>CAHIKZ030000588.1:810000-910000 GCA_903632075.3 Acanthosepion pharaonis | reverse complement strand
CAGTAACTGACTTAGTAGCCCACTATAGCAATGGATTCAATATAGTTTTCCCACTCTATGTCAGCTGAGAACATAAGCCTGAGAAGTTTCAATGAGTCATTTTCCTGGAGGTTAGCATCAGCCATTCTGATGAAAGGCAGCAGGGAGTCTTTCAGATGATTAATGGAGAGAAGTTTAGTTTTGGAGGCATTAAAATTAACAAGAAATTATTTTTCAGGTATTCTTTCCAGAGAGTGTTGTCCCTTACAGAAAAAAATTGTCATCTCAACTAATTTTATTTAAAATATTCACCACAGATCCAAAAATTATAGAATAATTTTTCTCATGTCTATTATCATTTTGCAAAATATATTTTAAAATGGTAATGGTGAAATTATGTTTCCATACAGAAAACATTTACCATTTATTAACCAAGCAGTTAAAATTACTGTCAATTGAAATTTATAAAATCTTTCTCAGAATTTTTTTTTTTTTTTTTTTTTTTTTTTTTTAAGGAAAATAGGTTTTGCAAGTTCATTGTTAATGCTCTTGTATTCTTTCTAACCTTTTTCTTAAGGTAGTGTGGAAAGTCAGCATTTTCCTTCTAGTTACATGTGTTACCCTTTTTAGTTATTGTTGGTGTTGTAAGTTTTTAAGTGATGTATTTTGTTGTCATTCAGTAGAACTCTTTATAGTCCCAGTCTATAAGAACTGGTGAAGGATTAGTTTCTTTAAGAGCTAGAGGATTAATTTTTTTTAAACTGTTTTTTAATTATTGATTTGAGAAAATAGTTGTATAAAGCTGATTGTTTAATCATTACTGAACAAGTTAAACAGCATACATGGCATCCATACATATGAGAGTTGAGATTTCACAAGGCTATTTAAAAACATGACTCAAGTTAATATTTTGGTTTTGTAGCATTTTGCATTTTGGAGGAAAACTATCGCTAGCACAACTTGTTCTATGTTCAGTTTCTTTATCTCTATAAACCAAGGTATTTGAAGTGTTTATAGTTTATTAATTCCACATTACAAATTTTTATGATGGATCCAGGGTATGTACCATCACTACAGTCATTCAAATTCAAAAAAATGATTTTCTGTTCTGGAATGGTAATGATAATATTAGCTGTTTCCCTACAAGGAAACATTTGGAATTTATTGATCAGGTATCCAGTATTGCTTTCAGTTGAAATTTATAAAATCTACTTAAAACAACTTTTCAAAAGCTTTTATCATACTTTCTAGGCATTTTCTTCCTAACCTTTTATTTGGAGCAGTGTGGAATGTCAACATATTGATTATGTCATTATCTTTTCATCAAGTTGCATGTTCTATCCATTTTAGTTGTTGCTGCTGTTGGTACTCTTCAGATGATGCAGTTTCTATTATTTAGTACACTTATTTGCGTTTTCTGTAGGGTTTTTCTTGTCCTACTTTTTGAATAAAAAGTAAAATAATTTATAGAAATTATCCCAAACAAATTGCTAATGTAAGAATTTTCTGAGGTTAATTCAGTTTACCCTTACTTGTTTACAATATTTTGATCAGTTCCCTCTCTAGTCATCTTCAAGTTTCATAATTTGTATTCAATCACTGGACACTTTACGCAATATTTATTTTGAGAGAAAGGACAACCGTTTTCTTATCTAGTAGATTGTTTTATGTCTACTGAAGAAAAATGAAATTATGCAAGACAAAAATAGGAAAAAAATCAAAAAAATTTTTTTTTAATGTTTCAGGTCTTTGCGGTGTATTTGACAACCAAAGAAGCAATGAACTACGTTTCCCAAATGGTACCATTTATAATAGCAAATCTCGTCGACCAAAAGCTTTTTCACTCAGTTGGAGGTGAGTTCTTATAGAAAACCAAAAACATGTATTTTCTTTTCATCTTAAGGTGTATCACAATCACTAGTTTATATTCTTTTGAATTCTAACATTAAGATTTAATATTAATTAATTATTAATAAGATATTATTAATAATTAATCAGAATCTTACAAAAAATGACAGATTCTTAGTTCATCTATTTCATATTTTCGAACTTCTATTTACTTGATCCCATGCCATACTGTTTCTTTTTTGTATCCAGGCTTGGGTCCAACATTAGCTGAATTAGTGATTGTATAATTTGCAAAAAAAAATATATACCACTTTCTGAATGCAAGGAAGAGCTTTAAGATAAAAAATTAAACTTTTCTTTTGAATAACCTCTTGCATCTACTTTTCACTGTCAGCAGCATCTCTTAAAATGAGAAACTGTAACCTTTAGTAGGTATTACAATTGCTAATTGTACAAAGTCAATTGGAATGCAACTGAAAAACATTGATTACTGAATCTAATTATTCATCATAATATTGGTTCAAAGACTTCAGGAAAGGATACCTTAAAATAATTCTTCTCTAACAAACTGAAAAGTTGTAGAGAAAATATTTTAAAATAATCTATAAGAGAGGATCTTGAAAAGCTCTAAGCTTGATAAAGAATGGATTTTTAAAAAAAATGATATTTCTTGGACTTTGAGAATGGTCCAACCAAGAAATATCCAGTGTTATAACAAACTGTACACCAGCACTCTTAATACTTGTGTTAAAAGTTGTATGCTTTTAACTATTTTTCTATTATATAAACGTATTATAATGACCTAATAAGCTACTTTTTACATAAATTTGCCATTTTAATTGTCAGAACTAAATTTTTATATATGAAAATTATTATAAAATTCTTTTGTCTTGTTTCTTGAAAATAGACTGAATATTTTAAATATTTCATGACAGAGTGAAACCTGAAGATACACTGTACGATGGTGCCTGTCCTGATGGTAATATGAAGGAAAAGGAAATTAGTTACTGCCAATGTGTTCAAAATCAGGAAAGCAAATGTGCCCCGAATTTGGATATTCTCAACTGTAGCCCAGGAACAAATAAGAGAAGGAGGAGAAGAGGTATGGTGAAATGTTTCATTTAAATATTTATAAACTTAGTTTCATAGAAATTAATTATATGAGTCTATTAACAAATGTCCAAAACCACAATGTGAAAAAAGTCTATATTGCAAATCCAGTATCACAATTACAAAAGGCAAGAAATACAAGTAGTATAGCCAAAAATCAGAATCACAAGTCCAACATCAAATGTCCAATGGTCAAAATATCCAACTTACAAATCCTAATACAGTGAACTCACTCTTTCTTACAAACAAAAAAAAAACACCCTCCTCATCAGAAAGGCAATAGCTTTTATTGAGGAGGTAAATTTTGCAATTGGTCATGATAGTTGGGGAGGATAAAAAAAAAAAATTACCATATGTTCGGTATGTTTAAAGCAGTAATTATCTAGGGATTTTTTGTTTTTCTTTTCTTCAGAAAACTGTGAACAGGACAGAAATTCTCTATAGTGGGAGGTGATTTTTCCCATTTGCCACAATATATAAAACTAAACTATTACATAGAAGCCTATGTTTGTTTAAATATTTCTAATATTTACTAACACTTTTTCTTTCTTTATGTCCCATGTCCCACCACAGCTTACTGTCCTTTGTAGCTCTAAGTAACATTAGTCACTTAATCATCTTTCCCATTCATTGTTCTATCATCCATTTACACAAACTTGTTAGGTAGGTTTTGCCTCTCTTGCCTTCATCATGACCTGTGAGTGTTAAATTCTCCAAGCATGTGTAAGTATAATTTTTTTTTCTTACCCATTATGTTTGAAACATCCTCATATGCTCCATCCATAGTATTCTCAGCATCCTTCTGTAGAGCAACATCGCTATTGTCTCAAATCTGTTCTTCATCTGTGAAGAAATTCACTACCATACAGGAGGATTGCTATTACATAGCATTTCAACACTCTTTTCTTTGTTTCTAATGAAAATTTTCTACGACTGAAAATAGTTATTTGAACAAAAAATACTTTTTAATGAATTTAATTACATGAAGTGGATTGATTATATTGAATCAATTGCTAGATCTACTGGTAGGAAAGTTGGTTCACCATTTCATGCCAGACAATTTTTCTTGTCAGAATTCATCTTGCACATATATAAATCTACCATTCGTCCATGCATTGAATATTGCTGTCATATCTGATCTAATGTTTCTACTATATATCTCAACATTCGTGACAAAATCCAAACTAGGGTTTGTAATGTAATCCATCCTGACCTGGCATTGCAACTTCAGTCACTTTCCATCTAACATGATGTAGCTTCCCACTGTTTTTTCTACAAATATTTTCATGGCAATTGTTCTAAATGAGCTTTCCTCCTTGGTGCCTTGATTGAGTTTAAGCATGCTACTAGATTGGCAACTAGGCCTCACCTGTTTTACTGTTGTAGCCATCAGTTCTATTCCATTAGTTCATTTTTTTGCACTTTTCACCTGTGAAACGCCCTTCTGATTTCTTGCTTCTTGGCCACCTACAATCTTCAAAAATTTAAATGCAATGCCAATCACCATCTTCTGTTTTCCTAAAACCTGTTCTTTTATTGTACATTTTCCTCACTTCTCCTCACTATAGTCGTCTCACTCTCTTTCAATCTCAGTAATCCTTTGCATCTGAGTGGCATTATCACCTTGTTTGAGGTGAAATGAGTAAAAAAAAATTATGCCACTAAGCAAAAAGACTCAAGAGCAAGACAGAAATAACCAACTCTTGGAGTCAAGCCATCTATAAATCCGGTGTAAGCATGTCTGAACTAATTGGAAATTGTAATATACAAAAATATTCAGAAAAACTTTTACAAAATTTACTTTGTATTTTCCACTGGCCTAGTTAGATATCCCATAAGGTAAGGTAATAGATCTGATAAATTCATTACTTGAAAGAAATTACTTGAACTTATGCAAAAGAAAGATTTTCTTTGCATAAGTTTATTGCATGAAAGAGTAAAACTTTAAAATCTATTAATGACATGTTTGCTTCTTAAATATTCTTGAATTGTTTACAGTGCTGAATAAAGAATTTTTAAGATAATCTAGTTCAATACTTGTTACTTTGCTGACAGGAAGACGATCAGATTTCCAATTTAAATTCTTTGTCCATTTAAAATACTATATTCATTAGTAAATATATTCAGTTTAAATATAGGAGATATAAAAATGACTTCAAAGGTCCTCATATTTCAGCTTGTATGCTTTTCCTGTTAGGCAGCATAACATGCAAGATGAATAAAACTGTTCATATGAGCAACTTTGTACTAGCAATTTGCTTCTTTTCACTGCCAATTTGTTAGCTAAACAGCTCTGAAAGAATGAAAATTACCTGAAATGTCTACGGATAGTGTATTGGTGTCTAGTGAATTAATCAGTAAATAAATATATTCACTAATATTTTTTATTCTGATTTTTCAGGTAACAAAGACATCACAAACATTTTGATTAAAGAAGCTAAGATTCCAGACAAGTGTGAAACTCAACAACCACAAATAAAATTCCAATATAATGCTACCTATATTTCTGTCGTAAGTTTTTGAACTGTTTATACATTTTCTTTTGCATTTGTATTTGAGCTATGGAAGAAAGGTTTATATTTCCCCCATTTTGAGCATTATTATATCCATGCTATAATAACACCATATTCCATGGATGGAACAGAATGGCTGAATGGAAAAGGAATGACAAACATGCTTTGTTCTCAGAGAGACTTTTATACTATTAAGGCATACACATATCTATATATACATATTTATACATGTCCCATGCAGAGAATAATATATCATATGTCTACACAGCAAAGTGCAAGAAGAATAAAAAAAATAGGATCTTAGTGGAGAAGCCGTGTTTAGGACTCCAGATTTAAACTGGCCAAATTCATCTATTATATCTTCTTTCTTACAACAGATGATAGACTAAATGCAGAAATATATCTTTAATGACTCCTCTGACTCAAACTGGGGACTTGGACTGTCAGACTGTTACTGCAACTGCTATTCAATACCCTGTAATTTTATCTATACCTGATACATAGACATTGTAGTAGACACATGTATATGCATAAATATTTAACAGAAACATGCTCAGCTCAATTTGAATGTGTGTTATTTGAAGAGTATAAAATTTATAATAACTATATGTGCTTAAAAGCTGAAATAAATAGTAGGAGGCTGCATTCAATAAATAAACATTAGTGGGGGCTACATTTAATAAATAAACATTAGTGGGGGCTACATTTAATAAATAAACATTAGTGGGGGCTACATTCAATAAATAAATAGTAGGAGGCTACATTCAATAAATAAATATTAGTGGGGGCTACATTTAATAAATAATAGTAGGAGGCTACATTCAATAAATAAATAAAATAAGAATATTTCTTAAATCCCCTGAAAAGTATCTTCTACTGATCTAGCAATATGACTCAGCTGTTTTGTTAAATTTAAAAACAGTGGGACCTGTTGCAAAAGTCAATATGGAACATTTGCTTTCAACTGATGGTTATCAGTAAGTGCAGTCAACTGCAAAATCTGTCCTGGGTAAGATGATAAACTACATCCAACAGCAAAGCCTCTGAATAGGAGGTCTGGAGGAGCATGGAACCACCTCTTAATTGCTAGAGTTTCCAAGTTCACCCTGACCTGGGGTGGCAGCACCTGTTAGGATCCCAGCTATGGGTAAATAACTAACCCCCAAACTATGAAAGTGTAAAATTAAGTTTTAATACCAGAAATACTTTTCAGAGTAATAATTTGATGTTTTTTTTTAAAACTTACACTACAGTTCAAAAGTTTGAGGAAACCCCAGGTAAGTTTTTTAAAATAGCTCAAAAAGTAGATGTTTTTCAGTTTAAATAATAGAAATTATAATACATGGTTAAAAAAAAATGTGAGACATGTTTTTTTATTAGAAATTTTATTATGGCAAAAAAAGTATTTTATGATTTAATTTTGCTCTTGTCAAAATATCTTCCTCCTTAAGTACAAATTTTTGGCATTCATTGCAAAAGTTTCTCAAAGTATACATTTGATAATTGATTCCATTATTTTTTTAATGACTCTAAGATCTCTTTCATTTTATTTTTCACTCTTCTGTTAAGTTCATCTCATGCTAACTCTTCAAATTTCTGAACTGTAGTGTAAATCAAATTATTATTTTCAATGTGTGTAAATTTTATCTTTCTCTTTATTTAAATTATATCTAAATTTTATTTCAAGTTGAGATCTGCCAAGTAGGGATATCATATATTACTAATAATTTTCAATAAAAAGAACTTTTTATTTTTTCTGAAATCAATTATTGAGTATGTTCTCATAATGTGTTCACTATAATTTGAATCTAATTTGTTCATTTTACCAAATCTTAAATTATATAAATTTTTAAGTTTTTCTTTACAAACACTACAACTTTTTTTTTTTTTTTCAGGATACCCAGAGTAACATCACCGAAAATGAAGCTGTTAATTACTGCAGGCAATTTGTTCTGAATACTAATGCAGGCATAACATGTGGTAAATTGGCTAATATCAACATCCAAGGAATCATCAACTCTTGTGTTGCTGATCTTAAGGTTTGTTAAAAAGTTTGTGGCATGCTTCATTTTCTCTTTTTCATTGCTTACGTTTATATACACAACATGAAAGATCAGTTACTAAGACATCATTTATTTTCTTGAAAATTTAAATATCTGGGAAGTGTTCTAACAGAGGAAATAAAGTGTGACACTGAAATCCAAAGATGCATTCTAAAAGCTAAGCAAAATATCAACAGAAACAAAGAAAAGAGAACTGAACTGTTATGTAATATCTATTCTCCTATATGGCAGTGAATGCTAGACAATCTCTTCACAGATAAAGAAGAGACTTGAAGCAAAAGAAATGTGGTTCTACAAAAGGATGCTAAGGATACTATGGACCAATCAATTATGATGTTTTACAGAAAATTGAAACAAAAAGGAAACTTATACTTAACGTCAGGAAGAGGCAGTTGAAATTTCTGAGGTACACAATGAAGAAAGCAGGATTGGAAAATCTGATACTCACAGGACAAAGGAAAACAGTGTATAACATACTTGATGAGCTTAAGTAATTGGATGGTGATATTAGGAGAAATAATGAAAAGACAAAATTTATTAAGAGCTACAAAGGACAGTAATTTGTGGAGAGCCATGACCGCTTACATCCTGAGGGTACATAAAGAAAAAGAGGCATATAGCACATGTCTTCAAATTGATATATTTCAGTTGACATTCCATACATATTCCTTTGGTAAGAAGAGCCTCCCACTCTATTACTTTCTAGAACACTGGTAAAATGCTACCCCAAACACTACGATCTTAACTTCTTTGTCTAGGGTCGATCATTATCTATATCTTACCATATGCTTGTAATTCATATCATGCACCTAATTCAGTAACCTTCTACCCTGGGTGGCTCTTAAGGCTAGTATTTGGTGAACATTAGAAAAGTTAGATGCCCTTAAAGAACTTACAAACAGACAAAGGTGGTACTCAAGTGAAAGAACAACACGCACGTAGATGAAAGAAGAGAGATTTATTGTAAAAAAGAATACACTACTGAAAGACAGGGAATCAGGTGGCAGGCTAGTAATTCCTTAAGCAAGCCTCCAGGTATATCCTGGGCTCACTATGTATAGCTACTGATATAGTCAGTCCATATAGGCGATAGGGAGTGTGGGACATTCCATTACAACAAAAAGTACATTTGTTAGCATGTACAAACTTAAGCAAAAAGTTTAAGAAACACAAATTTTCCAGCCAAATTTTGTTGTAAGCCTCTTCACTTATGTTTCAATCTGCACACATGGGACGGGGGATGGGATGAAAACCTAATAGCAGAAGTTATGACTCACAAGACAAAGGACAGAATGAAAAGAACAGAAGAAAGGCCTCCCTGTGAATGACTGATGCACGTCATTAGAATTCTTCAGTTGTCTACCATCATAAATTAAGTGAAGTCACCACATGTCATGTATCAGCTAAGATTCATTTTCTATATAAAATATATTTTTATAAAATAAAAAAGGAATATGAGCAATAGCTATGACAGTATGAATAGTTATGATAAAAACAACTGATATTAGAATGAAAGAAAAACAAGTAAAAATCTATAATTATCAACTGAAATATATAAATTTGAAGAAATATTCAATATACTTTCAAAAAAACATGTATTTTGGAAGTGCTATAATGAAGAAGTTGTAGTAGTACGGGGCTACATTCAATAAATAATAGTAGGAGGCTACATTCAATAAATAAATAAAATAAAATAAAATAGAAATATTTCTTAAATCCCCTGAAAAGTATCTTCTACTGATCTAGCAATATGACTCAGCTGTTTTGTTAAATTTAAAAACAGTGGGACCTGTTGCAAAAGTCAATATGGAACATTTGCTTTCAACTGATGGTTATCGGTAAGTGCAGTCAACTGCAAAATCTGTCCTGGGTAAGATGATAAACTACATCCAACAGCAAAGCCTCTGAATAGGAGGTCTGGAGGAGCATGGAACCACCTCTTAATTGCTAGAGTTTCCAAGTTCGCCCTGACCTGGGGTGGCAGCACCTGTTAGGATCCCAGCTATGGGTAAATAATTAACTCCCCAAACTATGAAAATTACCTGCTATACATTTTTTAAAAAACAAAATATTGCCAGCAATAGAAATCTTGTCAGCATTAAATAACCCATTGAGGTTGACATGCCATAAAACAAAACAAAACAAACCAAACCAAACCAACTTTAAAGTATAGAGCAAGAGGCTCAAACTGTGAGAAAATTATGGAAGGAAGATTAATTCCTTTTTTAGAGGAAGATGACAAGACAAAGAAAATTGTTATCTATAAAACTGACCATCCTGCAGGAAGGAAAATAGAAGGAACAAAATGGGCCTTGCAGAATAAACAGAGACAATAACAAATGAACTGTGCAGCACCCCCTCTCAACTTATGCCACATCTCTACTTTGCTCACTTATAACAGTAGGTTACAACCCAAGAATAAAAATCTGACTTACTGCTAGAAATTTTGTTCTTCACTTGTGGGTAGAAATCTGGCTGAAGAGTAAATTTTAAACTACAAGTGTTTGACTGTTGAAATTGCACCCTGTCAACGAATTTAGGTCTGGTCTGAGCTGCAGTGCAACACTTATCAGCTCATTAATACTAATACCAGCATTCTTAATGAGAGGTTTTACAACCATATCATGTTGAAACACTAGTTCCCATATGATCACTGAAGTTAAGCAATATCGAGACTGGTCAGTACCTAGATGGCTGACCATTTGGGGATACCATGTGATGTAAACTTGGATGTGCAGGTTGTGTAATGGATAATGGCTCGGAATTGTTAATCAGAAAGCCAAGTTCCAATTCCCGTTGGGTATGTTATATTAACTTACACACAATGGGTTAATTAGTAAGACTTGTATCACTGAACTATTATTATCTCAAAAAAAATTTATACTCTCTAACACGCAGTAACCCTCGTGTCTTAGTGGCTTTATTGCCTTGTTTGCAGTGAAATGTTTAAAAAAACAAAATTCATGTAAAACTATTAATGTTTATAATGTATTAACAACATAGTTATACTTAAACAGTACTTTCATAATTTTCTTTTAACATTTAACAGCTCACTGGTGACTATGTCTGGAGCACAGCTGCACTGAATGACCTCAAAGAAGATTGTCTTATAGAAATTGTCACAAATACAACCTTGTGGCAGAAGACGGAGGATGGTGACACTAAATTACCTGATACCATTGTCAAAAATCTCTGTGTCAATGATTGTAGTAAACAAGGAAAATGTGTAGATGGTAAGTATAATAAGATGGTAATATAATAAGTATATTAATATAATAAGAAGTTGTTTTTTTTTCTCCTTTTATGTTTCACGAATAATTAGAGCACTCATCGTTTATATGTTATAAATTATTGTAAACATCAATACATTGAGTTAATCAGCTTGCTTCTATTTCAAAATGCCTGCATATTTCCAGTCTTAATAGAGTACAAAAGCGTCTCTGTGTCTTTGTAAGTGATGAATTATCTTCCGCCCTACAACCCCTTTCCCCACAGATGAAACATTGCAAAACTCTTACTACTCTATTGCTATTTCCATGGAAAGTGTTAAGATGAACTACATTTCTTAGTTACACCAGTTTAAACTTCAGCTAAGACACATTATAGTGAACCATCCTCATTCTTTCATATTTCACTGGTTCATTCCACTGAAAGAACTTCCCCATGAAACTGACTCCTAAGAGGATGTTTCCTCAATCACAACAATCTTAACTTATTCAAGTCTAGTGTCAACCACTATCTTCCCCACATATCCCTATGAACAGTGAACCCTCTAACTCGAGTGACTCTTGAGCCTGGTACAGAGTGAACATTATTATACAATAAGTGTGTGTGTGTAAAGATAGATATATTTCTGTATATAATTTAAGTGTACTTATATAAGTATGCCAGTCTGCTAAAGTGGTTTACTGATCCCTATTGCAGACACCTATTCAGTCACATTTATGATTGTTCAACACACACAAAGTCAACATGTGGCTTATATTACAACTATGCTGAGCAGAGCCTTAGTTGTAGTTTTTGGGAGAAAAGTCATAATCTGAAAATCTGATCACTAGTTGGACAAGGCCAGTACACTCAGGCTCTCCATCACAATGACGTAATTTAACCATTGATGACTTGCAAAAATTTTTTGATTGTTTCATTTGCAAGGCTAGGGTCACCTGTGGTATCATTTTTATGTACTTCCCAATGGTGAAACAAATTGGGATCATCTTCTCAGGACAATATTATCAAAATGTCACCTACTTAACAAATCAATCATAGTGAGATTCAAACCCAAACGTCTTGGTTAGAATATTAACGTTCAACATACAGTCTCATGACATGTCAGATATATATTGAATAGCAATTATAACAAATGTTATTTTCACAAGATCTAAGTTCATATGAATTACTTCATGTGAGTGTGTATATGGGTGTGTGTGTGTGTGTGTGTGTATATATATATATATATATAGATACACACACACACACACACACACAGAAAGTGCGTATCACTAAGTCCATAGACTGGCACAATTATTTGTGGAATTTTCATGTAAAATTTTCCTTAATGTTTGACCTGTATGATCTATAGAGAAGTGCTGAGTACAATGAGAAGGAAGGTGATTATGTTGAAAAACGTTTGTCATGTAAAATAAGTGCTTTTTCATTGTTAGGTGACACACTTACTAATATACACACACAGACATGTGTCAGTAGGATATAGAACAATATATATGTATATATATATATATATATATATATATATTATAGATGTAGAACATTATCTGAAAAAGTGAAAATAATACGACAAAGTGGAAAAGCTTTTACAGACAGTGTATTTCATCTCTTTGCACAAGAATACAAGGCACACTTGAATGTAAGGAAAGTGCATTGATATTTTTGAAGAAGGGGTAATAAATAACTTTATCAGATCCTATGGCTAGAAGGTATTTTTGTCTTTGTTTGTATTGAAGCCATTAACATCTGCTGGATGTGAAACTTCAAATTAGCCCACTCTGAATAGATATGTTTTTTTTTCTTCGATTAGCTAATGTATCACATTGTGCTACTGTTGCTTTTGCAATAATTGGTCATATGGTATATGTGTTAAGTCTGAGTTTACCATTGAGGATTGTGCGCTCATTGCACTTTCAATGCATTTTCTTCTTCATGAATTCTTTCTCTTCTGACCAGAATGGGATTTATTGAGTTGAAATAATATATATATCCAAGTATAGGATTGGTGTAGACGGAATAAAATTCGAATAACCAAAAACATTATTCTTAAAAGAGTGATCAATACAGAGTAGAGCAAATATTATTTATTCAAAAATTATAATATAAACATGTTATAACATTACAAAAATAAGCATTTTATTTCAACACTTAACGTAAGGAAGAGGCAGTTGAAATTTCTGAGGCACACAATGAAGAAAGCAGGATGGTGTCTTCTCAAAATGGTGTTGTTATCACTTAAGAAGACACCAGAAGCGTCAAAACAAAATGAGTATTTTTGTAATGTTTAACATATTTATATTATAATTTTGGAATAAATATGATATATATATATATATAATGTAGATATTTTACCATATATTTATACACATTGCTGTTGATTATCTTTTAAAATGAGTCTGAATTTTTTATATTTGTTTATTTTTCCATAAGACGATAGTGCTTTTTTTTTTTTCAGGATCATGTGAATGTTTTGGGGATTTTGTTGGTGCAGACTGTTCCCTTAAGAAATCAGATCCTCCAACTCTAAGCCAGAACACCACCATTGTCATAGACAACCGCTTTTTGAAGATAGTCAGAATTACTATTGAAGGTGATGGCTTCATTGATTCAGATAATCTGACATGCAGGCTAGAAAAAGCTATAGTGAGTATATTTTTTTTAAAAATTAAATGTTTCAATCAAATTGTATGTCATTGGTATCAGGGATAACTTGAAAAAAAAATCAAGTACCAAATTTTTTTATTTGTGAGTGTGGTCAATGATTTTATCTTAGAAAAACCTCTCGAAAATCTGGTCTTACATTCAAGGCTGAAATCAGAGCACCTCATACAAAATCAAGCATACCAAGAGGACATATTCTCAGATCTGTATAGGTTGCATTCAGATTATTGTCTAAAGGTGTTAGAAACAATTTTCATTAGGCCACAGAAACCATTTCTGTATAAACAGAAGAAATGGTTTCTCAGCTCAGTATGGTTTGTCTGCAAAATATTTCATTTTCAGTATATTTAATTTTTTATGTTTAATTAATTTTTCTATGTTTCTTTATATTCAGTTGTACATTAAAAAAAACATTTTACTTTCCTCGATTGAGTTCTAAAAAATGATGAGCAATAACTGGTTAACTCCTATTTTTTTTTCTTTTTGTATTTTTGCATTTTCTACTATTTTATCTTCTTTTTAATAATGTCTATCTTGTATACAATTATTAAATTTTGTACCTCCAACAAGATTTTCAAGGAAGATTTTTGTTGAAATTATTCTTATTTTAGTCTGATTTTAAAAAGGGCATAAGAGAACTTTTCAGCAAGTTTTGTATATTGAAAGGGAAAAAGATAAAACAGGAATGTTATATATAAAACAAAGATATGAAGAAAAATTATTTATCTTTTGTTTTTATGGCTCTTTCTGTATATAAAAAAAAAAACAGTGAATAACACTACATGGTTAGTCTTGTAATGGACAAAAAAAAAATTCATTGATTTTTATCTTAACTTTGAGATTATCAGAATGCCAAATTTGATCTTGCTGTTGACCAAATTTCAAACTGTTTTCTAACTGCACTGTAAATACCAATCTTTCTTTTTCTTCACTATACTTTACCTTTTCATTCCATAGTATTCTCTTGGTAAAGTCAGAAGAGATTCATACACATTCCCATCATTCCCCCAACCCACACAAAAAAGAATTGAGATGTTTTATTAAATTCTTGGGAGTGAATTAGGCTGAGTACTTTTCAGCACCCCTTTGTATATATTAAAATGGATAAAAATAAAACAAGAGTATTCTATTGTCACTGGGCTTAACCAGGATACATGCAAAATGAAAGATATACCAAAAATAAAATAACCAGCTCAGAAATATATGCAAATGTTATTTAATATTACAATCTTTCAGCAATACAAATTACTCTCAGCTTACAGCCATATCATGTTGAAACCAGTTCTCTTATGATCACCGAAATTAAGCAACATTAAGCATGGTCAGTACTGAGATGGGTGACCGCTTAGGAATAAAAAGTACTGTAAATTTGTATGTGTGGGTGGTGTTATGGATAATGACTTGGACTTTAAAATTGGAGAACTGAGTTCCAACTCCAGTCCAGTTCCTTATATTCACATATATGCAAAAAGCCTTGGGAAAAATATGAATTTACCTCTTCTCCTTCCAACTATGGGTTAATTAGATGAATCTGTAATCGTAAAAATCATTATTATCTCTAAAAATTCTTATAATCTAAGAAATATTTTCTGGCATTAAATAACCTGCTGTAGGTTGTTATGCCATAAAAAACAAATCAGTCAATCAACTCACTCTCTATCCTGTCTTTCAGTTTATATTTCTGTTTCTTTAAATTATTTTTCATTAAAAAAAATTCTGCTATATTGTTATGTCACTGTATTTTAGTTTTTATGGTATTAAACCATGTAAAAAATACTTCAAGAGATCATTTAAGCTTTGAATAAACATAATACAAATTCAATTTATCACTTTTTTAAAATGTTATTTTTTTTTTATTATTCTAACCTTTTATATAACAACTAAATTTTGTCATTTTTCATATTCTCTTTATTTTTCATATTTTTATTTTCAGAAAACCAACTCTGATTTTACAAAAACTGGCAACTATACCTATGTTCAAGCTCAGTATATTTCTGAAGAACAGATTATTTGTACTTTGGACAACAAAGATTCATTCTTTATTGCAATTAGTAATGACATGAAAACCTGGTCTGTCAGTGTTTTGGTTATCCAGTTTAATTCAATATGTGAAAGTTGTATACTTAGGAAATGTGTACCAAAGGTGAGTACTATCAATAAAGTAGAAATAGCAGGAATTTTTCCAGTTTACTTTTTTTAACAGTTTATTGAGTAAATTATTATTTTCAGAATGTTAATGATAATATTATTTTATAAAAATGCAATTTACAGATATTTTCTGGTATGATACAAAATGTTGATCATTGTTCCAGCATCTTTGAGTTTGAAAATATGAAGTTTCATACATCTGAGATTGAACTGTAATAGGATTAGGTAGTAATAACACCATACGAAAATATACACTTTCCTCTTTACTAAGTGAGTGACAAAGAAAACACTCTCTCCCTCTCTTCTATTTATTTCCTTTCCTTCTACTGTTCCTATCCTCGGTAACAGACATGAACCCAGAGTTAGTTTATGTGGGTCAGTGAATGTCATAAAAAAATCAATCGGTGGCAACACGTCTTGCCAAAAATCAAATGGGAAGCATGGATGTGTCAGCCCCAATAAAAAGAAAACCACATATAAGACTAGAGACGCCACAGTGGAGAGGAACTTGATTCAAGGTAGCAGTTTGAGACCCAAGGGTTGGTGATTCATCAGCTGTGAGCTGATATACAACTCTAGAAAGAAAGAAGTAAGGATGAATGCAAGAAATTAATTTCCATTAACCAGAAGGAACACAATCACCCCTGTATGAACTCTGAAATGACAAAAAAGAACTATGACGATAGTCAACCATTTTAAACACTGTAACCCAATGGGGTCAACAATGAATGGTACTATAGACGGTAAATTTGGCCTTTACTTCATTTCTATATACCATAGAATTATAATAGTCAAAAAGTAATTCCTTTTATAATTTAACTTTAATGAGTCAAAATTTCTAGTTGTCTTTTATTTAGATTTTTTTAAATTACAAACTAAAACCCAAGGGAAAAAATTTTAGAGTTTTCTTTTCTTATCCATAACCCACTTTCAAAATGGCTGCCTCATTGGATAGCAAAAAATTCAAATAGGATTTTTTTGGGGGATGAAGAAAGTATTGCAAACATTCACAAGAGGTTAATGAATGCCTATAGAAAGGCTGCATTTGATGTTAGCAAAGTGTCTCCCTGGAGAACATGAGTATAATGTTGTCACTATTACATCCCAGAGCAAAAAGAGATTATTTTCCTTTCCTTTTTATAGTCCTGAATAGAACATCACCTAGCAGGCATCCTGATAGATGAGGTGGAGTAATCCCTACAGACTAAAATCTAAATATGTTCAATGTTCCTTACCTAAAAAATCAGACAAAATTTATTAAAATATTCATGCAAAGATGGTGATTTATTAAATTTCTCTGATTTTTTTAAAAAATAATTTTTTTTAAGATTGAAATGTTTTAGACTTAAAAAAATTAAAGATATTAAAATTTTAAAAATTAGAAGAGAATTTTTAAAAATTTTACTTGCTGTTAATTGTAATGCAATTGTTAAAAAAATATATTGTATCTATATTCCATGATTCTTCACTTCAGAACAATATTTGCACCATTGGTGGAAAATGTTATGATGATGCTGCAGTGAACCCAAGTGATGCTTCTCTAAAATGTGACATAACCAATTCCAAGACAAATTGGACCAAAATAAATCGTAAGTAAATAGCGTCCTGGGTATGATTATAAACTACATCTGCATTAGCAAGACGATAAACTGCATCCAACAGCAAAGCCTCTGATCAAGAGGTTTTGAGGAGCATGGAACCACCTCTTAATTGTTGGTGTTCCCAGATCCACCCTGACCTGGGGTGGTAGCACCTATTAGGGTCCCAGCTATAGGCAAATAGTTAACCTCCTAAACTGGGATCAAAACAGCATGAAAATGTAGAAATAGGTTTCAATACCAGAAATACTTTTTTGTAAAATATTATTACTGGAAATACATTATTACCAGCAATACATTTTAGAAAAAAAAAAGTATTACCAGCTATACGTTTTTTTTAAGAAAATATTACCAGCAATAGATCTTTGAAGAAAAAAAATTATTACCAGTAATAAAAAATTGTTGGCATTAAATAACCCATTCATGTTGGTATGCTGTAAAACAAACCAAAGCATAAGTAAACATAACTACGTATCAGTAGGTTGAATAAGAAATGCACAAATGTTATTCAGCTTAAGAATCCTTGACTTATATTTTGTACCTTGTGCTGACAAATAACTTGCTTCACAATCATAAAGAAGTATTACATATTACTGTTAAACACTGCATAATAAGAAGAAATATAACTAAAGAGGTACACTCTCTTTACCAATAACTACAGTATAGGAGGAATTGTTTATAAAATTAAAAGAATTCTAAACATATGCTGAAACTAAGAAAATATTTGACCCTATCCAACCATCTTACTTGGTTGTTTACTTTGTCAATAGTTTACCTGGAGTTAAGTCTTATCACTATTTCTTCTCATTGTTATAGACAAGTGTATGGTTGCAAGAAGGAAATACGACAACAGCAGAAATAGATTTACATGATTTATTTCAATAGGAACGTGTGGGTTTGGGACAGCTACCTTGTGATATAGTTCATAAGCTGGCTCCCAGTCTGGGTTGATCTTTCATAATAGTCCACACTGGTTGGCATGGCGCTCCTCCTGCTGACTGCTGCTGACTGACCATGACAGGTCTCTTCCCTGGCCTCCTGTTGACTGCTCTTGTACTTCCCCATGTGACCCCTTTTATGGCGTTTTTTTATGGCTTAACAGGCTCATAAAACAACGAGAGTATAATTTTAGAGGGAAGCATTTTTATTGGTCGAAAAATAAAAACACTTTAAAATATTATTTTATTTTTCGACTGGAACTTGTGCGTCGGGCTTATGCGTAAATGACGATATTTGCCTGCAAATCAGCTGAGATATGTCTTATTTTATTTTATAACATCATCCAGCCTTGACTAATCCAGTTTTAAGTAAAGTAGTAAGTAATTTACAAGGACAAAAATGTATAGAAAGTGCATTTCTGAGTTTCCCCACAGTAAATTTGCATTCAGTTTTTTTACATTTCACCTTTCTTAAGAAATCTGTTGCTGTAGTGTAGGATACTTAAAAACAAAAGCAATAAAAACAAAAGAATTGAGATCTTCTAAGCTGTGCCTCTAGATATGTGGGACACCAGGAATTTTACAAATTAAATTCAAAATTTAGTGTTCCTACATTTTCAGTGATTACTCATGGTGCATAATTAGACCCAATGTTTTCGTTTATATTTCCTGCTTCACCTCCATTTTAATACTAGTAGCTCTTTAGAATTAAATCAGCGTCAAGTGTGGTCAGTACCATAATGGTGAGCACTTGGGAACACCATGTGCTGTAAGCTTGGATGTGTGGGTCATGTAATGGATAACAACTCAAAATAGAAAATCAAAGAGTGAAGTTCCAATTCCAGTTGGTTTCATTATATTCACTTAGATACAAATACCCTTGGGATAGGTATAAATCCATACCTTCTCCCCCCTGCTATGGGTTAATTAGTAGGATTTGTATAAGTAAATCATTATTATCATGAACAAATTCTTACAGTCTAAAAATAACCTGCAAAGGGTTGATAATCTGTAAAGAACAAATCAGTCAATCATTCTTTAATATTATCTTGTGCTTTAGTGATATATAATGACTTTCTCAAACTCATAAGATGGACAGAGGGACAGGGGAAAGCAACATGTGACATAATGGGCTTGAGCAAATGGATTGCAGAACAGAGTTTGGGAAAAATAAGAAAAAAGACAAAATTTATTCAGAGCTACAAGGGACAGGAAGATGTGGAGGGCTATGATCGCCTACATTCTGAAGGAACACGAGACATAAAAGAAGAATGTCTTCAAGCAGAAAATCAAATTCATATATTCAGATATAAAATTGATTGAATTGTGTTTTTTTATGTTTTATCAATCTTTTGTGGGTTATTTAAAGTTAAGGTATATTTTGGATGGTAATTAAATCTTTGTTTTTACAAGATTTTTTTTTTTTTTTTGATAACTATGATTTTAAACCAATACAAACTCAGAAATATATGCAAATGCTATTTGACCCATAACAGTGGGGAGGAGATGAATTCATACCTTTACTGTTCCCATTTTTGTGTAAATGAACGTAATGAACTCAACTGGAATTCAAACTCTGCTATCCAATTTCTCATTGCAAGCTGCTAAATAAATGCAGGAAGACTGTTGCACTACTCTTCTCACCAACCTTAAAACTAATATTCAAATTTATACCATATGCAGTAAGACAAATTTATAACTAACTTTCTCTTTCATACGCATGGTTCTCTGATTATTATATCAGCAGAGAAAGTGAAATCAGCAAGCAGTGTTCAAATCCCAGACTAATCTGTTGTTTTTATGACATGCATCCATATCTTTTCCCTCCAGTTATAGATTAAATTGCAAGGTAAGCTGGGATATCTTGTCTAGGATGACAACCAGTCTAAGAGAAGGAAAACACTGGATTCCAAAACATGGAGAAGGCAATAAGAAACTTTCTCTATCAATTTTCCATTTTTTTTAGCAGTTCAGAAATAATAAAGACAAAGAAAATCTGTTAAAGTTTGTTAAAACTGCACCAATTTAAATAAGTGAAAAAATAGTAAGTTTGCTGAATTAATTTTTTTTATTGTTGTTATTACAAACTGTTGTAATGGAATGGCCCACACTCCCTATCGCCTATGTGGACTGACTATATCAAGAGATATATATAGTGAGCAGAGGATATTCCTGGGGGCTTGCTTTGGGAATTACTAACCTGCTACCTGAATCTCTGTCTTTCAGCAGAGTATTCTTTTACAATAAACCTCTCTTTCTTTCTTTCATCTACGCATTTGTTGCTGTTCCTTCACTCGAGTACCACCTTTGTCTGTTTGTAACCTCCTTTAAGCATACAATACAAACATTAGAACATTATTCAATAAATGTTTCTCTCATGGTTGGCTCAATATAGTAATGTGTACAGTAGGAAATTTAAACTTAACATAATGACAAAAACAACTTTAAAAAGTAGACGTCTTGCTGAAAATGTTTATACAGAAATTTTATAGAAAGAAGAGAACATCTATTACAATTTACTTTTCTCTGTCTGTCAGACAGTTATTCAGTATTTAAAATAAATGAGGTTTCTATTAAAATTACTTTGAAATATAAAAGTCACTACTATTTGTTTTTGTTTTTCAGCTGCTTCAATTCAAATTCAAAGAATAAGCTTCCTGAATATCATCGGTAATGTTATCATAACTAAAGTGTTCAATATTACTTTTGTTGGTGATGTAAAAATTGTGACTGATGTTTTTGGTGGAAATGCCCTAAAGTTGGGTGGTAATGGTCAGTACATAGACATGGGAAATAAGCTGGATTGTTTTGCCAATATGGACACCTGTACAACTGGACTAACTGTAAACTTCAACTTAAAGATTGTTCACATTACAGAAAGCATGACTATTTTTGATAATGGTGGCAGCAATCTAAAATCTTATGGAAGCACAATGTGGATATCTAAGGGTTTCCTCTTCCTCACAGTTTCCACCAAGACCAAACAATGGGTTGTTAAAACAAACCAGTTCGAAGCTGGAGTATTCATAAAAATTACCTTTACCTGGAGTTCATCTCAAGGCTTGATACTGATGTTTGATGGAAATACGGTAGCCAGTACAACCACATTCATCACTCGTACTATCTTCGGTACAGGCACTAAAAGCATGACTATTGGTAAACCCTTTGAAGATGTGAAATTTTCTCAGATTGTCATAGGAGCTTGGACAATTACAAAGGCAATTTTTGCTACAATTGAAGCAACTAATGTTAAAACAGGTGAGTCAATGTTTGTTTTTTTTTTAAGATAAATTTTTGGAAATGGTTAATAAAAGGATTAGGAAAAAAATTAACATTAATCATTGTTGAGAAATTTCTTCAAAGAAATTAGGCTTAGGATAATTTTTATTATGTTTTTATTAGCCTTGTCAAAATATGCTTGGTATTAAATTATTTGACATGACAGTGTGGAGAAGGGCCATATGGTTCTTAGTAATATTTAATGGAAATTTCCGAAATAAACAGAATCAAAGTTATAAACAAATAATATATATTTATTTGACTTTAATTGGAGGAAGTCCTTTGTAATTCAGAGTAGCAAAATTCAATTCAGCTCAGTATTTGATAGTTGATAGTCAGAATTTGGTAATAGTCATCACTTTTTTTTTTTTTTTTGCTAGGATGTGATTACTTTGCTAATGTGTGTAATATCAATCTGCATTTATTCTTGATCATCAGAAGGGTAGAAAAATATCTCAAGCAGATGGCAGCTTAGTTTCTTCATGTGACATGCTTGGCTGGTTTTCTGACAGTCCCTTCTCTGTCCCTGCCTGCTGGCTGTCTGTTTATATCACTTACAAAAGGGCTCCAGACTATTGGCAAGAAGCTTGGTTTCAGCTAACATCAAAAGTCTCACTTTTATTGTTTTGATTGGCCAATATTCTTTTATTTTCCAGCATTTTTTTCAATTTTTTTTATAGCAGATGTTATGCATGGAGCCTCTCTTATTTTGGTACATTTCCTCATAATGAGGAGAAATCAGGGCCAACAAACTTCCATTTTCACAGCCATGTTCAC
The DNA here is from genome assembly GCA_903632075.3 of Acanthosepion pharaonis. Taxonomy (NCBI): domain Eukaryota; kingdom Metazoa; phylum Mollusca; class Cephalopoda; order Sepiida; family Sepiidae; genus Acanthosepion; species Acanthosepion pharaonis. The sequence goes on along the minus strand of CAHIKZ030000588.1, from coordinate 887,861 downwards.
TCTTTTCTTCTTTTTATTTGAGGATTGCCTTCTCATTAATTGTGAGAGAAGTATAGCAAGAGAAGGGCAGAGACTGAGAGAAAGAAAACTAGATATAGGTTTTAAAGGAAAGCAAATGCCTTATTTTAACTTGTATTCTGTTTTTTTTTTTTTTTTTGTTTATATATTTTATGTTCATATTAATCTGGACTTACCACAACAACAAAATAATAGAATATCAGTAATATACCCAATATAATTACTCATAGTATTCGCATTGGGAGCAATACAGCAAATTGTTGTTTGTGGAAAAATATAACTTGAACCTGTTTATATAAAAAAAAAAATCTACAGATGACATTCTCAGTTACTGGAGCTGAAAGTAGAATCTATGATAGCACAGTAGACTGGACACTCAAAATTTGACTAGCAGCCAGTCTAACACAAGGGGAAATCTGATATTTGGTAAGTCAGTGTGAACACTGTGTAGGCTGTTCACAGAAAAGTAATTATTCAAGTTTAAACAGGGCATGAAAATGGTTGACAGATTGATAGGAATCCCATTCTAAAATTATAGGGGTAACTTACATTCCTTGATCTACATTGTTATATGTGTACTGAGAATACTTTAGGGAAGGAATTACTACCTAGTATTTACAGTATAGTGACAGACCATGGGTACTTAATGATTGTGACCAGAGGCATCTGACTGACATTGTGATCACATCCACATTCAATGCTGGTGGTATAAGACACATATCAGCGGGTCAGTTTGTAGAATATAGAAGCAGGAAACCCATTAAGATGTCTCGGCACCATGGCAGTAGTACATCATTTGGACTAATTGGATCTTAGAGGATTTGCATTGTTTGGTATGATCCAATGATTTAATGTTTCAGTTGTTTCAAGCTGATGGTAGTGTTCTGATGTAATGTAGACGCCATGTATTCATATATCCCATAGTCCATAGATCAACAAGGCATTGTGCAAGTTCTATGATGTTGGGCATGTTCACATGGCATGATGTAGCATTGCAGCTCAGACCAGACACCAGGTTTGTTCTCAGGGTGCAGCTTCTTCCAGTCATTTGTGGTTTAAAAAATAATTCTTTGGCCTGATCGTTACCCAAGAAATAAAACCATGAGCCAATTATAGCAGTAAGCAAATTTTATTTGGTTGTAACCTTCTGCTATAGACGAGCAAGACAGAGATGAAGCATAGGCGAAAGAGTGAATAGTCTAACAGGCATGTTTTTTTTGTGTGTGTTGTGACATGCAGTCTCTCGTCACTCTTTGTACATTTCTCTAGGTCTCCTTGCTTTCTGCTACTAGTGATAAGTCTTATAGAAAATATTGTTCTTTGTCTTTTCATCAAAAAAAGTAATTCATTAGGGACTTAATGTCCGAATTCACTCAGTGACCTTCTTTGTCAGGATCATTTGACATGTTTCTTATGAGGTCCACTTCACTTAGCTGATAATCATCAAGACAATAACTGTCTGAAACAATTTCTGTAACATCACTCAGAGATTTTCATTTAAGATATTGACTGATACTGATATCACTACAATGATTTGTGTTCACTGATCTGCTTAACCACATCATTAACCAGTAACTGTTATATTACCCTGCTTTGTGACCATTTGAATTAATTCATGGACTCCATACATATCAACAACAATGAGGTATTCCAGATGGATAAAGAACTGTGTCATCAGTTGCCCAAATTGGTTAGAATTGATTTGAGAAGTATTCTGAACATTTTCAATGAGTAATGTGGATATCATGTTCACCCGATAAGCCCAATCAAACATTTATAGGATATTGTAAGGAGGGCTGTTTACACAAAAGGTCTTGCACCTACAGATATCAGGAAACTCCCAACAGCTACTGGAACAGTATGGCTCAACATTTCTCAAGTTGTTTTTTGACCACTTATAGAATCAATGCCATTGCTTAGATGTCATACAAAATACTAGATACCTATCCTGTGACTTTTGACATGTTAGTATATGTTCAATCATTGGAAAATAATACTTCCCTCCTACTATTTTCATATTTCTAAGTTATATTTTTTGTACAAATTATACATTTGCCTGAAAATAACTTTATGAAATTATATTCATTCAAAGAATTATCAATTGAATTTTTTTATATTTCTTTTTAGATCCTCCATCTTTCAAGGAAAGCCCACTTCTTGAAGTAATTCCAGGAAACAAAACAGAGGGTATCACTTTCAGTTGTTCATTTTCTCCATTAGAAAAAGGTAATATAAAATATGAAGTAGCTTGGTACCTGAATAAACAAAAGATACAAGCTATCCGTCCACTATTGAACAACAGCAGTCGTCAATATATTACCAAACTAAAAGAGACAACTATTAAAAAAATGTCATATGGTGATATGGTAAGTATGTCGGTTTTAACATTCCCAAAGCATTTACTTTCAAAGTTTTAAACAGTGACCCTAATTTCTATTTAGATCATGAAGTATTGTTACATAATCACTTACCCAACACTTAACAAGAATCAAAGGGTTGATACTTACAGACTCAAGAATAAACTTGATGTATATTTACAATTTTCACCTTAGTACAAATCAAACCAATGTCTACCATTTTTACTCAATTGTAAACTGTACTTAGGTCTATCTTTTTTAAACTGGTGTAAACCATACCTACATCTACCTTTTTACTCTAGTATAAACTGTACCTATGCCTACCTTTTTAGCCCTAATGTAAACTGTACCTATGCCTACCTTTTTGGGCCTAATGTAAACTGTACTTATATCTACCATTTTGACATTATTGTAAACTGGACATTATGTACTTTGGTATCTTGACTTTATGAATTTAAATGTAGTACTAGATTTGGAACTAGGTCTCATTATTTTACGAGATGTAGCCATAAGTTCTATGTGAACATTTTCTTCCTCAAATTTCTCTTTACTTCGTGCCCCTATGATAAGCTGAACTGAAACTTTATCCTATTGTTTAACCCTATAAATTAGAAATTTAAATTTTCCAAGTCATAAATCAGTTATAATGCTTTCTTCTTTGACTTTTTCCTAGTTACTAGAAAATGAAAACTTAACACTTATTGTGAAGATTTATAAATAAATGCAACAACAATTTTTTATGTCTTGGCTCTCCAACAAAAGAAATCACGTTGAAACACCAGTTACAATACAGTCACCAAAGTTGAACAACATTAAGCTTGGTCAATTCCTAGATAGGTGACCACTTTGAAATACCAGGTGCTCTAAGCTTGGATGTGTGGGTGGTGTAATGGATAATGGCTTGGAATTGTTAATAGGAGAGCCAAGTTTATATTCACTCATATGTATTTACTGTTGCAATTAAATGGGAGGGATAAATTTGTGGTCAGTTTATGCAAATCATTTTTATGTGAAGCAAAAGAAAAGTAATTACATAAAAAAAAATAGTCAGTATTTAGTAACTAAATTCTGAGGACAAAAAAAGGCCTGCAATACTATTTCTTTACTCCCAGGTTTACGGATGCACATAGAATACTGTTGCCATATATGGTCTGGTGTCTCCACAGTTCAGCTCGAGTTTCTTGACAAAATCCAAAGACAGATATACAATGTAATAGGTCCTGACCTGGCATTTCAACTCCAGTCACTTTCTCACTGAAGTAATGTGGCTTCCCTCTGTCTTTTCTATAAATATTTTCATGACATCTGCTCTGACAAGCTATTTTCACAGGTGCCCCACCTTCATGAATTTAACCATGCTACTAGGTTGGCATCTTGGTCCCACCCCTTTGTCGAAAAAGTTAAATGTAATTGCATCTTCTACTCCAACAGCTTCTTCTCTCACACTTCCCTACAGTGAAACCCCTTCCTCCTACTTGCTTTCCTGATAACTATAATCTTCAAAAATTTAAATGTAATGTCAATCGACATCTTCTGTTGCCTTGATCTCCATTCTTCTTTTCATCCTGCTCCGTTCTTCTTTTTATCCTTTCCCCAACCACCACCCCATGCCCAGTCTTTTCCCTTACTTATACTCTCTGTAGACCCTTGAATACTAGTGGCACTACTACTTTGCTTGGAGTGAAATTTTTAAAAACAAAAGAAATCACGTTGAAACACCAGTTACAATACAGTCACCAAAGTTGAACAACATTAAGCTTGGTCAATTCCTAGATAGGTGACCACTTTGAAATACCAGGTGCTCTAAGCTTGGATGTGTGGGTGGTGTAATGGATAATGGCTTGGAATTGTTAATAGGAGAGCCAAGTTCCAATTTCAGTTGGATTTGTTATATTCGCTTATAGGCAAATACCCTTAGGAAAGGTATGAATCCACTTCTTCTCACTCCAGCTATGGGTAAATAGCAGGACAAACTGGGTTCTATAGCCTTGGATGGCAACTGGTCTAGGAGAAGGACAACTCTGAATTCAAAACCTGTGAAGGGTGATTAGGGAACCTTGTGGCACGTAGTGCACCAGGTCTCTGTATTCGTCTCTTCAAAAAGTGTGGATGGTTCTGCACAAAACTTTCACCACTATAATCAAATCTCATGTGCTGGTGTTGGGCTGTCGGTTTCCTAGGAACTGATATGCTTGACCCTCAAATTCGATATGAGAGTTGAGTATATATCACCAAATGGATAAATATAGGTAGGTATCCAAGTGACTGATCGTGTATATATATATATATATATATATATATATAGTGTATATATTCTCTAGTGTAAGAAAAAACGATGCTCAATGTAAAATAAGTGAGCTATTTAATATATATATATATATATATATATATATATATATATATATAAAAAAAAAAATACATAATATCTTACATTAATTGCACAACTTGGATACCAACCTGTATTTACCCATTCAGTTACATATATATATATATATATATTATATAGTGAAAGAGAGAGAGAGAGAGAGCACTGTTTTTTAAAAATAAAAACAAAAATACTAAAGAACTTTGGATCATCAATTTAATAGTTCTTTCCTATTATATCAATATATACACACACACACACACACACATATATATATATATATATATATATATATATATATTAAGTGTGACAACAATCTGTCCTATGCTTGAGTGCAAGGGCTTGAAGATTACACTAAAGCATGAAACACGATCAGTTCTCAGCATTTTCAGTGACCACTTTTATATTTACGTACACTCTGTCACTGATATTGAGCACTTGTACCCATAAATATAGTATACCTTAAAACTAAATTTTTATCACAGATATATGTGGTGTCTGGCCACTAATATCTAAATATGCCTATCTAATAGGACAGCTAGCCAATCCCTGATGCAGACACCTGCTCAGGCACATTTGTGTTTAACACCCACAGAGCCCACCTATGATTTATACTGCAACTATGCTGAGCAGACCTTAGTCAGGGAGAGAATGAATTACCTAACGTGATCAATAGTCAGAACAAGACCAGTACGCTCAAACCTTCAGTCATAATGACTTTTGACTTCATGCTAGCACAACCATCAACAACTTCCAAGTAGTTTTGTCTATCCAATTTCACTCACAAGACTTGGGTCAACCCATGGTTTAGTTTTCAGGACCTTTCCATAGATGCTGCATGCTGGGATTGCCTCTCTCTCTCTCTCTCTCTATATATATATATATATATATATATATATATAATGTCTGTCATTTGCTGATGTTTATTAACATCTATTTTTTCTTTTTTACTTCCCTATGCTGGTCAACTACCTTCTATAAAAAGGCAATATCCAGCTTTTTTCTTGAAACAATTCACATATATATGCATGTAACATATGAATAAAAACAAAAGGAAAACTTAGCTGATAATTTTTGTCCTCAGAAGACAAAATGCATTGGCTAAGAAAATTTTTCCTTTTTTCTTGATTCATATATTATCTTTTTGCAGATATGCCTCTATCTGAAATTTTACACATGTAACATAGTAGATCAAATGTTTAACTTTGAAACCAGAGCAAATGGAATATTTTTAGCTGGGAATTGCTATTTTATACTAAGCTTTGTATTATTTGCTTTTCAGTTATTTGCACTGTCTCTTCACCCTCTTGGTTTTACTTTTAGTTGCATTGTACTGTGTCTGCCTGCTTCCTGTCTGACTGCAAAGAAACACAAGGCCCAGAAAAGCAGAGTAATATCTTTACAGCTGAAATAAAAGTCAGTATTTTTTTTATCCAAAACTTTTTTCCTACTGAACTCTTTATATTCACTCATATGTTTATTGAGAGGCCCATTTAAATTAACCATTTCTCCCATAACAAAAACTTTAATATTTTTAAAAAAATGTTAGTGTACAAAGGCATTCTAGGAAAAGGGTTACAGAGTAAGAGGCACATTTTATGCCAATAGGTTGGGAAGACAATGGTTAACACTAGGCTTGAACAAGTTAAGATTGTAATGATCAGGAAGAAACTGCTCAAGTAGAACTTCTCACTAATGAAATATGGAAGTAATGTGACTGGTTTGCTACAATGTGTACAGTATGGCAGGTCATAGCTGTAAAGGTTAGAACTTGTAGAACTAAAGAATATAGTTTGAGCACTTTCCATATAAGTAGAGATACAGCATATGAGAGGCTTTTGATACTCCATCTGTGCGAGTGGGGTTTCAGGATGGAAAATAATTTGTTACCCACAAGGATGTAGAAGCACTTTTGGGCTATCAAAACTGGGAAATGAAGACTAGGCAGTTCTTGTTCAAATATGACAGCAGTACTCTATTTTAGAACAGATCTGGCTCTTGTAAAGGCAGAGGATAACATGAGGAATCAGCTACTTTCTAGAACGGTACAGGGTACAGACCATTTTTCTTGCATCTTTAGCAATGAATTATATGTACAAGTTCCACTTGATGTCTAGGCTGAGTTTGAGATCCAATGGTTGCTCAAAGCACAGTATCTCACTGAGGGAACATCCATTCATTGTTTATTTCAAAATAAATTCAGCACATACATGGATTAATAGTATAATAATAATAATAATAATAATAATAATAATAAATCAAAGTTAGGATGCTTGTCTCTGTTGGTACAGTGTAACCCGGATATAAGAGAGTTGTCAGGACTAGAGAAGAAGTCTCTTATATTCGGATTTCTCTTATATCCAGGTTTGGTCTATTTTATATACATTAACACAGGCTCTAATTTGGGACCAGAGAAAATCTCTCTTATATCCGGGTTTCTCTTATATCCGGGTTACACTGTAGTTGCATAATTAAAAGAAAAAAAACTTGTAATTCCAACAAATGATTTTTTTTTTATGGAAATATTTTGGCTAGCAGAACTTTGTACTCGTTTACTCAAATTAAGGAATGACCAAAACTAGCAATTGCTAGCCAAAATATTTCCATTAAAAATAAATCATTTTTAGAATTACAAGTTTTTTTTCTTATTTTATTGAGGGTTCAAACAAAAGAATTGTGATACAAAAACAGCCAAGTTGGTGTAATTTAATGTTGGTTTTCAGTGAAATGATCTTTTCAGATGTTTGAGTCTTAAGGAAAGGTATATAAATATATTCAACACCATCACTTGATAAGACACCAGAAGTGTTGAAACAAAATGGCTATTTTTGTAGTGATTTTATAACATATTTATGTTATAATTTTTGAATAAATTATATTTGCTCTACTCTGTATTGAGCACTCTTTTAAAAATAGTATTTTTTGGTTATTGGAATTCTATATACACCAATCCTATACTTAGACATATATATACATATATATATGTATATGTGTGTGTGTGTGTGTATAAGAAAAGGAGGGTGTTATATACTGTGTATAGTTGCCCAAGAAGAAAAGATATGTTAAAATAAAATTCTTTGTATTGCCGATATAAAGGATCAAGGTGGAATGTCTTTTTGTGGTGAGGCAAGCAACCTGGAGGATAGGGGATACAGTAGAGCCTGGTGTTGAAGCTTGTGTCAGGTCAGTTGATCAAGGCCACTGTTAGTGTTAGTGACATTTTACCTAATTGCTTGTGTTCTATGCTCGTTCTCTGCATATGGCCACTAACAATAAACAACATGGCAAGGCCTGAACATAGTCACATTAGTTCGCTTTATTTCAAACTGTCCACATCCCTATATCATATGACCTGCTTTGTCTAAATAAGTAGTGTCCCACGATCATAAGTTCTCATGAAACAGCCTACAATTGGTTCTCACAAACAGATCCTTTTAAGCAGTCAGGATGGATACATGACTCAGTGGGGATTTTTTTTGTGCTTTTGCTTTAGTGGCAACGTTTGTGATTGGCTCCTTTTAAATTGTATCTTTTATTTTGTGGGGAATTTATTTTGGGTGTATTACTATTATTTTAAAGTAATCTTCAGATCCTTGTCTTAAGTACCATAAAGCATTAAGGTCTTAAGGTCACCACAAGTACTGGGGTCATAGCAGCAGTAGTGTGGGTATGTCTCAGATAATATAATCTGATGCAACCTATCCTTCTTCAGGTTGGTTTTGAATTCAGAGTATTCTGTCTCCTAGACTGGTCAAGATAAGAGAGCACAGTCAGCTCTGTTATTTAATCCACAAATGGAGGAAGAAATAACTTCAAAACTTAAATGAGCATAACAAACTTCAACAGAATTTAAGCTCAAACTGAGTTTCTAGCTGTTCACTTGCCTTGAAGGTATAAGTGATTCAGTAAATATAATTTGGAAAATATAAGCTAGCAATCCGGCCATTTTTATCTGATGTTCCATAAAAGAAGCTGTGTCCATATGTAATAAACAATTAACTTCTGAGATTTAAATATCTCTTTTAGCCATTCAGCCTCTGGTGAACATCTTTATTTTTATTATTATGAATATAATATTTAGTATTGTATAAATTTTGCAACTGCTGTATGTTCCTCCCTTCACATCTCTATTACACTGTTATTACCTCAGATAAATAATAGACCATTCCATTTTGATTGCGAGGAAAGTTGGAAGAAAATGATATTTCAGAAATGCTATTTAGTTTTAGTGGGAAAAAGAAAGCCTACAGAATAATAAATAAAGAATGTTGGAAATTTATTTTTAAACAAAAAAATAATATTTCATTAATAAAATATTAAAATAAAATCTTTATTAAATTTAAAAATTACATTATATGACCTGTTATTTCATTAGATAAAGGATCATTAAAAGATATGTCAGAGATGCCATCTGGTTTTAATGAGAAAAAGAAAGCCTATATAATAAGAAAGAGGAAATAATAATGCTATCAGGCACTTAACATCTGCTTCAGTGAAATAAAAACTTTGTCAGTTTTTAATCTTTTTCTTCGTATCTACTTTAAATAATTACCTGCATTCATAATTATGATTATCATAATGATATTTCATTAAATTATCAAGCTCAACTATTTAATCATAGAGTAATGGAATATTCATTGATATCTTGTAGTCCTGGCAAGGAATATATTCAGTCATTAACTTACAAATTTCACTCATCAGAATATTCAAAAGATAGAGTATAGAATTTTCATGAGTATTTTTAATCACAGTTATTTGGTTAAGGTACGCATATTGATTTAAAATAATATTAAAATGCTTTCACTTCCTGTTTGTTTCTTCAATAAAAAATATTTTATGCTTTTTTCTCCTAGATAATCACTCGTGAATTAGAGATTGCTGAAGTTGGTAAACCTGGATACATCAAAGTGAAATCTTTACTACCACCCCATCTACTCTGCGGTGGCCAGCTAAATCAGACTGACTGTGAAGTAATTGTTGATGTAAGACTTAAAAAGTACAACAAGGATTTCTACTGCAATGGAGAAGTGATTCCTCAAGCTGTTTTTGGTGTTGTCTCTAAAGTAAATCATTCTGGAACAAGTTTCAGACCATGTGGATTTTATATCACTGCCAAGAATTGGTGGTCGGTATTATCCATACCAGTTGTGGGAACTATTGATGGCCTGAGAGATAGAAAACAGACACGCTGGGTTAGCATCAGTATTTCTGTGATAAAAGCAAACAAAATTGAACATACTGCTGACCTGGGATCTGTTAAAGTAAGTATTATTTTTTAATGGTGTTGCATATATTTACATATTACATTATTTTATGTATAAATTTTAGAGAATATTTTAAAAAAATTATATCCTTATGCTTATACTGGCTCATTTGGATACAGGTGTGGTAATAAGTATATTAGCAGTATACCATGGAAACAACACCTGAACTGCTACTATTTCTATATGTCATGTCTTTTCAGGACATTGATGTTCATGGCTCTCCACAATTTCCTGTCATTTGAAGCTCTTAATAAATTTTGTCTTTTTGTTATCTCTCCTAAACCTTGCTCTGCCATCCATTTAACTAAGCTCACTAGGTAGGTTATGTGTTATTTTCCTCTGTCTCTCTTGCCTTCAATCTCTCCTGTGAGTATCAAATTTTCCAAGCCGTCTTTCCTCATTATGTACCATAGAAATTTCAGCTCTCTCTTTTTGATTTTAAACATAAGTGTTCTTTTTATTTGTCTTCTCTAAAACTTTGTCATTGCTTATATATTCAGTCCATAGTATTCTCGGTATGGGTTCAGTAGAACGACATTTCTGTTGCTTCAAGTCTCTTCTTCATCTCTGAGGAGATTGTCCAGCATTCATTGCCATTATAGCAGCACTGTAAATAAGTTTTAAAGAAAATGGAAACTAGAAAGATACAAGATCAAAATCCAAGATTTTTGCAATATATTATGAGGAAAGAAGGCATGAAGAATTTAACACTCACGAGACATATTGAAAGAAGGGTAGATGGAAACAGAGTAACCTACCTGATAAGTTTGGGTGACTGTATGCTAGAACAGGGGCATTGAGAGTGGAAAAAAGAGAAGGAAAAGTATTTACATTATTTACATTGTTCGAACTGTTGTCCTCATCTTTACTGTTATGTTCACAATGTTTCAGCCATTGTAAGCTCCAGCATTCTTCAGGTGATTGGAATTTCAAACTGAACCTTTTATTTCATCCATCAGGGTAGATTCCTACATGCCTCGCCTCTTCCCGATGTCTCTGTTATCTCCCTTTAACTTAACTCTCCAGGTTTTTGTTCACCACTGCCATAGCCAGGTATTGAAATCACAACTCTTGGGAACACACAGCAAAGCAGAAATTCCATTCACCTGAAGAAGGCCAGAGCATACAATGTCTGAAACATCATGAACATGACAATAAAGATAAGGACAACAGTTTGAACAATGTAAATAATGTAAATAATTACAATACCTCATCTCGGAAATATAAAGAGAAGGAAAGAATTTTGGATTTATCAATTGATTTAGTATTGCTATTTCTTATCATCAGTCCTATCACCAGATATGTTTGTGGGGTAACTGAGCACCTGACCATTTCCCTTCACATATCTGGGTTGAAAGCAAAAGAGGTATACATTCACATATACCATATGCCTGGCAAGTAGATATGGCAGAGCTTATCCCATTACAGGTCAAAACACAGCCAGTGTCCTTCAACTTGAAGACTTGAATATGCCAAATTGGTATGTTATGTTTATATCAACTAATGGTATTTTACAGCACAATGAAAACTGAATGGCTCAAAAACTTTTTTTCTTTTAATGTACTTTTGATTTACAAGAGTCATGACACATATGGATCTACATTCTAGTACAAAAACTAGAAAAACTTTTAGGTTTTGAGAATTAATATCAGTTCTGTATAATAAAAATTTTGTAATGTGTTTGTTTTGCTAATTTTCTAATGAAAGATTCTTTTAGTAAGCATTTTCCTAATCAAAAAAAAGTCCATCTGATGCTCTCAGGTCTTAATCGACCGAGTAGATTTGTTTTGTGGCTCTGCCGAATGGAGTAGACTTGATTGCAGCTCTGCCGAGTGGAGTAGACTTGATTGCAGCTCTGCCGAATGGAGTAGACTTGATTGCAGCTCTGCCGAGTGGAGTAGACTTGATTGCAGCTCTGCCGAATGGAGTAGACTTGATTGCAGCTCTGCCGAGTTGATTGCAGCTCTGCCGAATGGAGTGACTTGATTGCAGCTCTGCCAAGTGGAGTAGACTTGATTGCAGCTCTGCCGAATGGAGTAGACTTGATTGCAGCTCTGCCGAGTGGAGTAGACTTGATTGATTGCAGCTCTGCCGAGTGGAGTAGACTTGATTGCAGCTCTGCCGAGTGGAGTAGACTTGATTGCAGCTCTGCCGAGTGGAGTAGACTTGATTGCAGCTCTGTCGAGTGGAGTAGACTTGATTTGTAGCTCTGCCGAGTCGAGTAGACTTGATTTGTAGCTCAGTTCAAGTTTGGTTCACATATTGTATCTCAATATAAATTACCTTATATTTATTTGTCACTTCACCTCTAATCTGTTCTTTTTCCAAACTTTCTTTCTACAGTTGGAAGTAATTGATAAAGATATGTCATCCCTTTGTAAATCCATTAATGACCCTCATATGACCACCTTTGATAAGAGGTAAGTAAATAATTTCCTTCTACATATATTTTATTCCTATTCAAATTTAAAGCTTATTTACATGCTGCATTTACATCACTGTGTATTGAAATATTTATGAGCTTATTTGTAAAATTATCAAAATCAACAATCCCTAAAAACATAGATCAGTATGGTTTGGAAACTCCTGTTGCTAGATTACCAATTGTTGTGCAGGGGGGGGGTATATATTAATGTTGACAGGATGCACGATAATATTAGTTGATAGTGAATGCATTGAAGTTTCTTCAAGCAAAAAAAAAAAATAAGAATGAATCACCAACAATTACGTAAAATTAAAAAAACTTTTTATTACATTAGCAAACTAAATAGTAACAATACAAAATAGATGTGTAGTTGTGTGTGTAGAGATTTTCTTTTTCCACACATATATGTGCAAAGTTTATATGAAAGGTTATGAGCAACGTACATTTTGAAAAAAGCTCTGTTGGTTTGGTAGAATTATTAGGTATGTCTGTATGTAGTCAAGGAAGCTTAGGGTCCTGTGTACTTTCTCTGCTGTGTTCAGCACAACATTAAATTTTTAGGTGGCTACAAGACCCCCAGAGGGGAAACAAGACAGGTCTTGTCTCTATGGTATCCTGTGGGTAAAGTGAGAAAAAAGAGGGTGAGACTTTAAACTCTTTTCTTTATATGGAGCTTTGTTTATGCCATCTAGTGGGTGTTTGCAGAAGTTCATTGGCAGACAAGTGGGATAATTTTATAGCCCAGACAAGAATTATGAAGATAAGATTTCTTTTCAGTTTAAAAACATTGTATTCTTTTATTGTACACAAAAATCTACTAGATAAGAAATGTGTATTAACCTAATTTGAAACATTAAAAATTACAAGGGAAGTATTTGTTTTTTTTTCCTGCTTTGACTCTAGAAGACACTGAGGCTAAAAGGCATCTTCTTGTGTATATATTAACTTTATTACTCCTTTCAGATAGCCTGAGATAAGGATTTTCATTGACATAATTTTTCTTCAGTGGTAATGGCTTCAAAAACTGTCTATATTGCCTTCCACATTTGGATACAGATTTCTTAGCACCCCTCATAAATGTGCCTCTTGACAGTGCTTCAATAGTTCTCAATGGAGTTTAGTTCCAGGGAACATAGTGACCATACCATATCTGTTGTTTGTAAACCCTAATTTATTTAAATATTCATTAATTGCATGAGCAATATAAGCTGGAGCATTGTTGTAAACAAAAATGACCTTTTGTTTGAGTACCATTGTCTTCTTCTTAAGCAATGTTTTTGAGTTGACATTGAGGAATTCAATGTTAGCAGTAGTGGTTAATTTAATGCCATCATCCACCTTCTACTTATTACCAATGATTTTCACTTAAACATAGTGTGGTAAAATAATATTATTATTATAGTTATCTGCCCTTATTAAGGGATTATACTCTCTTCATAGAAGAGTTCTAAAATCACCGTCTTTGTTTATGCCTCATGTGTCTTTTTTAAGTTGAATAAAACCTGAATTGCACAAAGATATTTCCTTCAGGCTTATCATTCACCAGACACAGCTACACCACCTCTTTGCTGATACCTCAACTGAACAGACATAGGTTCTTCATTCAGGTACCAGTTATGAAATAACTGCCATAATAATAAATTACACAATATTCAACCAATCATCGGTGAACAGATCTTTGGCAACCAAAAAATAAAAGAGGAGGTTGTTCTCACTAGATTTCATATTGGACATACACATGTTACTCACAAACATTTATTGAGAAATGAAATCCCACTAATATGTGTACCGTCCTGGGTATGACAACAAACTACATCTGCCTCCTGGGTAGGATGACAAACTACGTCCAACAGCAAGGCCACTGATCAGGAGGTGTGGAGGAGCAAGGAACCATCTCTTAATTGCTGGTGTTCCCAGGTCACCCTGTCCCAGGGTGGTAGCACCTGTTAAGGTCCCATCTATGGGCAAATAGTTAATCCCAAACTGTGGTCAAAACACTCTGAAAGTGTAAAAATAGGTTTCAATACCAGAAATACTTTGTAAAAATATTATTACCAGCAATACATTTTTGAAAAAAAGGGATATTACTAGCAATACATTTTTGAAAAAAAAAATATTACCAGAAAGAGATTTATAAAGGAAAAAATATTGTTGGCATTAAATAACCCATTGAGGTTGATATGCCATAAAACAAACAAACAAACAAACAAAATCAATAGGGGTACCATGTCAGAAGTTGTATACGGTCAGGCACATACTGTTGGAATGTTGCAGGTTCTGGGAACTTTTTGAATACATTAAACCAGACATTAACATACTGCAATTTGAACTTTACAATAAAATATTTTAAAAAAATATTTGTGTTTACACAAACGTTTTTCAAACAATATAACTTGTTTTCAACCACACATGATGCATAATAAAACTTGTAAGAGCCTGGGCACAAATTTTATGATCAAAGGAGAAAACAATTCACTATGTTAAAAATGTCTAGAGAGTGCCTTGATCACAAAGTCATCCACAGTAAATTTGCACCCTGACTCTTATAACATTTCACCATCTCTGGCTAAACATCTATTATCATCTATTATCTATTATGTGGGATATCTACTAACAAAAGTGATGGAAAGAAAAAGAATCTAAATGACTAGATTAAAAAAAAAAAATTAATTTGCAGCATCCCTCCTTTTTGTACATGTGTAGTCATACTAACATAACAAATTTAGTCTGATGAAGTCCTAACGGATGAAACACATCACAAGAAGATTTTTTTCAACTTTGTCATACATTTTTCCCTAAAATTGTTCTTGATATATAAAAAATATAAATTGTTTTCTCATAGATTATACTGGAAATATCTATATAAGAAATTAAAATAAAATTTAAAAGTTGTTGAATAGAAATTTCTTTACAATCAACCTGCACAGTTTTGTAATATTTTCTTGATAACTTTCTTTTTACAGATACTATGATAATTTCTATGAGGGAGAATTTGTTCTCTACCAACACAAAACACTTCCATATGTGGTAAGTATAACATTTCACATTTGATTTACAACTTCCTTTGTTTTTTAATCATATCACTTCATGTAAGGACACAAGGGGTTACTAAGTGTGAAAGAATAAGAAAAAGGAGAAACATTATTAAGAAATAAGAACAATAGAAGAGTAATCAAGGAGACAGTAAAAAATGACATTGCATTTAAATTTTTGAAGATCAAAGTTAGCTGGAAAGCATAGAACTGTAAGTGGGTTCCATAAGCAGGAAGTGTGAGAAAAGAATCTGTTAGCATAGTACAGTTACATCTAGCCAATTAAAATGTAAATTGATGAAACCTTGCCACCAATCTAGTACTGCACTTAAATTCATAAAGTCTAGGTACCATAACGAAGAGTTCATCTGAACAATCGCCATGAAAGTATTTATAGAAAAGGCACAGAGAAGCTAAATTATGGCACTGGTGGGGGTAGTGACAGAAGCCAAGATGCTAAGTCAGGACCAATAATATTGCTGATTCTTCTTTCAATTTTATCAAGAATCTCTAAATAAACAGCAGGAGCACTTGACCAGATGTGGAAGAAATATTCAAAGTATGGATGAATGGGAGCATATTTAAGATTGTGTTTAAAATAGTGATGTATCCTTAAAGAGGTTACAAACAAAGTTGGTACTCTACTGAAGGGACAGCAACATGTGCGTAGATGAAAGAAGAGAGGTTTATTGTAAAAGAGAATACACTACTGAAAGACAAGGAATCGGGTAGCAGGTTAGTAATTCCTAAAGCAAACCCCCAAGTATATCCTGTGCTCACTATATATAGCTCCTGATATAGTCAATCCACATAGGCGATAGGGAGTGTGGGACATTCCATTACAACAGATAGTCAGAAGAGAAAAATTATCCAACCTAATACAGTGAACCAACTTTCTTAGCAGTAGACCTATCAATGGATTCAATATAATCTTTCCCTTTCATGTCAGCCAAAAATGTAAACCTGAGAAGGTGCAATGTGTCACTCTAATGGAAATTAGCATCAGCCATGCTGGAAGGGGGTCAATAGTTGTATATCACTTTAAAATTCTGTAAATAGTACAGAATTTTTTTTGTTTTATTTCAGCTCTAGATGAGCCCAAATTTCAAAAAGCTTTCTATTCAATAATCTGGAAGAAAACAAGCTTGAAGAATCATTGCCAAAATGTTATAAATATCCAGGTTTTATTAAAATATAAATGTAGTTCTTCCTTGTCATTTTTTGTTATGATTGTTTTTACTTCAAAACTGTCTAAATAATTAGAAAAGTGCATTTTAAGAGGAAAAATGGGGAAAAATATGTCAATACATTACCTTGATTGGGATGAAATAATTAAAAAAACAATTAATATTTACTGAAACTAATTGGTCCTCTATTTTGTTTCAGGTACATGTATTCTTTCGAAGCTGCAATGGGCGTGCATCCTGTAACTGTGCAGTTGCAGTTCGTTCTGGAGATGATGTAATTTTGATTGATAAGTGTGGCCCTAAGATGAATGCCACTAAAAGAGGATCTCTGAAAATGTCTTTATTTATCAATGGAGAACTCACTCCAAATACACATATCTTAAGCATCAATAATGGCAATAAATTCAAGGTAAATATTCATTTTATCTCAAAGTTAATCATAAAAAGTAGTAAAACAAACCTGAAAAGAATGATGAATATATACTCACATTGTTAACCAAAATTGAAAGCTTCCTTTCCAGCATGAGATGGAAGGTCCCTGTTTGCCTTACATACATTTGCAAATAGTAAGGAGGCCACAATCATACCAATGTTCAGAATCAGGAAATATCTTGATACTGTTGAAGAGGTGTTTGGTTTTGAAAAAGACTTAATCAGTATATTGGATATCATAAAATTTAGGATAAAACATAAACAACTTCCAAAAGAAATTAGTGGCTGATATAGAGAAGTTAAAGAAAACCAACAAAATTCTAATAATGGGAGACAAAACTAAAACAATTATATACTATGAGCCCAAAAGTTTGTATGAAAAAGATATCTGATGAGGTGACAAAATTTTATTACCTATTTTGTATGTGAAAGAAATTAATACAGAAGCTAAAGACATTGCTGCCAAAATGGAAATCAGTGACATAATCTAAACTATACACAAAAAAGAGGGAATTCCTGAAGATCAAAGACCATAAGGATAATTTCTTCAGTTGCTCTTCTTTTTGTTTAATTAATCTAGCAAAAATGGAACTCAAAATTATAAGCCATAAAATCTTACAGAATATTTGTGAGTTGCTTAGAGTGACCACACAAGTGAATCAGTGGCAGGGCACCAACAAATGTGTTCAAAAAAATTGAGAATAAAAGCAAGATGGTATTTATTAAATATGATATTAAAGATTGCAACCCTTCCATCTCTGAGAAATGCCTGCTTGATGCCATATGTTATGTTAAAAGTTTTGTGAGTATAAATCTCCAACAGATTGAGGTGGTGTTCCATGGCCATAAGTCTGTGTTGTTCGATGAAGGGGAAGCATGTATAAAAAAAAAGTCCAGTTGTAGTAATTTTGATGTCTCCCAAGGATCTTTTGATGAGGCCAAAGTATCCAAACTAATGGGCATAATCATCTTAAACCAAATTAAGAAAATTGTCCATATTGGCAGCCACAGTATTTATCAAGATGATGATTTGATGGTAGTCCTTGACAACAACGGAACCAATGACTCCATTAGGAAAAGGCTGTACAAATTGTTTAATGAGTTAAATTTTGACATTACTACCAAAATGAACAGAAACATGCTTCAGTATTTAAATGGTGAATTAAATCTATTGGCTGATGCAGTCTCACCATTCACAAAACCAAACACCACTTTAAAACATATAAATACAAAGTCTAACCATCTGGAAAATGTAATCAAGCATGTCCAGAAAGGATTTGAATCCAGTTTGTCCAAAAATTTGTCAAGTGGGGGTAATCTTTGAATAAAAGAAAAGAATATATTTGGCAGCATTAAAGGAGATGAGGCACAATGCTGACCTGAATTTCAAAACCTCAAGCTAATCCAAGAGATATGAATAACAGGTGGATAACCAGAAATGTTATTTGGTTCAATCCCCCACACACACCTTTCAATATGCAAGTAAAAACATTGGAAAATATTTTTGGTCTTTTGGAAAAGCATTTCTGTAGATCATCTGAATTATCAAAGGTTTTCAACAGGAACACTGTTAAATTAAGTTACAGCTGTATGAACAATTTAAATAATTTGGTAAAAAGGCAAAATGTTAAGATCTTAAATGTAAATGATCCAAGAAATAGTGAAAAAAAGTAGTTTATGTAACAATAGAATTAAGAGAAATTGTCCTCTAAATGGAATGTGCTGTAAAGAAGGGATGGTCTAGCAGGCTGAAGTTAGTGGCAACAGTAACCAGAAGATCTATATAGGTTGAATCGAAGGCCAATTCAAAAAATGCTGGTATAATCACACTTCCACTTTCAGGTTGAAAAAAATGCAGGTACAACAGGAAATTGATGGACCATGTTTGGAAATTAAAGGATGAACATGGCAAAAGCCTAAACATAAGGCAGAGTATCTTGAAAAAAATCAAACCAAGCATAACAAGTTGTAGGAGTTGTAGTTGTATCAGGAACAGAAGTTGACTATAGCAACATATGAGAATGTTGTTAAATAGTAGAACTGAGATAATGTCCAGGTGTAGACATATAAGTAAAAATATTTTGGTTTGTACAAACCCAAGTGAATAATAATACTAATTTTTTTCTCTTAAACACACTCCACTTCTTAACTTCTGGTGCCATAGCTATATAATTGAAGTATGGTATGATAATACAAACACTTATTGCCCACCACTAGAAGGGACCTGATGGTTGAAACCAAGGTTGTGTGCAGTTATATAAGGTGTTTTTACCCTTTTTTATTATATATATATATATATATATATATATATAATAAGTGAACATTGAAGTTGACACCCAGAGGTGACAATCTGTTTCACACTTAAATGCAATTGTCAGGCTATATATAGCAAATTTTAAACACATGCACACATATATATATATGTTTAAAATTTGATATATTTTGGGAAGAAGTATGCTTAGCATCAGGGATAGTGCTTGTACATATAAACCATGTGAATACAGAAAATATCACTGCCTTAATCAATCACCAAACCACTGATCATCATTTAAGGTGTGAAATTGACAATCACCATGTAGTGTTGATTTCTATGTCCACATTGTTTTACAAATAACTATAATATTATAAATGTATAAAGATTACACTGTGCATGGTGTGCAGTAATGCTTTCCTTTACATAGGATTGAGAGATGTCCATCCTCCTAGCACATACTATTTTGCCCTCGGATAATTTACGTTGTCTTGTCACAAGCAGCCTTGCCAATACATATAAGTGAGAATAATGGTAGATGTCACTGCTGTACATCGTGATGTCATGGAAATGATATTTCCATGACATCAAGGTGTTCCAATTTTTTTGGATATATGTACTAGTGAGCCAACCAAAATGAGCTGACTCATTTTATAGTTCACCAATAGAAGGATTAACCAATCAGAAAGCTCAAAATATTCAATCCGACATGTATAAAGGCAGCCATTTTGTTTTTTCTCCCAAAATATCTTCACTGCCAACCTCTGATATTGAACACATTATGGACTTCACTGGATTCTATATTCAGAGACTACAGCAAACATGGTTAACACAAGGTACAGTGGTGCCATCTACCATTATCTTTATCTATTCCATGACTTTTGACACAATGGTAAAATATTTTCAAAAACCAAGCCCGAATCACAAATGCTTATGTTCATTGTGTTATATTCTGTTTGATAAATGATTCCTAAGAAATCCTTTGTTTTTGTGTCTGCAAAGGTAGCTTTTTATTGTTATGCTTCTTGTATGGAAGTAACTGTTGAATGTAAAAGGGGAAATGCTTCAGTGTGTGCTTTCAAACATGACTAGCAACAGCACTTATCAGCAGGTAAGTAGGCAGGTTAACTTTAATACTCTAAATTAACTACAGCAAATTGTCCTATGGTCCAACCCTAGTGGTTAAAGCATCGGTTTGTGAATTTAGTGACATGATAATTGTGAGTTCAATCCCTGAGCCTGGCAGTGTATACTTGGTTTGTGTAACAGCCTATCAACTCCTCATAGGTCAATTTATGCCAAAATTTAATTTTCTTGTGTGATTTGGTAATTTTTTTTTTTTTTTTTACTATTAAAATCTATTGCTAGAGATTTTTACTATAAAAATGTATTTTTATACTTTCATACTGTTTTGACCTCAGTTTGGATGTTAACTATTTGTCCATAGCTGGGATCCTAACAGGTGTTACCACCCGAGTCATGGTAGATCTAGAACAACAACAACAATGAAGAGGTGATTCCATGCTCATCAAAACCTCCCAATTAGAAACCTTGCTGCCAGATATAGTTTATCATCATACCCTGGATATGAAAACAGGGTGGATAATAACTAAGCAGTACTAAAAATAAGAACCCTATGAAATATTCCTCGACATGGTCAGTGGAACGAGACCAGTCTACTGTAGATTAAATAACAGGTTCAGTTCAGAATTTCCTGTAGATTACTTGGATCGATATACAACTGATGAAGGACAGAGCACACAAAGACAAAGATGAGGACATTAGCCTGAATTTCAATAGAGTAAATAATAACTTCTCATCCCAAAAATTCAGAGATAAATGATGAATATAAGTTTATAATTTCAAAATCAATGTTTTGATTCTACCAAGTGTTGATGTGAAATTGCATATTTTTTTTTTTTTTAGGTGACCCTCCCAACTGGAGCTTTCTTAATTGTCAAAAATGGAAGAGGAAAATTTAGACAATTCCTCAATGTTTGGTTCCAGGCTTCTTCTGTAGATTATAAGAATACTGAAGGTAAGCAAGATTTGCAGTGTACATCACCTCCCTCTGCCTTTTCTACAAATACTTTCACACTAACTGCTCTGACGAGCTACTTTCACTAGTTCGCAAACTGCATGAATTTAAACATACCACTAGGTCGGCATCTCAGTCCCACCCTTTCACTGTCAAAACGGTTAAATGTAGCCATCTCTTCTACTCCAATAGCTTCATGTTTTGCACTTCCCATCTATGGAACTCTTTTCCTCTTAGTTGCTTCCCTGATAGCTATAATCTCCAAATATTCAAATGCAATGTTAATCGACATCTCCAGATTTCTTGATCTATTCCCCATCCTTCTCTTCATCCTTTCCTCTTTCATGCCTCTTTACTCTTGCTCCTACACTCTGTAACCCCATGCATGCTAGTGGTACACTCACCTTGCTTGGGGTGAAAAGCTTTAAAAAAAAAAACATTCGCTTATGAAAATGACTTCTTCTTTGTGCCATGAAGGACCAGTAATCATGCCACTCCACAACTTCCTATCCTTTACTCTTATTAGTAAGGACTGTCCATCTGCTATCCTTCCAACCATTTACACAACCTCATTAGGTAGGTTATTCACTGCATTCTCCTTTTTCTTTTGCCTTCAGTGAGTGTTAAATTTTTCAAGCCCTTGTTTTTCATTATATGCCCTAGTAATTTCAACTCTTTCTTATTCCAAATATAAGTGTCTTTTTTGTTTCCAGTTTTCTTAAAACTTCCTCATTACTCATTTGTACAATCTAAGGTATTCTCAACATCATTCTGTAGAACCATATTTCTGTTGCCTCTAGTCTACTCTTCAACTGTGGAGAGATTATCCAGCTTTCACTGCTATATAGGAAGATTGATATTATATAACAGTTCAGCACCCTTTTCATTTTTTTTCCAATGACATCTTCCTGTTTCTTAATACTTTGCTTAGCTTTTGGGAGGCTTATTTTTGTTAAATTGCTTGTATTGTTTTAAATTAATACCTTCTTTTGACAAAGAAATATAACTTAAGCAATCAGAAGTATCATTTCATGAGTTAATGATAGAAAAGCAATACAAATACAGGTTTCAAAATTCTTCATAAATTTGGAATGATAATGAAAATTTTTCAAAAGTACATTCTAACTTTTTTCATTGTATAAGTAGAACGATTTTCTTTGTATAATACTTAATCTATGATGTTCATGATTGAATTAAGTGCATTCACAAATGAAATTATGTTGAAAAATAAATATTTGTTGCATAAATGAATTTCTTTCCTTTGGCTGTAAACTTATATAAAATGATGAATCAATAAATATGTAGTGTAACAGCTGAATTTTGATCTGAAATTTTTACTGTATAATATTCAGTCTATATGATGAGCACTAAATTAAGTACATTGACAAGGAAGACTTACTGATGTACCCTTCTTTAAAAGGGTCTACTTGATATGTTTGTTTGAGTTAAAAATTTATTCAGTACTTCTAGCCATTATAATTATTTTCTAATAGTTTAAAAATCCATAAGTTATAAATTAAATTAATTTTTATTTTTAAATATGTAAAAAGTCTATAATAGTGACAGTGGTGTGATTAGTTGTTCCTTTATAAGGGAACATTCAGTATTCATTAACTAAATAGGATTATTGTCATTTGAAATTTATATCTTTCACTCAAAATGATCTTTCAGGAATAGAGGTTTCTCAAATCCACTGTTACTGCTCTTTCAGGTTTGAATGGAGTTTTCCTTCCTAAACTTTTGTTTGAAGTACTGTGGAATGCCAACATTATGATTGTCATTATTTCCACTTCTAGTTATATGCTATCCATTTTAGTTGTTGCTGCTGTTGACAGTCTTCAAGTGATGTTTCTTTTATTTGGTACAGTTCTCTTATAAATAAGTTTATTAATTCACTTTGCAAGAAACATTAAAGTAATGAAATGATTCATGTTGATGTATTTACTCATGTATTTTTTATTATAAAAATTTGGAGTGGATGTGCAGGTGGTGTAATGGTTTGTGGCTCAGAATGAGAAATCAACAAACTGAGTTTAAATTGCAGCCAAGTTCATTACATTACATTTTGTGCAAATACTCTGGGAAAAAGTTTAAATTAATATCTTCTTCCCCCAGCTATAGGTTAAATAGCAGACCAGAGTTCTCGCATCATGATTGGCAACCAGTCTAGGAGAAGGACAACTCCATACATCATCCTGGCATAGCACATACTAACAAAATCATAATTTACGATGACTATAATCTCAACTCTTATCAACCTACAACTCTGTTGATGTTTTATTAAGCAAGCTCCTTTTGTTTTACTTGTGCTGTCTGAATTGCAATGCAACTTTATTTTTTTAGTGTTTATTGCCAATTCTATTAAATTTTCTACAGTTTTCATGAATTTTCATATTGTTAAAACGACTTTGTTTCCATTCTTTAGGTCTCTGTGGCTATTTTGATGGTAAAGCATCAAATGATCTTAAGAAACCTGATGGCACTTTAATGACTACTAAAAGTAAACGGCCAAAAGAATTCTCCAAGAGCTGGAGGTAAATAATTACCATATTTTTATTATAAAATTGAATAGTAGTGTATGTTTACCCCTTCTTTCCTGTTTAGGATTGGTTTTCCAATTCCTTCTAAAATCTTTTCTTTCTTTCACTTCTAGTAGCCCTGTTGTGATTGATATTTAAAGATGAAATCTTAATGGTGAATGGCTTTGTAATTATTTAACTTCATTTGCCTTCAGAGTTAAAGAGTCACAGTCCTTGTTCACTGGCTACTGTCCTTCAGTCTCCCCCAAACAAGAAGAACGTATGATGCTCTGTGACTGCAGCTCTTTTACAAATAAAGAATGTAGCAGTGAAGCCAATTTCCAGATATGTGGAGGAAAACCAAAGAAAAAGTCAAGGAAAGGTTAGATATTTCATGTTTATTTTTTATTATGATTAGAAAATAATGTAAGTTTTTTCAAAAAAAAAAAAAAGCTCATTTTAATATTTTCAGTATCATAACTAGAAGTAGATGCTTGTTATAACATACCTATGTACAATAATGAGTATGTCTCATTCCCATAAATACAGTAGTGAATACTGTATGTGTTGGTCTGTGGTCTAGAGTTGGAGATTTGTGGAATTCACTTCTAGCAGTTGACTACTTCTATGTGCTGCTAGTGAATCTTATATGTGTTGTTCTTGCTGTAAGTATTATCATTCATTACCAACCTTTGTCCATCCCGGGCATGATGATAAACTACATCCGTGTCCTGGGTAAGACAATAAACTACGTCCAACAGCAAGGCCTTCAATCAGGCTTTTTGAGGAGTGTGGAACCACCTCTTAATTGCTGGTGTTTCTGGGGTGGTAGCACCTGTTAGGGTCCCAGCTATGGGCAAATAGTTAACCCCCAAACTGTGGTCAAAATATTACGAAAGTGTAAAAATAGATTTTAATACCAGAAATATTTTGTAAAAAAATATTATTACTAGCAATACATTATTACCAGCAATACATTTTTGAAAAAAAAAATATTACCAGAAAAAGATTTTTGAAGGAAAAAAATATTACCAGCAATAAAAATTTTGTCGGCATTAAATAACCCATTGAGGTTGATATGCCGTAAAACAAACCAAACCAAGCAAACCAACCTTTGTGTGATCATTCTATTCAGTAACCTTCCCTAGGTTACAGCAATGCTCTTTGTGAAATAACCCATTTTAGTTTTACCATGAACAATTATTTTTTTAAATCTGAAATAAACACAATTATATGCTTTGATCTTCAGACTATCATGCTTATTTTGGTTATTATACCCACAAGATTTCAGTCCTTCTACAGGAGTTTGTCTTCATATTCACTAACAATCTTGGAATTTTTAACCAAACATTTTATTCAATCCACAGGGTTTGAATATTCTCATTCTACTTTTCATCTTTTATATCAGTTGATACTCACCAAACTTATTCATCAAGAAGGGTACTGAATTCAAAGACAGACAACTAAAGAAGGCTGGAGAATGGAATAACAAAAATATGCTGATATGAATAACAATGTATATTATAACAATATTTTCCCATCTCATAGTTTCTGACAAATATGAAATAAACATCACAGCTAAATTAGATTTAAGGGAATAAAAATTCTAGAGTTTTTGTTTTGTGCTGATAATATAAATCCTGCACATACAAGAATGAATCAAGCTGAATTTTGATCTGAAATTTTCACTGTATAATGTCCAATCTGCAATTAATGGAGAAATGTTGAATTAAGTGCTGTGACAAAGGAGATTTTGTTGACAAAAAGTTTTCCTGTGTAAAATAAGTTTTTCCAACATTAGCTGATGAACATATGGATGTATCTACATTATATATTTCTTTTTGAATGTTAATTCAAATTATTACAGAAAACTCACAGGATTTTTTTTCTAATGTTTCCAAGTGGATTTATCATTGATATCTAAAACAAAGTCCAAATAAAAATAAATTGAACATATTAATATCTCCTGCTCAGAAATGACTTAAAAATAGAAACTGGAAGTTTGCATATATTTAAATGTTATGTTCTCAAATTAATTAATACTTAGTTATGGTAATTATTTTTACAACCAAAAACCTGTCTATCAATCATTTTATTAATAGTGATTCAACAGATAATGTTATTTTACTCATTTGAATAATTTTGTAATATTTGTATCAATAAGAGATCCTTATACATAATTTCTTCATGGCTCTAAGTCTTGGGTATGATGATAAACTACATCTGTATCCTGGGTAAGACAATAAACTACGTCCAAAAGCAAGGCCTCTGATCAGAAGGTTTTGAGGAGTATAAAACCATCTCTTAATTGCTGGTGTAGCACCTGTTAGGGTCCCAACTATGGGTAAATAGTTAACCCCCAAAATGACGTCAAAACACTATTAAAGTGTAAAAATAGGTTTTAATACCAAAATACTTTGTAAAAAAATTATTACCAGTATTACATTTTTGAAAAAAAAAATGACCAGCAATAAAAATCTTGTTGGCATTAAATGACCCATTGATTTTGATATGCCGAAACCAAACCAAATCATGGCTCTAAACAGGAAAATTTTTAAGTTTTCTTGCTTGATTGGAAATATAACCATTTTATTCCTTGCTAAAGTTTTTATGCAAAACACAAAAATTTAGTCAGAATAGAAAGTCATAATAGGTGCAAAATAATCAAGATAAGACTCAACCACTGCATAAAAATTTAAAGGAAAAACATTTATTACACAAGTATGAAAAAAGGTACAAAGTTTGCACGAAAATTTCCTTTTGTGCACCTTTTAAAGTAGGATAATAAATTTCCGATAAAAATTATTACCATTGAAAAAATGGAAAATCTTACAATTTCATTTCAGAAAGAGACAAGAATTTTGATGACAAAAAGTGAAAATTCAAGAAAGCAGAAAAACAATAGTGCAACTACCTTTCAGATAAAAAGAAAAGACCTATTTTTACTTACCCCACAAGCATATTTGTTATATATAGTAATTTTAGAAAAGTTCCTTTTAAATTTACACAGTTCATGGAAAATTCTTAGAATTCTTTTCATTCTTTACTGTCCAACTGCAGAAGAATTTTCACTTGAATTTCAAAATTCTTTAATTTCTCTGTAGCTAGCTGGTAACCTTATGCCTTCTTGATGTCAAATGTCTTCTGCTCCTTGATGTTGATTTGCCTTGTTCTCTTGCTGTCAAAAAGTCTTCTCTTTTTTTCCACTTACCTCCTGAGTCCTATGTATTCCAAAAAATAGGCTCACAAGGCCCCCATTTGGGTTCTTACTTGAGCTTGAGACCATGTCTTGCATTGGTTAGTATATACGAAAAAAACATTTCCATCAACTAGAAATGGATCTTTCACAAGCCGAAAAAGATACACATGTGTAACAATTTTTTACACAAACCATCTGATCTTCATAAAAATACACTTCTCTCAAAAGATATAAACCACAATACCAAATTACATTTTTACTGCATGTTATCACCTGAATACAATAGTAATGTCAGGGCATAATGTTTCTGCTAAGTAATTAAGAAAGTTTGTACTACCCAGCCTGGGGATTGAACTCATTAAAATGATGGCATAATCCATCTACAGAGTAGCCCATGCATACTATCCCCACACCTAAAGGAAACCAAGCCTGATTGGAGACCCAGGACAATGCTTTGTGACCCTCACTATCTTATCAACATTTGCTTTTTTTTCTACCTACATTTACATACATTACAAATTAAACAAAGCACAACTATTAATGATGAAAAATCTTTGTGGATTTTAACATCATTCTGAGGCCTTGTTTTTTTTGTTTGCTTTTTTTTTTCGTCCAAATCCATGAATTTTTTCTCATGCTAAGTCTCGAAAAAACACTATATAAAATTCACTATGTTTATCGGTATTGTTGAATGTGTTAAAATTATTCCACATTTTAGCAAGAAAAATCTCAAGTTGATGTTAAATGTTGCCACAAAACATTGTTGATTTATGTAAGATGTCATGTCTCTAATTTGTATTTATATACATTGTATGTATTTTCAATTTTTCTGGTTGAATTATTCACCTATATTGCATATGATCTATTATTGTACATAATTAGGTTACAATAAAATTTGTATTTTATATGAATACTACCTTATGAAAATTGAGATGTTGTAGAATGGGGAGTGTATTAAAGATTGAAGTAGATGAACAAGACTATTGCACCGGTCCTGGGTGTAGTCATTATTCTATGCAACTAAATTCACAAACCAACACTTTAATCCACTAGGCTATAGTCTCAGACATCAGAATGAGAAGAATTTACCATCATAGATTAAATAAAGTGCTCAGTTTCAAATTCCCTGAAACTTACACAGATTGACAAACACCTGAATATGGTAAGAGGTCATAATAATCTAAAGTTTGTGGTAATAAGTTATGAGTCTATCTTGAAATAAGGATAAGTCTTCATCTCAGAAATTCAGAAAGAAATCTTGTAAGGAAATATAAGCCAAAACTAGACTGAAGCACAAAAAGGTTGAATTGTGTGCATCATGGAGAGAATTGATTAAAACACAATAATATTATTCAAGTATTCTGTATATTACAGTAATGTGAGCAATGGCTGAGTGGTTAGAACATTCACATTCTGACCATGAGACCTGGGTTCAAATCTCACCATGGTAGATTTACCAGTAAGAAGAATTCCTGATGTTATCGGACTGGAAGGGACAATCCCAGCATGCGAAACCTTTTGAAAGTGCTTGAAAACCATACCATGGGTTGACCCAAGCCTTGTGAGGGAAATTGGGTAGATGGAACCCTTGGAGTCCGTCATTAACTGTGCTAGCTCAAAGTCACAAGTCATCGTGGCTGAGGGCTTGAGCGTGCTGGCCTTGTTCAAATTGTTGATCACACTAGATAACATGCTCTTTCCCAGAAACTGTAATTAAAGTCTGCTCAGCATAGTTGCAGTATAAACCACAAGTGGTCTCTGTGGATGTTGAATAAACACAAAATGTGCCTGAACAAGCATCTGCAATAGGGATTGGCTAGCTGCCCTAGTAGACAGGTATCCTCAAATACAAATGGCCAGCTATATGATATTACAGTAATGATAATATTAGGTGTTTTCTTATAAGGAAATATTTGGTATTCATTGATAGAGCAGCCAATCTTTCAATTAAAACAAATTTCAGGAAAACAGGTTTCTCAGGTCCATCGTTATTACACTTTCTAGCATTGATGGAGACTTTGTTCCTAAACTTTCGTTTTTGGTATTATGTCAGAATCTTGATCATGTCATTATTTCTCTTTGAGTTACCTGCGGTATCCATTTAAATTGCTCTGTTGTCGAAAGTCCTCAAGTGATGAGGTTTCTATTGTTTGATACAGATCTTTGTGAACCTGTAAGTCCACAATGTTTGATGAAAGATCATCTTCCCTTAAACCTGCAGGCTAGAAGCCATTTTTTTTACCATTGATCTGAGAAAGCAATTGTATTCGGCTGACAAATCCAATACTTTTGTACTAGTGCAATTCATGGCATCCATATGAAAGTATCGATCTGACAATATGATTCAAGAAAATGCCTCATGTTCTAAGGTTAATGTTTTCGTTATGCATCAGTTTGTGGTGTTAGATGAAACTACCTCTTGTACAACCTATGCTATATTCGTTTTCCTCATCTCATAAACTAAATTTGTTAAATTAATCATATTTTCATTGTTTATCTTTTACAGTAAAGGATCTTACAAACATCTTGCTAAAAACTGCTGAGAATCCACCAACAAAATGTATATCTTTGAGAAAGGAACCAGTTTTTGAATATAATAGTACTTATGTATCACCTGTAAGTTGTTTTGAATACTTTTAATACTAATGCTTTTATGTTTGGTATTATTTTCTAAAATTAATTATTTTATAAAGAAAATATTCAATGGATAGATTTTTAAATAAAAATACAGGTCATATTTAGATATGTGGGCAGAGTTGAACATCCATGTTTTGCATAGTTCACTGTCCCTTGGAATGTGAGTAGACAGAGCTCTTTAGCCTTGGTTGGTAGTTTGTCTAGGAGAAGGATCACTCTGATTTCAAAACCAGAATAGATAAGACTTGAGAACCTTTCAAGTAGCTAATGCTTCATCCTTGGGATGACAATGGATGAGTTACAGTTTGGTAGTCAGCTTCCAAGTAATGGTTTGAAGAGGACTCAGGACCCACTGACATCACTTTTTTCCTGGTGAGAATCATGAATTGAAAATATGTGTGTGGTGTAATGGATGCCAAATTCATTATATTCACCTATGCCCAAATATCATTGAGAAAGGTATGAATCAATCTTTTCTCTCAATTATAAGTTAAATAACAGGTTAGACTGGACTTTCTAACCATAGTTGGCAATCAGCCTAGGAGAAGGATAACTCTGAATTCAAAACCATAAGAATTGTTCATGATCCTTAACCATCGGCAAATATGCTTGACAGAGTGAAGATAGTATATGGTAATTTTACATATATTTGTAAGGGAAATTTTTTCTTTTAACATCCTCGTCTTTCAGGATAGAAGGAATCTTGAATGAATTGTTATGTATTCATGCAAAAGATGGTGGAGCTATTTCCTTTTGATGACTCCACTGTTTAGAATTGAGTTTTCATTCTGTTTGGTTAGCACTCTAGGTGAGAGAATTCAGTTTATCCTGTTATTTAACCTTTAACAGGGTGGTGAAAAGAGAATGATTCATACCTTTCCCAAGGTCAGTAGTGTGAAAGAGAACACAACAGCTTAGGCAGAATTTAAACTTAGTTGTGCATATAGTGTAGCAGTTTTCAGATATTAGGGGATGTTATTATGTGTTCAAATACCAGCCAAATGCATTGCATTCATTTCCACACAAATATCCTTGAAATGGTATTAATCAACTTCTTTTCCCCTCACCCCCAAACAAGAAGTTCATAGCAAAGCAGATTGAATTTGCTAGCCTTGATTGACAACCAGTCTATGAAAGGTAATTTCAGAATTCAAAAGCAGTTGGGTGTGGTACAAACAACTCCATCTCATAAAAATCTAATTGCTATAGAATTCACAGTAGTAATGCCTATCATGGTAAGGATGTGGCCCTATAACTCAACAGCAGAGTCCACACGGTTAACATAACATACAATTAGAAAACTTAAAAAGAATTTCTTCCAAAGAAATACAGATGAGAGAGGTTTCTGATATAGACAGCTTATTTTACTATTTATCATCTCTCAGTTGCATCTCTGTCCTTGGGTAGAGTGCTCTCTGTCAAAGGACAGAGTCGCAACTGAGGAAAATTATACTGAGAGGTGCCCAGCTCTGGGGAACAGCTGCCCGAGGCCATGCCTCTCATTGCACCAGAGAGAAGGATCGGTGCTTGCACCGAGGCCAGTGCAACTGACTGTTGCAGGGGCTGCGGACAATTTTTGTTCCTTGCCCAGAGTGTACGTGCTCAGCTCCCCACCTTAAAAAAGAAGTTGTGTCACGACTCGTCTTAGTGGGGAGAGAGAGTAAATACCTAGATAGCTTATTGAATATTTTTTATGAACCAAAACAAAAAATAAATAATTGCACTTTTGTTTGTGATTTCCTATTTCAGCCAGTACAATGGCCAACACCTACCAAAAATTTCACCAAAGAGAGT
The DNA here is from genome assembly GCA_903632075.3 of Acanthosepion pharaonis. NCBI lineage: Eukaryota > Metazoa > Mollusca > Cephalopoda > Sepiida > Sepiidae > Acanthosepion > Acanthosepion pharaonis. The sequence continues at coordinate 856,343 of CAHIKZ030000588.1, read as the reverse complement.
GCCTTTAATTCCTGTAAGAGCTACATTGAACAGAGACAATCAGCACAGAAATGTTTGCGTATTCTTCCCAATATTGATTTTGCCACCACACTTGAATCTTGTGTTGAAGATATAAAGGTGAGTTTAAATCATATACATGATATTACTTGGGAAGAAAAATGAAGATCAGAAAATTTGCATTTAAAATGTTATAAAACTTTAATTTTTAAACAAATAAAAAGGTAAAAATATTGATTTTGCTTGTTTGTAAGGTGCAAATTATATAAAATACTTTTTATAAGGTGTAAATTATGCAAAAACTGTTTATAATGTGTTTAATTATACAAATTACTTTTTGTAAGGTGTAAATTATACAAGAATGTTTATAAAGTATAAATTATACAAAATACATTTTCATATGATTGTTCATTACAGCTCTCATATCTACATTATATCAAATTTTATAAACTAAATGTTTCCACAATAACATTGGTATTAAACAACTGATTTTGAAATGTTAAGTATATATTTATATGAACGCTATATCTTGTTTCAGCTCATAATGAAAATATATTGAAATATTTTAACAACCTATTTTGTAGGCATTATGTTTAATTATGCGAATTAAGTGCCACATAGATTTTTATTTATAAATAAAATTAAAAAAATATAGGTCCTAGAAATATATATTTCATTAATACAATATCCCATATGACTAAATAAATTATTTTTTGTGTTAATATAGGTTCTTTTCTCTAACCTTCAGTCTTTCATTTGACCTCTAGGCCACCTATTAGCTCCATCTAATATAACTCTACATTCATCACTAAAATTATGTCCCATATGACTGAATAAATTATTTTTTGTGTTAATATAGGCTTTTTCTGTAACCATCAGTCTTTCATTTAACCTCTATGCCAACTATCAGTTCCATCCAATATAGCTCTACATTCATCACTAAAAATTACTGTTAAGAAATCCACATTCACATATCACTTTGCCCAATTTACATGATTCTCTTTGTGATGTTTACTTAAAGGTGATAGTTGTATTGCTTTTATCTTATTATATATTTTATATTGCTATTATCTTTAGCCAATGTTCATAATATTCTGTGGCTTTTTCTTTGAAATTTGCAATTCCGCCTTCTTCAAATCTACAGGGTGCGATGTATAAATTGCCATCTAAATTACGCAAAAATGAAAATAACACTGACATCTCATTTTAACAGATATATTTACCAAAATTACACAAAAACATCTTGAAATACTAAAGAGTAAATTTATTCAATAAAATCCCATTGGCTTCAACCACAACCTTCAGATGACTTCAGAATTTCCTGCATCTCTTCTGGATAGTCTTCTTGTTTAATTTAGTGAATGGTGCCATAATCCTTGCCTTCAGTTCATCTTTGCTGTCACAGCAAATTTTGTTGGTCACTCGCTCAACTGCACCTTTCACATAATAATCAAGGGGGTCACAGTCTGGGGAGTTAGGTGGCTAGATGTAAGGGATGATGTAGTTGCAGAAATTTTCTGACAGCCATGAGTAGGTTCTCCTGCTTGTGTGACATGGTGCAGAATCTTGTTGCCAGACATAGGGTCTTACAACAGCCACTCTCTTGACCCAGGGTAGCACTACCTCCTCAAGGAACTTGACACAGGCCTCTGTGTTGTCTGAGGCTCTGTGGGAAGATGAATGGTGACATAATGTCACCATCACTAGTGATCACACAAAACATCTTTGTCATCACCAGTAGATTCTTCCAACTCTTTCAAAGTCCTCTTCACTGTCCTCAAATTGACACCCAAAAACACATTGAAATGTTCATATTGGAGCTTCCAGCATGAATGCCATTTTCAAATTTCTGTTGGAGTGAATTGTGTCATGGTGCTCTTTTTCTCACAGATGGTGCCCAATTAACCCCACAATACTGTGCTGCCAACAAAATTAGAAGCAAAAAATGTGCATGCACAAAACTAAAAATATAAAATAGCGACAATTTACCCATCGCACCCTGTACTCTTGCTAGACAATCCTTCTTCCATGATTATTATTCTTTTAATTTTTCTTAAACCTCTTTTTGTGACATTCATAAAGCCAGTTGATATTTTTCCTGTCCTCATCTTGTCAATGTTTCTTATTGCTATGTGATCTTTAAACATGTATGGCATACCAAAAGCCATTCACCATAAAACACAGATTGAGAAACTGCAGTAATTTTAATTCAATCCACACAAAATACTACCAAACAAGAAACAAGAGAACTTTTTCAAAATACTGATTCATTTTACATATGAGAGAAAATTAAACTGATTTAAAAAATATTAGGAAAAAAAATATAACAGCAGTCTTACTATTTAAATTAAAATTTTTTTGGCTGTTTAAATACAAGACTTTATTTTAAAAAACATTAAATTTTTGATGTTAAATAAACCAATTGGTTGATATATTGTTAACCAACCCCAACCAAATCTATTTGTCTCATTTGCAATTTTCAATCTTATGTTCTCCTCACTTTATATAACTTTTTAATATCTTCTCTTCACATCTCTTGATCTACATGCTAGCACAACCATCAATGGCATCTAAACAATTCCATCCACCCATTTTGACCCACAAAGCTTGGATCAATCCATGGTATGGTTTTCAGACACTTTCCAAAGGTGCCACATGCTGTATTCATCTCCCCAGGCCGAGAACATCAGAAAGCCAACTCCCGATCCAACAACCCTGTTTAGATTTGAACCTGGGTTTCATGATCAGAAAGCAAAAATTCTAACTAAGCACCCGTATTTAGACTGTAAAAATTCAAATAGACTTCAAAAATACGATTAATCTTTCCTCCTTAAAAGTCATATCTTTATACAATTTATTCAGCATTATCCTTTTGAAGTTACACAGAATTTCTTATTTTTCTTGTTAATAGATAACTGAAGACTTGTCTTGGGCTACAGCAGCTCTCCAAAACATACTGGAATCCTGTATCATAGAAGTGAACAGTAATGTAAACCTTTGGGTAAATTCCAGTTCCAATGTTACAGTAGCACCAGTTGAGATTCTTGAAGCCATTTGTCCTAATGAATGTAGTGAGAGAGGCCAGTGTATTAACGGTAAGTGTATTTCATTTCTGTTTGGATTTTACATCATTGAATTTTATTAAGATAATGGTAATATTCATTTATTATTTATTCATAATGGTAATATTAACCATTTTCTTAAAGTGGAAACATTCAACATTCATTGACCAGATAGTGCTACTGTTAGTTAAAATTTGTATGATCTTTGTATTAAAATAATTTTTCAGGAAAATGATTTTTTCAATTCCCATTATTACTATTTCCAGTATTGATGAGGTTTTCCTTCCTAACTTTTGTTAATGTACTGTGGAATGTCAGCATTTTGTTTATTTTCTCTTTGAGTTACATATGGTATACTTGCCTGAATATTTGAGAAATCTTGTTTGAAAAATTTCAGGCTGGATTCGAACCTGAATCCCCTAGGAGAAACCATCATTAGATCTGACATGCCTTAGACTAATTTGGCCTTGTAGGACCTCCTGATCTACATTATTCGAGGTCCTACATGGCTGAGTTGGCCTAAGGCAGGTCTGATAAATCTAATACCAGTTCCTCCCAGGGGTGCAGGTTTGAATCCTGCCAGAGGACACATTTTTGTAACAATATTTCTTGAATATTCAGGCCAGGGGAAGTAAATAAATAAATATTATCTATCTATCTATCTATCTATCTATATATATATATATATATATATATATATATATATATATATATATATATATATGGACTCTCCCATCATATTCAACATATGAGGGTCAAGCAGCTCAGTTCCTAGAAACTGACAGCACAGACACCAGCACATATGATTTGATTATCGTGGTGAAGGCTTTGTGCAGAACCATCCACACTTTTTGAAGGGCTGAATACAGAGACCTGATGCACTATGTGCCACAAAGTCCCCAAACAACCCACTGCAGGTTTTGAATTCAGAATTGTCCTTCTCCTAGATCAGTTGACATCCAAGGATATAGAACCCAGTCTGTCCTGCTATTTGCCCATCGCTGGAGGGAGAAGAAGTGGATTCATACCTTTCCCAAGAGTATTTGCACATAAGTAAATGTAATGGATTTGACTGGAATTCAAACTCAGCTCTCCTATTCCTCAATCCGAACTGCTATCCACTAGACCACTGTGTGTGTATATATATATATATATATGTGTGTGTATGCATGTGTATGTTATGCAGCTCTTTCTCAACATGCAGTTAGGTCAATACTTGATGGTTAAAAGGACATTTCAAATCAACACTGCACTTGACTTTTTATTTTTTGTTTTTGGTGTGACATCGTGTGCAAATTCTATTCTGGTATGATCACGCACATATAAGTTGCATGATGACTTTTGTTTGAAACTCTCATGTCATAAAGAGAATTGTCTTAATCTAAAGCATAATTAGTGTGAAAAAAGGCTTTGATGATGTAAAAAGAAAATTTATATTTTATTCTATATTATACTCATTTTTTAAAACATATTCTACATAAGGTACTAAAGTTTTTCAACATTTGTCCTGATGAAGATATTATTCTCTATTGATTAGGACTAGTTTTGAATAACCTACATAGGGTTGTTAAACCATAAAACAAATCAATCAATTGTAATCAAGCTCTCATATAATATTTACATCGTACTGTATGTATGTATATATATATATATATATACACACACATTCACATATGATGGCTGGATGCCCACATTTGAGTATGCCTGTATGCCTGGGCAGCTAGGTAATAACTATTGCAGATACCTGCTCAGACACATGTGCATTTGTCCAACACTCACAGAGACCAAATGTGGTTTAAATTGTTACTATACTGAATAGACCTTGTGTGCAAAGTTTATTCTGGCATGATCTGAGGTGTCACAAATACTACATATATAAACTGCATGTTACCTTTTTTTTTTTTTAAATTAGAAATCTTTCATTGTAATCCAACTCTGATGTCATAAAGAGAGTATGTCTTAGTCTAGAGCATAATCAAGAGGTTTTGATGATGTAGAAAGAAAATTTATCTTTTATTCTGTATTGTACTCATTTTTTAAAGCAAATTCTACACAAACTACCAAAGGTTTTTATGATTTGTTTAGATGAAGATATTACTGTGTACTGATTAGGATTAGCCTTAAATTATTTTCAGATTTAAGCTTTAAATTGTGATTTTTTTTTTTAATAAATAGGTATAATATTCAAATTTTAGTTTTATGTGATACTAATTTTACTATATAATACTAAGTTTTTTAATTATTGTTGTCATTTTAGGTACTTGCATATGTGATGCTGATTATTGGGGAGATGACTGTTCCGTCTCTCGTAAGAAAGCACCCATTGTTTACAGTGTCAAACCAGAAATCTGTAACACCCAACTTAACAACTGTTCCCGTGTGTATGTTTTCGGTGATGACTTTGTTGATAATGATGCACTTACTTGCCACTACATTTATTCTGAGGTAATAATTATTTTGCCACTTCTTTAATGATAAAAGCAAATTATGTTTGTGAAATAATGAAACAAAAAATCCAAAACATTTTTCCAGTTCTACTATTTTAATATATTACTTTTATCAAACATCTTCCAACTTTTCTTGAGGAAAATAAATGAATAAAAATAAAAGACAATTCTTGGTTTTATAATCTTATAATAATTGTTCTTGTCCTACCTTTCATTAGTTTGCATGACCAGTATGACCTGTCAATAACTCATAAATAATGGACTATTTCCTCTTGATCACATGGATGAACAAGACATATCAGAGATTCTACTTGCTTTTAATGATAGAAAGAAAAAAGATAGTGTGTAACATCTTCTGCTAATACTTCATAAATAATGAACTATTCCATTTTAATAATGTAAGACAAGAAGACCTATCAAAGATGCTACTTGGTGTCAGTGAGAAAATGAAAGGCAAAAGGCTAGATAGAAGTGTTTAATGTTTGGTTCAGTTGTTGGAGTTAGCTCCTCCTTAATTCCCTAATTGCCACTAGGGGTCACTGTCCCTATAGTATAAATACTGGGCGACTTCTCGCCTCATTCTCTTTTTTTTCACTTTGCTTTTCAGCAAACACATCTACAATGTAAGCTCTCTTAGAAGATAGTGTCTCCCTACTTGTGGAAAGACGCCATGAACATTATACACACACATACATGTAGGTACGAACATTCACCAACATACAAACTCTTTATGTTCACACACAAACACAAATGTTGATGTCTTTGTCACTTGTAAAATTGTTGTTTAATACATATATTTGTTGACATATATATATATATATATATATATATATATTATATATATATATATATATATATATCGGTCTTGTTTGTTTTCTTTTCATCTTTGGTTGGACTAAATTTGAGTCCACCATGTTCTTGTAGTTGGACTTTCTTCTAGCAGGAAATTCCAATTCAACAACACTCAAACCCACACAGTCCTCTACACAGTAAAATGAAAAATTTTTCAATTTCAAATCTTTGTACCTCCTTACTTCTTTAAAATACCTGTGAAAATTTTACAATTTTTCTTTTCTGATGTAGTGTAATATTTTATGAATAAATATACTGCGAGTTCTACAACTACAAAATATCCCTGGAAATTCTAATATTGCTTTTGTTGAATATTTGAGCTTAAAAACTTTAAGGAAATATTGCAATAACAATCATAATTATGAATGCAGGTCATTAATTAAAGAGGGTACAAATGAAAAGATTTGAAAATGACAAGTTTTTCCATTTCACTGAAGCATTAAACTTATGAGAGCATTATTATCTCCTCTATCTTCTCCCTATTTCTTTCTTTCACTCACTGAAACCAAATAGCATCTCTAATATAACTCATATGTCTTTCCTTAAGGTCAAAATGGAATAGTCCATTATATTTGAGGTATTGGCAGAGTGTAACATAAAATACATGCTAAGGAATATATAATGCAAAATGAAAATATTGTTATGTATGTGTTGTGAATTTCTGTTAAGTTGTATGCCAAATAACTTGTATAAATATGTTTACTAATTTACTGAAAAAAGAGCATACCATGATGAAAAAATGCCCCAGACTTAATAAAAACAAAGTTTTAGTGTCAAAATCTTTGCTATTATTAAGAGGAAAGACTGAAGTATTTTTTGATTATTTAATTACATTTAATACTTTCTAACATTTTTTGGTAAAAAATCTTGTTTTTCTTACATCTAAGATTAATAAAGCAAATTTTAGCATCTTTTTTGCAGCAATTTGGAAATCCTTGCAAAAATAAAATAATTGTTGAATTTTAATGGAACTTTCAGGACTTATTCAAAAAAGAATTATTTTAGAAATTTTTTTTTTTTTTGCAAAATCTTGGTAAAAATATTTTATGAAATTTTGAGAAAATAAATTTTCACATCCTTAATATTTATATTAGTTAAAAGCAGAAGTCTTGGAGAATTAAATCCTCAATATTTTTTTGTACAACAGAAACACCATTTACCAAAAGTCTGAATTGAATCAAAAAATAAAAAATGCAATAAAACACAGAGATTATTTAATTAGGAAAGCTTTTAATTGCTTTATTAAATAAGATAAGGACACTACTGTCTTAAGAAAAATTGTTTTTTTCAATGATTAATGAATTTTTACAAAAATTCTTTTCATTTATTTTAAATTTTAATTAGAATAATTTATTAAATTTTAAATCTTAAAATTTTGTATTAATTTTGCTCTTTGAGATGATATTATTAAATAAACACTATATTTACTAATTATAAATTGAAAACCTTAGTACAATTCATCAAACACCAATATTTTTTAAAGAATTTTGAATTTTTTGTATATGTATAAATATGCCAAGTTTTTATAGATACAGATATTCATACATGATATTATCAGAAAATAAGTGCAATAACTATAGTAAATTAAAAGCCAAAGAATCTAAAATTCAATAAAACATCAAATTACAGAGAATATTTTCCTAAATTTTTAACATTACTGAGTACTTAAAAATTATATCAAAAAGATGCTCATTATATTCTTCAATTATTTTTTTACAGATAAATCCCATAGCCCCTCCATATCCTCCCCATAGAAAGACATTAAATGTTTATTTAATGTCATCAAGCTGCCAAGGGGTAGTAGCACCTGTTAGGGTCCCAGCAATGGGCAAATAGTGGAAACCCAAACTGAGGTGAAATCAATATGAAAATATAAAAATACATTATTGTAGTAATAATGCCAGCAATACATTTTAAAGGAAAAAATTACCAAATTTCCCAAGAAAATTAAATATTATCATTAAATTACCCATAGGGAGTTGATATGCTATTATAACAAACCAAACTATCAGCATCTTAAATAAACAGCTATCACCATGTTAAAATAATGCATTTTTGTGATATTTTAAACTTAAAGTAAATAATATTTGTTTAAAATCAAATTACTTCTCAAATAAAGTTTCAGAAAAGTATATTTTATTTTTGGAAGATTTTTTTAAGAAAGAGAACCACATTGCAATGAATGAGTGCTAAAAATGGTGCTGAAATAAAATTTTTTACCAAAAAAAAAACAAAACTCCTTTCAGTCAATTTAAAATAATTTTGAAATAGCACAAAGTATTTTGCTTATTTGAAAATTTTTAATTTAATCTATTAACTTGAAATTAGAATTAAAATAAAAGCTTTAAGAAAGATTTTTCATTTTACAAACCTTAAGTATCACAAATCTATGTAGGTACTAAACTTATAGAATTCAACTTTAAATATAATGAGCATCATGAAAGAGACAAAAGCATTATCCATATTGTCTTTCAAACACTGGCAAACAAAAAAACTTTGTTACAAATTGGGGAATAACAGGTAGTATAATGGATAATGGCTTGGAATTGTTAATCAGAGAGCTGAGTTCTGATTGTATTCACTTACATGCAAATTCCCTTGGGGAAGGTATGAATCCACATACTGATTAGCTACACAGGCATTTTTTTTAGATTTATTTACATTTTCCTGAATATAAATGTATGAAACTACCGTGACCACAAAGTAAGGGATCAGTTTATATATTGATTGTAATATAGAATTGATCCTCTATTTTATATCCACATTATAATTTCTTGTTTGTTTATTAAATTTTGAATAGGTATGAATTCACCTATTCTCACCCCAGCTATGGGTTAATCAGTGAGATTTGCATCACTAAATTATTATTATTATTGCCCAACCAAAACAATTTCTTAAAATCTAAAAATATTTTTGGTTATAAATAACCATAGAAAATGAATCAGTTGTTACTAATTTGTCTTACTTTTTCCTTTTTATTTATTTTTCTTTTGTTCTCTAAACATGTACTGTGTTTTTGTTCTCTATACATTTTTTTTTTTTTTTTAGTATGATATTTCAAAAACAAATGAATCCTACACTGAATTAGCCACATTTATTACAAGGGATTCAGTTGCTTGCAACATTAACAAACCTGGTCTGTACAAAATTTCTATCAGCAATAACCTTGTTTATGTATCTGACTGTGCGAGGTATGTCAGATACAATCCTCGTTGTTATCACTGCAGTTTACAGCAATGCAACAAAAGGGTAAGATATGTCTTTACGTTTTAATCATGAAATTTACTGTTAAAAAGAGAAAACAATCATGATCTATGTTTTTGTACAATAATGATTGATTGGATTTTTGTTTTGAGATTTTATACCTGTTTAGGTCATTAAATAAGTAAGATTCTAAGTGAGAATTGTCTGTATAGTCATTTTATAGGTATTCATTTGAGAAATGTACATAAATTGATAGGAATAAATTTGTATGTTTAGCCTAGAGTTATTTGCTTTACTCTTCATTTCTCTTAGATTTTGTTAAGGATTGAACAGAAATATTTGCAAGTACATTAATATTAAATATTAAATACAGATGCTTTAATGGTAGACAGAAATTCTTCTAGGGATGTCTGTATGTGTTGTGTATTTTGAATGATATTTAAATTAATCAAAATCTTAGTGATACAGTTATTTTTATGCTTTTATTTTGAAATGATAATTTATTTTTTAATAGACTGATGTATGTGAACTTGATGGAGACTGTTATGGAATTGGTTTTGTCCATCCCAAAAATGTAACTGTGATATGCAGCAAGAGGAATAATGTTACTGTGTGGACCACTCTCAAATGTAAGATTTTCTTAAGAGAACAGGAAATGTTTTTGTCTTGGTTTATTTATCTTCAGTCATTTTTTTTTTTTAATTTAGCTTAGTATTAATCATCAAAGTTTTTACGACCATCTTCTTTGATTTCTTTTTCATAAGCTTTTTTTTACTTCATCCTCAATCTTTCTTTGTCCAGATTTTTTTCATCTGGTGTCAAATAGTTTGTTAGTCTATTAATGAACCATTCCATCTGAAGAACTCCAGGAAATGAATTACCAAGAATATTATTTAAAACAAAAACAAAACACAATGCTTAAGATGAATTAAGCTGCAGAATTTTTTCTTTTTTACAGTATTGTTCATTTTCAAAGCCCAGAAGCCACTCAAGGAAAAGGTATGCAGAATAAGAGGCACTGTTTATGGGGATATGCGAGAAAGATAACAGTTCACTCGAGACTTGAACATATTAATTGGGAAAACATCCTCTTGGGAGTTGGTTCCACATAGCCTGCAGTTCAGAGGAAGAAGCTGTTTGAGTGGAAGTTATATCTCACCAATGGAATACAAAGGGAATGAAGGTGTTTCACTATGTGTATAGCATGGTGGGTCTTATCTGTGAAGGTTAGAACTGATGGAACTAAGGAATGTAGTCCATCTGAACACTTTCCATTAGCAATAGAGCAGTAAAAATCTTGCAGTGTTTTGTCTGAGAAAGGGGTTGTAGGGTGCAAAATAATTTGTCACCCAAAAGGATGTGTAGACACTTTTGGACTCTATTGAGAGTGGAAACTGAAGACTGGGCAGCTTCTACATACTTTACTGTAGTATGCATGTGTTTTCAAGTGCCAATAAGAAATTGCCATCAGCATCTTCATAGTCATCTTTTTTCATCAAAATAGCAATTACCTATTTTTCTCCAAATGAGCCAGCACAGCCAATTAGCAATGTTATAACAATGCAGCAGTGAAAGTGTTTGTCATTTTCATGAAAAAGTGATTATCAACAAATATCTATTCTTATTTTGAATTTTTAACTTTTTTTTTGTTTTTAGTGGGACTAATTTCTCGAGAGAACTTTGGCTTTATCAAAATTGTGGGAAATATATTGTACACAACAACCCAACAGCTTTCAATTACTGGTAATGTTTCTTTGATTACAATCATTGGAGGAATCAAAGCTGTCCAACTTGGTGGTCCTGAGCAATCCATAAAAATTAAATCTCTTCAGGAAAGCTGCTTCAGTAACCCAGCAAAATGCAACTTTGGAGTAAGTACAAATTTTCAAAATTGCTATTTTTTATAGTGACATTTTGTCTTTAAAAAACTGGTAAAAGATTGAGAAGTATTTGGATTAAAAAAAAACTACAGTGCCTTCCTTGATGAATTTCTTCTTAACATCAAGAAACTGATTAGACAACTGGAAAGGATTAGTATAAAAATAAGTAAACACAATATGTCTTTATTATTCAATGAAACATATTTGAATGAAGATATACACGCACACACCACACACTTCAGTTTAAAAGATTGAAGCCACCAGAATTAGCATGGGATGAACTTTTCAGAAGAGTGAAAAAATAAATGAAAAAGAACTTTTAGAATCAATCAAAAAAAGAATGGAATCAATTATCAAACTTATACTTTGACAAATGACAAAAATTGTGCTGCAGTAATCAAGGCTAAAGGAGGATATTTTGACAAGAGCAATATTTAATCATAAAATGCTTATTTTCTTTTTGTCATAATAAAAAAATCATGTCTTCCTTTTTTTAAGCATGTATAAAATTTTCTCTTATTTAAAGTACAAAACAACTACATTTTGGGCCAATTTTAAAAGCTACCATGGGTTGCCTCAAATTTTTGAACTGTAGTGTGTATAATATATATATTATATATATATATATATTTCTCTTTCACACACACACACACACACACACACATATATATATATATATATATATATGTGTGTGTGTATACAATTGTGTACTGAAAAATTCTCAGCCTGACCCACTTCCCAAAATTTGACTGAATCAAAGGTCTTTTGTAAGGAATCCCTTCTTTGTCAAGCAGAGAACAGCACCCACTTCATACAATGATATATGTAAGAATTATTCCTTTGCTTTAATCACACACACACATACATGATGGGATAGTTATATAGGTTCCTTTTGATTGCTGTGGTGAACTTACACAAAAAAAAAATGATTTATTATATTTTGTTCCATGTATTGACAAGAGAATCACTTTGGAAAAAAAGACACAATATGATAATCAACCATTTCTATCCATTCTATTATTTGGCTTAGCTATAATCCATATTAACTATTTATATGTAAATGAATATCATTGAATTGTTTTCAATGTTGGTCTTGTATAGTTTTGTCATGACAGTTTTAATTACCTGATTAAGGATGATCTCTGTCACAAACAACATCACTGATACCAAAGAAATAAACTGAGAGCAAAACCCCCAAAATACAAGTCATTTAAAAGAATTATTTAATTTTTCCATTTTTCTTTTCAGGTGAGTATGTCATTTGGGCTGATAATCAATAAACCAGTAGATGGAATGTATATATTCAGCAACGGAGGTGATAAACCAAAAGGCACAGGTGTTGCTATGTATTATCTGCGCAATCAACTCTATGTCACTGTCAGCACCAAGGAATATCAGTGGACAGTCTCTACTTACAAATTCTCTTTGGGGACCTACATGAAGTTTGAATATTCTTGGAGTATGCAAATTGGGCTTGAGATCTATATTAATGATGAGAAAGTGGCATACACCAATAAGTATATTGGAAAAGATATGGAACAAACATCGCACAATATATCTGAGAGCTTCAGATTTGGCACTATACAGCTGACGAATACCATATCCTCAATTGTTATTGCTGAAGTTACTGTGACATTTGCTTCCAAAAATCTTGCTATTTTAATACCAGAAGTCGGCACCAGTAAGTATATAATTTTTCAATTCTGGTTTTCTGTGACCAAAAACTTTCTCTTTATCATTCTTATCTATCTTCAACATCTCGTTCCTATGTCTACTGCGATGTAGTCAAGGTTTTACTTTGTTGCCTAGAATAATGTTTTTTTTTTTTCTCATTATTTACACTACTTACATTGTTTGGACTGTTGTCCTTATCAGTGTTGTCATATTCACAATGTTTTGGCTGTTGTATGCTCCAGCCTTCTTCAAGTGATTGGAATCTCAAACTGAACACTTTATCTCGTCCACCTGGATAGATTGTTTTAGTCCAACATGCTATGCCTCTCCAAATTTTTGTTAACCTCTGCAGTAGCCAGGTGTTGAACTTGCAACTCTTTGGGTCAAGTCAGTGTATCCAACCAATGCTTTTATCCACTGAGCCAAGTGTCTTTTTCCCATAATCTCAGTAACCACTTGAATCTTCATGGCTTTATTGCCTTGCTTGGGATGAAATGATTAAAAAATAGATATCAAAACTATGGAATAGTTTGATTTTGACATGACAAAATAAATTTTTTTTAATCATTTCACCCCAAACAAGGCAATAATGAATAGGGTTACTAGGAGTGAAAGAAAATGAGAAAACTTTAGTGAAGAGAAGTAAGAAGAAACAGCAATAAAAGAACAGGTTTCAGAAAAACAGAAGATTGTGATTGGCATTGTATTTAAATTTTATAGATTTGAAAAGAACTATTAGAATAGAACATGTTTGCATCTAGCTAATTCAACAGTAAAACTGTGAGACCTAGTTGCCAATTTAGTAGCATGCTTGAATTCATGCAATCAAGGCACCAAGGCGAGAAGCTCATCAGAACAATTGAAAATATTTTTAGCAAAGGCAGAGGGAAGCCACATCGAATCAGGGAGAAAGCAGCTTAGTCGAGATGCCAGATCAGGATTGATAATTTTACAGACCTTTCTTTGAATCTTGTCAAGAATCTCAGGATATATAGTAGGAGCACCAGACAAAATATGGCTCCAATGTGACAAACAATACATGTGCCATATATCTCTATATTGCTTCCTCTTTTTCTCTCAAAGACTCTTTTATGTGCCAAGTACTTTCAAGGCATAGGTGGTCATGGTTCTCCAAAACTTCCTGTTTTTTGTTAATTTCAGTAATTTTTTACCATTTACCATCTCTGTCCTTCATTCATTCAGACAAACTGCTTTCCCATGCTTCTCTTACCTTCAATATGCCCTGTGAGTGTTAAATTCTCTTGGCTAACTTTCTTTGTATCCACAAAATTTCATCTTTCTCTTTCTAATTCTCAGTATAAGTTTCCTTCTTATTCCTCTTCTCTTTAAAATTTTCTAAATGTTTACATGTTCTGTCAATAGTCTAATCAACAATTATCTGTAGAACCACATGTCATTTCAAGTCTCACCTTTGATGGAATTATCCAGCATTTCTTCCTAGATAGGAAATTAGATATTACCTATCTGTTCAGCAGTTTTTTCTTTGCTTCTAATGATATTTTCCTATTTTTTAATATTTTGCTTAGTTCCCGGAACGTATCTTTCACTCATCCCATATGCCATCACATTTCCATTGTTTGTTATTACATTTACCAGTTACATGACTTGATTCTGTTGTACCTAATATATAGGTCACAGTTTGGGGTTGTATCTCTGGTTGATGACCATGTATTCTTTCATTTTACAATTGTTAGACAAGATAACAACAAGAAGAAAGTACTAAGAGATTTTTCAGTTTCATATCTGAGTTTGACATCAAAACAGTGTAAAATGCTTGCTTATTTCTTTAGAGACATATGTAGCAAAAAAAAATGCTTTTTAATTACACAACCTCAAGCTTATTTCTTTCGTTAACAAAAGAAAACCTTGCACAACGCTTTGACATATGTAAACCCGCTCCAAAAAAAATAACGCATTGCTTTAAAAAATAAACCCAACGCATTGGAAACATGAAACCCGAACGCATTGCTTTAAAATGTAAACCCAGAAAAAATGTAAACCAACGCATTGCTTTAAAAATAAACAAAAAATGTAAACATTTTTAAAAATGTAAACCCAACCTCAAAAAATGTAAACCCGAACGCATTGCTTTAAAAAATGTAAAATTGTTTAAAAATCCCAACGCATTGCTTTAAAAATGTAAACCAACGCATTGCTTTTAAAATGTAAACCCATTGTTAAAAAAACCCAACGCATTGTAAAAACGCATTGCTTTAAAAATGTAAAACCCGTAAAACCTTTGCTTTAAAAATGTAAACCCAACGCATTGCTTTAAAAAAAATAAACCCGAACGCATTGCTTTAAAAATGTAAACCCAACGCATTGCCTGAACGCATTGCAAAATGTAAACCGAACGCATTGCTTTAAAAAATGTAAACCCAACGCATTGCTTTAAAAATGTAAACCCAAAATGTAAACCCGAACGCATTGCTTTAAAAATGTAAACCCGAACGCATTGCTTTAAAAATGTAAACCCGAACGCATTGCTTTAAAAATGTAAACCCGAACGCATTGCTTTAAAAATGTAAACCCGAACGCATTGCTTTAAAAATGTAAACCCGAACGCATTGCTTTTAAAAATGTAAACCCAAACGCATTGCTTTAAAAATGTAAAGCCGCATTGCTTTGGAAACTTAAACCCGAGCGCATTGCTTTAAAATAAACCCGAACGCATTTCTTTTAAAAATGAAACTTAAACCCCGAACGATTGCTTTTATTCCTTTTGGAAAAAAACCCAACGCATTTAAAATGTAAACCAACGAAAAAATTAAACCCAACGCTTTAAAAATGTAAACTCATTGCTTTAAAAATAAAACCCAACGCATGTAAATTGCAAAAATGAAACATGAAACCCGAACGCATTTAAAAAATGATTTTTAAAAATGGAAAACTAAACCCGAGCTCATTTTTGTCCCGATGTTTTCTCTCTTCTCCTTCCATATCTTCAAAGTTTTCCAGTCTACTTTCATGAGCCCAATCTACATTTTTCTTAAACCATTAACATAAGAATTGAAGAATTTTTTTTTCATCAATTAACAATATCAGATTGAGATACTGATCTAATTCTATTGTAATATTTACATCGTTATGAGCATCAAACAATTATTTTTGCCTCCCACATTGTTTCCCTAATTCATGAAATCTATTTTTACAACAGGGATAATCTTTTATTCATAGTTTTGCAATATCATCTGTTAGCTTTAGCAAAGAACTTCTACATCTTGTGCTTCCAATTTTATTTTATATAGTAGAAGTCTTTTTCCATGCTGGTAAGACTTGTGTCAAGTTCTTGAATGTTTATAGATTTGGAAAACTGGATAAACAGATGAATAAGAGCAGTCACTCATATATATTTGCTTATTAGAACTGCATCTTATTGTAAAATGGGGTTTGTTGATTAATATATATATATATATATATATATATATATATATATATATATATAAATATGTAGGGATATTGAAGTTAACACTCACTTTTATATTTACATATGCTCTATTTCTTATATTGAGCATTTTAACCCACAAATATATCATACCTTAAAACTATATTTTATCATATATATATATATATATATATATATATATATAATCGACTCTTCCATCGAGATTCGACGTATGAGGGTCAAGCAGATCAGTTTCCAGGAAACCGACAGCCTGACACCGGCACATGAGATTTGATTATAGTGGTGAAGGCCTTGTGCAGGACCATCCACACTTTTTGAAGGTACGAATACAGAGACCCAGTGCACCAAATGCCACAAGGTTCCCAAACGACCCTCCGCAGGTTTTGAATTCAAAGTTGTCCTTCTCCTAGACCAGTTGCCATCCAAGGCTATAGAACCCAGTCTGTTCTGCTATTTTACCCATAGCTGGAGGGAGAGGAAGAGGATTCATACCTTTCCCAAGGGTATTAGCACGTAAGTGAATGTAATGGATTCGACTGGAACTCAAACTCGGCTCTGCGATTCCTCAATCCAAGCCGCTATTCATTACTCCACTGTTCCTCCTATATACACATATATATATATATATATATATATATATATATATATATATATATTGTTGTGGTACGATCCACCTAATTTACATAGTGGAGTACCGACCATATAAATATGGTTGGCAGAGACTCTGCCCGACTGCGACTAAGTCAACCCATTCTACAGGAACGGTCTTCCCAAGAATATACCAAAACTATCTGTAAACATTGTGTACACTTTCTTGTTTCAATACATTTTTTTGTTTAAGTACATTTTGTGTTGTATTATTATTATTCCATGCTTTATTCAAGTTTCAACATATATATATAAGTGATAGGACAATACCAATATTTTTACTGATTCCAATACAATTCCCAATACTCTTATAAATTTCCAATTCTAATACGTACAATCATTAAAATTGATTAATTTCAAGCCCTGCTGTTGGTTTTGGAAACTTAATGAACAAAGTACATTTATTAATAAAGCCTTTAGTAGAAAAATAAATTCAAAAGCTTATGAAATAAAGTTAGATATCCTTTTTATTTAAAAGATAAAGAGAACAATTTTTTTTTTTACAGAAATCACTTAAGTACCTAGCTTCAATCTACATCTTGCTTTATTTTAGTTATCATCAGAAACCTTAAAAACCTCCCAAACTACACTTTTCTGCTTGGCATTGGGGGTACAATTGGCATAATTGGGGTCTGAAAACAATAGACATAAGTTAATATTTAAATTTTTAACTGTTGGCTAAAAAAATGTTTCTAGTTTTCTAATGTGTATAATTTGTAAAGATTCAAATAATATTGGTTTACTATTAATTGTATAATAAAAAAGGGTCTCTTTTTTTGTACTGCTTAGATATTTAAAATTTTCAATTTCAGCATGCACTTTAAAAATAAGATACACCCTAATACATACATATATATATATATATATATAATATTGCAACAATAATATTCTAAGCAGAAAGGCATCATATTATGTATTGTGGTTTAAGTTCTGCATATATTTTGATAAAGCACAAGGAGTACCTAATCCTGCAGGACAGTGAAAAAAATGAATGCAGATTTATGATTTGCTTACAGATGTTTAATAAGAATTAAGTATGAATTATCACAGCAACTTAATAAATAAATAATAAAGGGTCTTCAATCTTATCTAAAAATTTAATCATGAATAACTTTTACTGTCTGAAATAAATTTCTCACAACTAAAAAAATTTAATAATTTCTAAAAAGAATCACAAAGTGTTTTATTTTTATTAAAAGGAAATTGATTTTTTCAAAAGGGAGCCAGACAGAACTATGATATAAATTCAGTTTAGGTTTATATTACATAATTTTGATTATAATTATTAAATTAATAATTTATAATATTAAATGGGAGAATTAACAATGTTTAAAAAGAAATTAAAAATAAAAATTTTATTTTGAACTGAAACTGACTTTAAACTTTATGGAAAGTTTGAGAACTGAGTAGAAACTTGCACATTTCATTGTTTTTTGTTTTTTTTACACAAATAAATTTACAACATACTTAGGTGTTATTACGATCAATAGATTTTAGTCCTACTGATAGTTTAAAATCAATAAATATTTATATCCTTATCCAGGAATGTAAGATTAAATTTTAAACAAAAAAAAACCCACCAAAGAATTGTTTTTAGAATCAGAAATTAGGTTAAAAATCCTCCAATTCCAATACCCAAAAATGTTCTGATATTTATGATTCTCAATTCCAATTAATTGTCCCATCACTAATATATATATATATATATATATATATATATATATATGCATGTTAGATTTCATCTTTTTAAAGGATTTTCATTACTGATTTTAAAGGTATTTAATTTCTGTCTATATTTCTGAGATGATTTAGTGTAACTATTTACACTATTTACATTGTTTGAACTGTTGGCCTCATCTTTATTGTCATATTCACAACGTTTCAGCTGTTGTAAGCTCTGGCCTTCTTCAGGTGATATACATTGTAATTTCAAACCGAACCCTTTATTTAGTCTACTGGGGTAGATTGTTCTAGTTCCATGTGCCATGTCTTTTCTGGATATCTCAGTTTCAGTTAATTCCCTTTAGTAACTCTTTAGTCACCTCTGTTGTGGCCAGGTTTTAAACTCTCAACTCTTTGGGTCAAGTCACTGGATTACTTCAACTAACACTTTTATCCAATTAGCCATGTGTGGCAAAAAGGAAAACAGTTCAAATATTGTAAACAGTGTAAATTGTTTTAAAATTAATCATTTATTTGTTTATTTTTCTTGGACCTAGCAAATCATTTACAAACAATCCTCTCAGCTATGGCATCATCTCTATAAATAGCATATATCTTTTTTGCTGTTTCTAATATTTTTTACCTCTAGGAAAAAAAAAGAACATCAAAAGATGAAAATGCTTCTCATTTTCTTCTATTTTGACTTTTAATGTGACATTAACTAAAATTTACAATCCACACATAAGTTTGAGTTACATTGAAAATGAAATCACCTGTTCAAATATCACCTATTTTAAAATAGTTTTGATCAAAGTCAAAACAAAATTTAAATCATTTTCTATTAAGTTGTTTTAACAATTTATATTTTATTAAAACTTGTCTATATTAATACAGTCACATATCTTTTTTTTTTTTTTTTTTGTAATTTTTCGCACACTCATGAATTATAGAAATACTTAAAAAAAAAAAACAATTCCAGCTAAAACTAAGAATATTCTTTGGTGAGCACATAAAGTTTGTGTATAAAACTCAAATCTATTTTGAAGATTAAAAATAAAAACAACCAAACAATAATAATAAAAATGTCTTAACTAAATTTGTCCTATTCTGACTTTTAAATATCATACACTTGATGAAAATTAAAATGAATGAAATTACAATTCAATTTATTTTATAACTAATATGAATATCTCTATTCCAGCTACAACTCTTATAGGCACTACAATTGACACTACTTCAGCCATACCATCTACTATACAAGATACCACAAAAGTATATCCAACTACCATGGTTGAGACCATGACAGCTACCATGCAACATACCCATGTAGCAAATGAAACAACTATGACTGGCACTCCTGCAACCAAAACAACCACCATGCAACATACCCATGTAGCAAATGAAACAACTATGACTGGCACTCCTGCAACCAAAACAACCACCATGCAACATACCCATGTAGCAAATGAAACAACCATGACTGGCACCCCTGCAACCGAAACAACCACCATGCAACATACCCATGTAGCAAATGAAACAACCATGACTGGCACTCCTGCAACCAAAACAACCACCATGCAACATACTCATGTAGCAAATGAAACAACCATGACTGGCACCCCTGCAACCGAAACAACCACCATGCAACATACCCATGTAGCAAATGAAACAACCATGACTGGCA
The DNA here is from genome assembly GCA_903632075.3 of Acanthosepion pharaonis. Classification (NCBI taxonomy): domain Eukaryota; kingdom Metazoa; phylum Mollusca; class Cephalopoda; order Sepiida; family Sepiidae; genus Acanthosepion; species Acanthosepion pharaonis. Next base: position 835,806 of record CAHIKZ030000588.1, on the reverse strand, counting down.
CCCCTGCAACCGAAGCAACCACCATGCAACATACCCATGTAGCAAATGAAACAGCCATGCTCAATACTACTGCATCCATGGCAACTACAATGTCATATACTACCAAAGTAGATAAAACTACCATGGTTGATACTACTGCAACCCAACCAACCACCATGCCAGAAACTACTATGCAAAAAACTACTTCACCAAGCTGCAAAGGTAAGTTGATAACAAACTGATACTAAAATTTAGATCCTAAAATTTCTTAAAATAGGGCAATAGTCTGCATGTAAATAGTATAAATAATAAAGGTTTAAGGTTATATAATTTGTTGAATGCTATTTGATGGAACACATTGTACATATATTTGTGTCAATCAAGTAAATTTCAGCCTAATTCAACTCTATGCATAAATCGGGATGTGCAGGTGGTGTAATGAGTAAAGACTTGGAATGAAAAATCAGAGTTCAAATTCCAGTCAGTTTCATTATATTCACTTATACACAACTTTCTTTTTTAATCATTTCACCCCAAGCAAGGGGATAAAGTCACTAAGATGTAAGACATTACCTAGGATGAGAGGATCTGAGAAAAAGAAAAAAAACATTGAGAGAGAACAATAAAAGAACAGAAATTAAGAAGACAGAAGATAATGATTGACGTTGCTTTTAAATTTTTGACAATCAAAGTTGACTAGAAAGCAAGGAGCCAGAAGAGGAAAGCTTCATAAGTGAGAATTTCTAGAAAAGAAACTATTAGCATATGACACAGTATGATACCTTAATGACCTACTGACTTTGATTCAGGACCATAATGGGTGGTGTGATAGATTCATGAATATCTGAACTTGCTCAACTGAATAAATAATAATAGCATAGAACTTCCGGTTCTATATAGCCATTTCAACTGCAAAATGGTGAGACCAATCCATTGGTATGCCTAAATTCATTAAGTCTAGATACCATGGAGAAAATCTCATCAGAACAATGAGAACTTTTGGAAAGCAAACTACCAGGCTGCCATCTTGGTCTCACCCTTTCACTGTCAAAATGGTTAAACGTCTCTTCTACTCAAACAGCTTCTTCTCGCGCACTTCCCATCTGTGGAACTCCCTTCTCCTTACTTGCTTCCCCCAATGACTATAATCTTCAAATATTCAAGTGTAACATTTGACACCCTGAGCTTGTTCCCTGTCTTTTTCATCCTTTCTCCAAACATGCCTTTTTACTTTTGTTCTTAATCCTTTGTAACACCTTGCAAAGTTGCAAATTACTTTTTAAAAAAATTGGTGAATTGCTTTAAAAAAAAAAAAGTATGTATCTCCTCCCCACTAGCTATGACATGTATTCTAAAAAGAAACTGTTAATACAATAATTACTCACAAAAAAAAGAATTTTTCTTACAATCCAAAATATGTTTTAACAAACCTAATTGATAAGCCATAAAAAACAAAGCTGTCAGTTAACTATGCATAAAAAACAAGTTGGGATGTTTTTATATCAAAGTCTCACTGAAAATAAATTCTCTATTTTTTTCTTAGCATTTTATAAAATGCTTTTTTTTCTCTCTGAATAGAAGGAAACATTTTAATAAAATAATACAAAAAAGGGAAAATATCCTAGAATCTCTAGAATATTACTTTAGGAAACAAATTCTTCAGACATTTGTCACAGTCAAGTAAATTTCTACTCTATCTTGCTGTCAGTTTTGCTGTCATTCAGATCTGACATGTTTCTAATCTGGTAAATGTCACAGATTCATGTTTTTTTATTATCTGTAAAATGCCATAACTACTTGATATGATAATGAAGTAGTTTCCCATTGCCTTCTCTATAGTTTTGAATTCAGTCATCCTTCTCTTAGACTAGTGGCCACTCAATATAATCTACATGTTCTTGCCATTTTTAAAATTTTCCATTACACCCTAGGAGTCTTATCATCATCTTTTAAACTCCAAAAATATTTAGAAAGTGATGCATTATTTCTGTAAGTAGTATTGGTGAAGGACAAGATATGTTGATACCAACTAGTCTTGAAAGAATTCTTAGTACTATATAGAATTTTTCAACCATCAGATTCTCTATTATAGAGATAGTACAAAGGTAAACAAGAGATTTATTCAACAAGAATATAAACAAGAATCTTTATTTAAGATTTGCATATTAATTTACAAAATAATTCTCTAGGTTTATTTACTAGTTTCTTAAAGAAGGTATTTATTTATCAACTATAAAAATATTTATCTAGGAATTCACAAAGCATATAAGTTGTCTAGCATTTTGTTAAATTACCTCTCTACCCCATTTTTATTTCTTAGGAAACAGCATTGGCTAGTTTGTATAAATTATGCAACCACTTGCATCAGCTTTAGTTTATGTCTAGCTGCCGTAAGATACCAGTCTACAGGTCATGACCCATTTATAAAAAATAACTTGTAATTTTGCTTCTTTGCTTAGTTTAAATTTAACATAGGTCATATTTGATTGATTGATCAGAGTAAAGCCTACAAACCTTATAACCCCCACCTTTTTCTTCTTTTTCATAAAAAGAGGTTGTATTTTGCTTTTAAATCTAAATAAATCATTCAGTCAATGTAATATCCTAATATATATATATATATATATATCTTACTTATTATAAAACGCAGATTGTGTGTGTGTGTGTGTGTCTGTACGTTTATATATTGGATCGGATTTCCTACATTTTTCAACCGATTTCAACAAAACTTCACAGGACTGCGTAAAATTACCTTGTGGTGGTTCTGACAGCGTCAAAAATTGGATAAAACACAATTGTTTTCACACAAAATCAATTTGCAAACACAATAAAACACCATTCTGTCACCAGAATGAAAGAGGGACAACTCATATCGAGTTTTACTTATTATAAAACCCAGGTTGTTTGTGTGTGTTCATTTATATATGGGATTGGATTTCCTACATTTTTCAACCAATTTCAACAAAATTTCACTTTTTTTTGACAGGCAGTGTTTCTTATTGTCTTGCACACTTTTCTTTATCTTTACATTCACAATGCTTTAAAAATTACATTTACAAGACAATTGTTTATAATAAAATTCTATTCAATCAATAGACTCATAACGATTGAAAACAATGTTTTTGTTTGGGTTTGACCAATTCGTAAAAAACAAAAAAAAACTAATTAAGACATGCGTGTCCGTCAACCTTAAACAATAATCTTTGTCAATTTTATTTTTCAGTCTTTATGATGGTTGATACTTGATCTATCTCTTACTGTTACATCCCCGGGCAACGCCGGGCTCTACTGCTAGTATATATATAATGATAAAAGCAGAGACTTTAGAAAGCAATGGTAATAATTTATTTTGTGGGATCAGTCAGATCCCATCTCTTCAGACCAAACAATTTTACAATAGATGAATTCTAAATTTATCCAGGCACAAGCCAAAAAAAAAATATATTTGTAGGTATATATATATATATATATATATATATATATATATATATATATATATATATATGTGTGTGTGTTTATTTGTATATGTATATATATGTATTATTTTTTACATATATATGAGTGTGTGTGTATGTATGCGTATATATATATATATATATATATATATAGGTGCAAGGCTGAGTGGTTAGAACGCTCACTTCCAGACCATGAGACCCAGTTTCGAATCTCACCATGGTGGATTTTTCAGGAAGGCATCTTCCTGATGTTATCAGAATGGATCAAGGAACTGATAATAACTCATATTTATCTGTATCTCACTCATTTAAACTCTTATTTAACTTTTCTCTTTGAAACTTTTCTCTTTTAAATTTATTCTCCACCCTCACCTGAAGGCCATTCCTGTTCTTTTTCTCTCATTACACCTCTCTCTAGATCTTTCATACATTTCCCTCTCACCCTTGTTTCTCACACCCACACATACACTTTCACTGAAATTTTGTTTTTTTTAAAACCCAGAGATATATGTTCTGTTTGTTTTGTGTTTTTTTTTTTAATTTGTACATCTGATTGACTGGATCATGATTACAATTCCAATGTAATAAATTATAACCATGGAATATTAGTGTTTGAGCCTTTTATATTATATTCTTGCTCTGTCTTTGACATAGAGCTCAAACTGGATTTTATACTCTTGGAAATATATATATATATATATATATATATTGACCACTAATATTATCAATATATATATTTTTGTGGGTGTGTTTCTACTCAATGATAATCTTATAGTTAATTAGCACTGTGTTGAGTTGTTATATATGTCTTTCAAATTTGTTTTGCCTTTTTACCAAATTCATAATCCAATTATTTCTAAATGTTCTATATTTTCTAGGATCCTTGCCAGTTCTTACTTCTCCAGTTCTATCATATCAAGTGGACAGTAGCAGGACTTTTGTGTCATTGGAATGTTCTTTCAATGATATAACTAGTGTGGATGCTAATGAAGTTATCACTTATCAGACAATCTGGTATATTGGGTCCAAATTAATTTTTCTCAAATCAGTCAGCCTTGGAACATTCAAGAGTGTTATCAAATCAACAGATATCCCCAAGGATTCTGATCCAGTGAGCAATGGAGTAAGTCAACAGATTAATCATATTATAATTCTGCTTTTTTTGCCATTAGTAAATTAAAATCTGCATTATGCCTTGCCATTACCTCAGATAAATAATGGAACATTTCTTTTGATTGCAAAGAAAGATGGGAAGTGGGGGAAAAATATATCAGAAATGTTTAGTTCTAGTGAAGAAAAAGAATGCATACATAACTAGAAAGAAAAAGAAGACAAAGAAACTAATAACACTCTCATGTGTTTAACGTCTGCTTCAGTGAAAAGGAAAACTTTAATTTTTCAATCTTTTCATTTGTACCCCCTTACTTCTTTTAATAGTAGTCTTTTTCTATTACAAATGATTTACTGATTGAATCAGTTACAAAATTATCTAAGTGTTTTCTTCTAACTGCAGATTAGCTGTATGGTGAATGCCACTTCAACCTATCGATGTGGGATATCCACATCTGGATCCAGCAATACCATTATCTCTAATGTAACGGTAAGTAAAAGATTTGAGATATAGATGTTTACATTATTATATCTCTTACTCATGATTTAAATAAAATAAAATTCATAAGTACTGCTCATAGTAAATGCTTATGTCTTTGTTGTGGTGTAGGTGAGAAACCGGGCCAAGTCAAGCATGTACATAAATACTTAGGAAGGGTTTGAATAGATGACAGAAAAAAGGTACCAGGGATGAAAGTTCACAGAAAAGAATCATAGATTTTTGTCACTCCCTGAATAAACCCCTCCCTGATTGATTATGCCTTCAAGGGTGTATTGTCCTCATAGACCAGTTGCCACCCAAGGCTATAGGACCCAGTCTATCCTGCTATTTACCCATAGCTGGGGAAGAAAAGATGGATTCATAACTTTCTTAAAGATATTTGCATGTAAGTGAATGTGACAAACTTACTTGACTGGAACTCAAACTCAACTCTCCTTAATCCAAACCACTACCCAATGGTCCATTGTGCCTCCATTTTAACAATGTGGAGGAAAACAGCTATGCTACTGAGGAAATTTTTTTTTTAAATATTAATAAGCATGTTATACCAAATAAGCACCATACTTGACTATATAGATATATATATATATATATATATATATATATATATATATATATATATATATATATATATATTTTTTTTTGTGGTACAGAATTTAATAATAGCTAGGAAAAGGCAAAATTTATAAGGCATTTTTTTAAGAAGCTAAAATAAAACAAAAAAAAACAACCGGTTTCATCCCTGGACTTATCAAGTTTATTTTTCTGGGAATAAAAAATATAAAAGCATGTAAATTAAATTGACAAATGGAATGGGAGAAAAAAAATGAATTTCAAGAAACTAGAGTCCAATAACATTCGGACTCAGTAAGCATTCCCTTGTTTATGAAGGGAAGGCCCATAGGATCTGATATACAAGGACTCTAGAACCTTGAGGTGAAATGCGGAGTGGGACCTAGATAAAATCAAAAAACAGTCCACACTAAAATCAACCACATATTTCCTGCTATTTATTACATGCTCAGCAATAGCAGAGCCAGAAGTATTGGTTAGTTGGCTCTTCCTGGCAGCTAGATTCAAAATCATGGGGGGTAAGTGTTGTTTCATTCTCAAATCCAAATGCTGGGACATTCTCCCTATGTAGTCGAGTCCACAACTACACTTATATTGATAAATCACTGATTTAACATGATGGTTGTGGGGGCAGGAGTACGTCCTTACAAATAGAAGAGAAAACAGGACAGGTAACAAATATTACCTTAACATTTGCCAAAATGTGAAATTCGTCTAGATAAAATCTCACCCTCTGTACCAATCAACAAAATGCGGCTTAACCCTATGATTTACTAATGACATCATGGATAACGGAGTCTGAAACATCCAAAGGATATCCATTTTTTAAAAGTGTCATCCTAACAAACTCAATTTCGATGCAGAGAAGGCCATCAAAACATATCTTAAGTGCCCTATGAATTAAGGCCTTAATCAAATTAACCTTTCGTTGTCAAAAGGAGTCCCAACACATGTAAAGTCCCAAGAAAGTAGACTTTCTAAATATGGAAGTCTCAAACTTGTCATTGATCCTATGAACAAAAGCGTCCAATAAGGAAAGACAAGAATTGAACTCCTTTTCTACAGTAAACTTAAGAGCAGGATAGACAGTTTAATTTGGTGAGAAACAAGTTGGCTTCAGCCTCATTATTAAAGAGGCAGAAGGTATCATCCACATAATGATGATACATAAGAGGATGAACAATACAAGAAAATAAGGAAGCCTCATGAAACCCACCAAAAATATTTGCTAACACTAGACCCAGAGGTGAACCCATAGCGACCCCATTGATCTGCCGATACATAATATTATTAAAACTAAATTCGACAGACGTAATGGCGAACATCATAAGATCAACAAACACACCCTCAGGAAATTCCGGATGAGACAAAGAGGTATGATACAGCATATCGCAACACATCTCAATAGTCTCAGAACCCAACATCAGTAGAAGAACTACATATAATTTCAACAAAGGAGAAGGAATCTTTAATGCAATAAGTACTGCCTCTAGCCAGGATCAAAACCCAGCTGAATTGGTGTCAGTTGGAGATTCTCACCTTGTCGCATGGCAGGGATTAAGGTGAATTTAAGAGTATTTATTTTAGATAAACACAGTGACTGAGAGAACTCAATTTGCTTTACTGAAGTCTTGCATTATTAGCAGTAATAGTCACTGTTTACAAACTCACACTTCCTCCCCAGAGAGCTCAACCAAAATAAATCTTTCAGGAGCATATATATATATATATATATATAGATGCTCCTGAAAGATTTATTTTGGTTGAGCTCTATATATATATATATATATGTGTGTGTGTGTATGTCTGCATGCATATACATCTGTGTGTGCCTGTATTTGTGTATATAGATAGATGTGTGTGTGTATGCACAAGAGTGAGTCTGTAATAACAGATTAATTATAGAAAGAAAAAGCATCATGTAATATTTTACCAATAGTTTAATCCTAGTTGTAAAGTGTCATCATTTGTTAACTTGTAAACAGAAAATATGCAAAATTGAACACTTTATGGTTATTTTGTCAGTTTAATGTAAATTTGTAAAATGACCTTAAAATATGATGACCACTGTCACTGTTGGCAAAATTTTAGTTGTTTCTAATAATGCCCATAATGATTGAGAACCTATCTTGATAAATTCTATCTAATTTTTTTTAAATGAACAATTATCATTATTTACATTATTCACATTCAGATTATTGTCCTCATCTTTCTTGTCATTAACATGTTTTGGATGTTCTGCATTTGAGCCTTCTTTCACAGTCTGTTGATTCAGTTAACCTTCAGAGAATTTTAAACTGAACCCTTTATTTAATCTACAGGGATAGATTGTTCTCATTCCACTGTCCATGTCTAGACCTATTTCATCTTGTTCTTATTTATACTACTATTATTGTTATTGCTCACCCTGCTTCCACTGACTCTAAGTCCCAGCTCAAGGATAAAACTCACAATTACGATGTCAACAAATTCACAAACCAGCATTAAACCCTATTGTCTTGGGCTGAGTAGCGGAAACAGGACAGGCAATAACTGACCAGTACTAAAACTTTTTTACTAAATGTTCACCTTATACAGGCCACAAGGGACACTCAAAATAGATGGTTACTAAATGAGGTTATTGTATAGATGAGATGTGTGGGTGGTTTAATGGATAGTGGCTCAGAATGAGAAATCAAAGTGCTGAGTCCAAATCCAAGTTGAGTTCATTAAGCACAAATACCCTTGAGAAAGGCACCAATCCATCTCTTCTTTCCCTAGTTATGGGTTAAATAGTACGACTTTTATCTGGAAAAATCATCTCAAAAAAATTTTAATGCAATATTCAGTTGCAAAAAAGAAAAAAAGAAATATTCTTACAATCTTCAACTTTAAATGACCCAAAAAGGTTTGATAAGCCATAGAAAAATACCCAAATCAAACAAATTGAATGTCGTATGGAAGTAGGAATGGGGAAGAGAAAGTAATCACAGACTATAGAGATATGTACAGTGCATAACAGTTGGCTCTAGACTTGATGAGGCTAAGATTGTAGAGTTTGGGGAAGCATCCTCTTGGGAGTTTGTTCCACAATGTAGTAGTTCATGGGGAGATGCTGTCCAAACAGAACTTCCTTCTTACCAGTGAAAATATGAAGGAAATGAGGATAGTTCACATTTGTGCATACATAGATTGGCTAGTTTTAACTGTAAACCTTTGAACTGGTAAAATTAGGGAAAATAATTTCCAATAAAATAAAAATAAGCTATCCTTAGCCATGAACAGAAGAATAAGAGCAATCTACCCTGTAGATTAAATAAAGGGTTCAGTTTGAAATCTGCTGAAGGTTACCCAAGTAAAAATAACAGCGAAGATGATGACATTAGTCTGAATGCAAATAATGTAAACTATGTTGAACTATTATTGTTTATGCTGTATTAATCATTATTTTTTCAGGTGGAGACAAAAAGTACATACACTCTAATTGAAGGTCAGTCTTCAGTGAACATAACAGTCAATCTTGGAATTGAACCAGATTATATCTGCTTGATGAAATATGGAAAGATATGTCAGATTACATTCAAAGGTGCCATCAGCCCGATTTCAAATGAACGAACATGTCCTGGAAGAGATTTTCTGTCTCCATTAGTTATTCGGTCTCAAGGGACTGGACAGTTATCAACAGCTATCTGTGGCACAGTGATGACAAAGTCTTCAGCTTCAGTTAGTGTGAAAGCTGTAGTGGATGGAGTTTACTTTCAAAACAACGCTATTCGAAGCATGAAAATTCAAGAAAATCACTTTGTTGATGGATCAAGTGTTTTTGAAAAGAAATGGGGTATCAAAACGGTATGTATTGCCTGTTCCTGGTTTTGGCTTCATTTGTTTTTTTTTATTATAAATGGTGAATAAATAGAAAAGTCCTAAATCAGCTTGAACTTTTTTCCCCTCACTAGTTCCAAGAACTAGTCATTTTTTTAAATATTAACAAGGCAGAACATTGTCTAACTTGTAATCGGACAGATTTAGTTAGGATATGCAAAATAAAACTTACCTTTATGCCATATGAAAAATTATTTTGTCAGAACATAATGTGTCAATTAAATAATAACACCAAACTTGATTTTTGTTACATAACATTTTATTCACTCTGCATTTTCATCAATGGTATGCAAACGATCTTGGACTCCACTTATCCAATATGTGGACCCTACATTCTCCACCTGCAACGTGTGAGAGACTGTCCAGGTTTCCTTGAAGTGGTTTATCTATCCATCTGTTCAACATTATCATTCTTCCACTTGCAATACTAGATTCAGGTGTGAGGACACATACTTCCACCTTCAATAACAGTAACTTACCCCCAACCTTCTGGTGCATCCTGCTTCCTTGATGTCAGGTGTGAAGTTGAAGCTAAGACATTTCTAGCATAATAATAAACTAAAACTAATAATGAATTAAGTATAATAGTTTGGTAAAAAATATTTGTTTATAGAAGAAAAACCTCATATGTTTTAAAGTGAAATGTTGGTTGTCTATCTCTTAATATATAGATTATTGCAGTTGGATTCTCTAACTTAGCTAAATCAATATATGAATATTAACATGGCGTTTAAACACTTTGAGATACTGCAGCTTATAAATGTAGCCCTGGGTCAATCTTGATCAATGGCAACCATTAATGAAACTCAGCATCCCCCGCATTGATCAGGTTCCTTCAAACCACTCATTGCCATCTACCTGACTTTTCACTCGTTAACACATTGCTGGTATCATGATGAAGGGCACAGTTCCACTCAATCTAGCTGATGCTTGTTTACTTAATGATCCTTCACTCCTCTGCCACATTGTGTTTTTCATCTCAGAGGGTGAGAAGATCACTAATGAAGTAAACTGGAGTAGAGAACAGGTTGACAGTGAGTAGCTACACAAAAAGAATTCTTTGGAATAAAGAATTACCTCAGGTTAAAAATTGGTTTATATATGATTTGTTGTATACAGTGATTTTAACTCTTCCTACTTACTGTTATTACCAAATGATATTGGGATCCCTTCTAGAGTTTACAGCCTGTGTTAGTAGTAATTTAAACTTCTAAGTTCTGGTCTTCAGGGCTGGCACAAGGTTTTGGTCAGGAGCAATGTGAATTCCAGTAGCAGCAATGTGGAGACTCTGCAAGTTACCCAAACTTCCAGCTTATATGGAGTCTCTGCAACTGGCAGGTGTGCGTTGATGAGGGCCTGGGGTTTGGTTGTTTTCTACTCTTAGCACCAAATTTTTTATAAAATTCCATATTTTCAAAACATGTTTACTTGAGTAATTTTCCAAATTTATGCATTGTCCAGCCCCCTTTTGAGTTGTCAGAGGAATCTAGCTGCCCTTTAACTCCAACTCCCTTCACATCTTACACCATATAGGCAATACTAATCTCTCTCTTCCTTCTCCCACTTTCTCAGCATCCAACCTCAGCCCACTCCAAGTGATGAATCTAAACTTTCATAATTCATAGACAAAAAGGGGATTTCTAGTAATTAATCTTTCTTTATCATCTTGTCTTACACTGGTTCTTTTTAGGTGATTTCTTGATCAACCAGACCACAGAGCCAGCTGCCTATGGTCACTCTGGGGCTAGCAATTAATTTTTCTTTGTCACTTGTATCAAAAGGAATCCATAATAATAAGTTGGCTATAAAATTTTTGACAAATGTCACAGAAATTAAAATGAATAAATCCGTCCCTAATCTTAGGAGCTAATTTATATTTTTGTAGGTTTTTTTTCCCCTCTAGAGGACTCCAATTCGAACCAGATATTTTTCCTGGCTCTTTGTCCAGAACAGTCTTAAATATTATTTCGGTGACCACCCGGGTTTCTTTATCAACAACATATGCTTTTTATTCTATTTTCCAAGACTGATATCTTCAAGGATACATTGTCTCTTTCTTATCAGTGTGAAGTGGGGAAGGAAAGATTGTCTTGGTTTTGCTCAATCTTACTGAATTTCATCTAGTTAAATTTGGGTTTGATTCTCCTTGGAACAGTTTGGGATTTCATTTTATTATTTTGAAACATGATTTTTCAACGCATTTCATTTTTAATTTTCTTCTCAACTTTTCAATCCACTTTCCTGTGAATTTCAACAATTATCATCCAGTTAGTAGTCCCTTTCCTCTTCCATTTTTCTTTTGTTTTTTAGTTTGATGAATCCTCTGAGGTTCCAGTGTCACATAAACTTTGATCATCAATATTTTCCACCTTTTCCATACATACATGTGACATATTTATCACAAAAGTCAAAGATAACTCCATTGTTTTATCACATAACTTTTTAACTTTTAGTAATCTGTGATTTCAAAACAAGGCAAAATTTCTTGGTTGAAATACTTAGGACACAGCTACTGAATTATAAAAAAACAATGAATTATTCTATTGCAGGCATGTGTCTATATTACTTTTAAAATTACATTTTTAACTTTGTAGAATTTTAAACCATTCACATTTCAACTGGTCTTATGTGGATTTTGCATCAAATAGTTTTTGTTAGTAACTCACAGAAAGAAAACTTGTTTTTTTGTTATGATTCTACTTGTGGAGTCACATATTCTTTTTGTGTTCTAGCACCTATTTATAATACCTTATATGTCATTTCATCTAGCTAGCACACAAAACCACAGGGTGGTCCGAAAATCTTGTCAAAGCCTACCAAAAAGTAATGAGCAATAAAAGAACAATTAATACAATAATACAAAGCACATGTACTGGATCCAGTTTATTCACTTTCATTGGTGCTGTCACAGTGAAAAGGTCTGTATGATCACCATCATTTTCGTGTCAGCTAACTGAAATAGACAATTAAATAATGTAGGGGTGAGAAGACTTTCAGACCACTCAATAGAATAATGTATAGAGCAAAGATGGAAATAAACAGAGAGTCAAATATCAAATGACAAAAAATGATTTCTGTATTATTCGTGAAGTAAACAATTGAATGAGACTTAACAAATTCAACTCAGTAACAAAAAAAAAAAAAAATGTCCAGTATGTATTGATGTTGAAATTCTTCAAAACATAGTTTTGGAATGAGCGAATGATTTTTGTTTGGTGGTGGCATATGGTGATCAATATTCACATCATACTGATGATAAGCTTTCGGATTTTCTCTATCATATGATACAGAAAGTGCGAAAAGGTAACTTCTGGCCTTTGTTCACTAGTCAGGATTGCTGGACTGGAAGTTTTATTAGGCCAACTAAAACCAATTCTTGGATGAGAAATTTTCCTCAGGTCTCCTTCAATTGTTCACTTCACAAATAATTTGCATATTTAGGCAGCATATTTTCATTCAAACAGGCTTGGTTAAATAATTTAAGCATTATGTCTGTTTATTTTTGTTTTAATCCTTTTGAGTCCACAAATCAATTTCTTGGTAGTCATAGAAAATTGATTAAGAAAAATACCAAAATTATCTTTCAAATAGTTTTTATTTTCCCAAGTACTTTCAGTCACATCTGAGACCATGTTTTGGGGTTTAAATTTTCTGTGTATGTGTAGACGTATTTTTGTAAATTCAAAACATTTTTAATGTTTATTTTACTGCATTTTTATCATTCTATATCAATTTCAAATTCATGTGTGTTCTTTCATGCAAGGAAGGCAACTTTTAAATTTTGTTAATTTATTATTATTAATATTTTTATTTTGTGTGTGTGTGTGGGTGTATATATATATATATATATATATATATATATAAATAAAAAGAAAGAACAGTAAGATATAAAATCCGGTGTTCTTATAGATATTTTTATTTTTACAAAATAGTGCTCAATGTAACTTTACAGAGCATAAACTGATTTAAAATATGATTTTTTTTGCTACACAGGAATTACTATGTTTCAAAAACTAAACCAAAAATTTCAAATTTAATTATATAATTAAATCAAAAGCATTAGTTCTGTTTTTAGCTTCGGTTTTTTAAACATGGTAATTCCTCTGTAGCAAAGAAACCATATTTTAAATCAGTTAATTTATAATATATACACACACATATGCGTATATGTGTGTGTATTGACACCTTCTCAATTTCAAACAACGCCTCACCTAATTACAACAGAATGAAAGATATGCCTCTTGAATATGTTACCTACAACTCTCTTTGGTCATACCATACCTGGTTTTGTTGATTCAATATGAACAGCATTAAGACATAGAGCTTTAAAAAAGCCATGAAAGTCAGACAAGCCATCAAGAACAAATATTATGATTTTAACCTATTCCATTTAAAAGTTAACCTTTTCTTTTCAATTTATTGATACAGTTCAGCATTGAAAACAGAGATTTTAGAAATCCTGAGAAAGGTGTCTGCTCAATAACAGGAGATCCACATATGCGTACATTTAATTTCCTGTAAGTAAATCTTTTATTCACTCTGCTTTGATTTTTCTTTATTGTCTTATGTTCAGAAACAGGGCCAACTTGTATTATCTCTGAAATCCCCAATCATGGTGGTGGGGGTCAAGACTGATTGGGGGTCCCAAGCAGTGCTTTGTCAACATTTGCTTCTTTTCACCTACGTTTATATACATTACAAATTAAACTAAGCACAAATGACTATTAAAGAATGAAATTTTTTTTGTGGATTTTGATGTCATACTGAGGTCTTTTTTTTTTTTTTTGTCTAAATCCATGAATTTGTTTTGTTTATGTGAACATAAGCAAAACAAATTCATGAATTTAGACAAAAAAAACGCACTATAACACAAAAAAACACAACACTTTAAAATTGACTAATTTTTATGTGTAATATTGAATGTGTTAAAAATATTCAACTTTTTAACAAGAAAAATCTCAAGTTGATGTTAAAAAATGCCGCAAAACATCGATTTATTTAAGATGGAATGATCTATTATAACATCTCTAATTTCTATTTGGTTACAATTGTATTTATTTTCAGTTTTTCTAGTTGAATTGTTTATATATATTGCATATGATCCATTATTGTACATAATTAGGTCACAATAAAATTTGTATTTTATGTGAACACAACCTTAGAAAAATTGAGATATAGTAGAGTTGAGAGCCTAGTATTATAGATTTGGGGTGTGGCTATGAGACCCTTGCACCACCATTACTCAGAAAACAACCTCATTCATCAACCATTTTCCTTGAATGGTTGTCAGGTTTTGTAATGGGTAAACAATAGTATTAAAAAAAATGACACTTTGGAAAATCCATTTTTCTGATGATGCTGTTTAATTAGGGAAACCTGTCAAAATAAAAGTTTTACAAATTGTCTTATATATTTACCATTTCAAAATATTCATAGTTGCCTTAGTAAGTCTGTAACCTAATGATGAAAACGTTACACAATTTTTATTTTTTTTTTCAGCAAAATCTCTTTCCTTGTCAGTTCACTTAACTCACTAGTGAATAACACATAAATATGATACAGTGAAAAAGCTACTTAAATCTTGAAGAGATATTATTTCTGAATAACTCTGAGTTTGTAAAATAAGTTGGAACAATTTATTTTGTTTACAATATATATATTTGGTTGGATAGATGTGAGTTTAGTGGAGAATTGGTTTAAATAGTATTAATGACTTCATACACTTAAGTTGATAATGAAGATCACTATATTTTATTTATCAATAGGTAGATAAGTTTTATTTTATTTATCCCCACTATATATATATATAGCGAGAGAGAGAGAGAGGGGACACTGAAGTCAATACCAAGTTGTGACAGTCTGTGTCATGCTTGGATATAATATGGTCTGAAGATCACATTCAAGCAGGAAACACTCTATCACCATTTGCTGTTGACCTCAGTATCGACTGTTAACTTTTCTCAATCTCTATCCCAGATATTGAGCACTATAAATATATGTAGTATACCTTCAAACTATATTTTATCATATATATCTGCATGTGTGATGGACTCTCCTGTCATTTTTGACATATAAGAACCCAACATTAGTTTAGAACTGAGTCACAAAACTACTCACACACATGATTTGATTATAGTGGTTGAAGGCTTGTGTAAAACCAACCGCACTTTTTCAAAAGAGCAGAGAAATGTTGCAGAGTGTGTTATGAAATCTCCAAACAGCCCTCCTCTTGTGTATTGTCTCAGAGTTTAACCTCCCCAGAATGTTAACAAAACCTAAGGAGAGAGCATGTACTTAAATATGACTCTCTTCAGAAAGACATGGTTTGAATTCAATGTTGTCCTTTAGCCAATTGCTTGAAGAAGATGCATTCTTACCTTTTCTTAGGGCATGAGTGAACCTTGAATCAAATAGAATTGACCAGAATTTGAATTTAGCTCACAGATTCCATTTTCCTTCCAAATAACCATTGGATTTACCACCTACACACCCAAGTATATATACATGAATAAATGCATATATATATATATATATAGTCATCCACAGACAGATTGTTTCACTGTTTTACAGCTCATCAGTGTGACTAGACATCTGATTGCCTGAAGCCAGGATCAAAACTCGACTGATTTGGAATCAGTCTCTGAGATTTTACCCCTAAGCCATTGGCACATGGCAGGGATGAAGGTGAACTTAGATGTATTTATTTTTAGAAAAACATGCCAGTGACTGGAGAACTTGATTCATCTTAATGAAGAGTCTTGCATCAGCTGCAGTAATAGTCACTGTTTAATATATATATATATATATAGGAAATGGATTAAATCCAACATATTGTTAATTTTAATTTATTTTTATTGGATCTTACATGCCTAACCACACAGCCATGTAAGTTTGACCGTAACTCCTATGTAGCCAAACAATTATGCATGTCAGATCCATTGTTCAAATCCTGCTGGAGGATGCATAATTTTCTCAAATATTCAGGCCAGTAGATGAAGTTAGATAAAAAATACTGTTTAATTAAAACAGAGATTCTACTTGAATATGAGTATCCATCAAAAATAATATTTAAACAAAATAAATTAAAAATAACATATACACCAGCCACTTAGTTCAACATCTTGGGTAAACTGAGGGAGTATAAATGCCCATATCACCAGAGACCACATACAAACCTTTTAATATATACAGGGATCCCTTGATTAATGCATTTTAAATTAGTGCACTAAAATTTTTATGTATCAAAATTCAATTAGTGCATATATAAGACTCAGTGCACTAACACATGCTTCAGTTTAATCATAGTCATTGGAAATTGATTTTTTTTTTATAGTTGCTGGTGTACACATTAGTCACACTAATCGAGAGATACCACTATACATATATATATATATATATAATGTCAATCTATTTAAACTCAGTGGGTGAAAAAAAAACCTGGATAGCACAATTTCTAAACAAATTGGCATCCGAGGAAAACATTTTTGAAAAAAAAGAAATAAAGAAAGAAAGAACCAGAAACCTCCAAACAGGGTAAAAAAAACTCGTCCAGTACCTTAAATCTCTAGTACAAAGAAAAAAAAAACAGCAAGTAATAAGTTAAAAAGTAGAGTGTTCAATATGCTAAGTAGAGCAAGGGTAAAATAAATAAATCTTAATGAGCCAGGGTACTACCTACATAGGTTTCAACACCTGGAATCATCAGGGTGAACTGATTTTTTTTTTTTTTTTTTATAGTTGCTGGTGTACACATTGCATTACTGGAATTTCAGTATTATCCTTTTTCTCTCGTTTTTAAGAAAAATTTTGGGCAAAGTTTAACATACCTGCAAAAACGGTCTGTCAAAAAGATGTTTTTTTTTTGTCTTGACACTGCGATTACAGTGTACACCCTTAGCAATTTTTATTGTTTTAAAAAGTTATTTCTAAAGTTTAAATAAAAATCAAACATATAAAACCCAGGTTATACTCCAACACCTTTTTAAAAAAAAAAAAGGAAATTATTTTATTCTTTCCTCAAAACAGGTATTGTATTAAATCTTTGCTGACTGAAAATGTATGACTATAAAATTTGCATCTGCATCTTTTCTTTTTCAAAACAGACACTATGATAACTTTATGGAAGGAGAATTCGTTTTGTACAAACGCAAAGGCATGGAATATGAGGTAAGAACATTTTTAAAATAAGATTTTGTATGCTACTCTATGGAATCTTATTTGATTTATTTCTAATCTAATTTCCCCCAAAGCTAGGCAATAAAACTACTAAGTGAAAGAAATTGAGAATTTATTGAAGAAAAAGACAATAAAAGAGCAGAATTCAAAAAGACAGGTGGCAATTGACATTGCATTTAAATTTTTGAAGATCGTAGTTTACAGGAAAGCAATAGATGAATAAAATGGTTAATAGATATATATATATATATATATATATATAGATATATATATATATGGATATGAACTGAATGAGAATGTATTGAATTAGATTGATAGAAAATAGCTTAATAGTTTTTTGGTTAATCAGTGCCTTGAGTCAAAGAACTTTTTTTTTCTTTAATCATTTCACCCCAAACAAAATGATAAAGCCACCAAGACGCAAAGAAACAAAGAAAATGTCATTGATGAGCAAGGACCATAAAAAGGCAGGATTCAAGGAGACAGAAGATGATGATTGACCTTGCAATTTTTGAAGATTATAGTTGAGAGGAAAGCAAAAAGCCAGAAGAAAGTCCCAACAAAAAGGAAATGTGGCTGAACTTGAAATAAAAACAATTATGAGATATTCTAGCAGAGTGGCATATCTGATTATTCAACAGCATGAATATTGAAATACCAGATAGTGGATACTTTTGAATCATTTTTACCCAAGCAAAGCAACTAAGACACAAAGGGGTTACCGAGTGTGCAAGAATATAAGAAAAAGAAACAGATTATTAAGTCGAGTGAACAAAGAAAGAATAGGAATTAAGAAAACAGAAGATAACAATTGACATTGTATTTAAATTTTTAAAGATCAAAGTTGACTGAAAAGCAAGAAGCTGGAAGAAAGTTCCACAACTAAAAGTGTGAGAGAAGAAACTGCAGAGAATTTGCTGATCCATTTAGCAATTTCAACAGGGAAATTCACAATTTATTTGATTACATTTAAATGCTTATTCGTGATTATATTTTTTTAATCATTTCACCCCAAGCAAGGTGACAATGCCACTAGAATGCAGGTGGTTACAGGAACTGAAAAAAAATGTGTACTGAAGAAAGAACAAAAAAGGAACAGGGTTCAAGAAGACACAAGATGGCAATTGACATTGCATTTAAATTTTTGAAGATTATCAGGGAAGCAAGAAATCTGGTGGAAGTTCCACAGATGGGAAGTGTGAGAAAAGAAAGTGTTAGAGTAGAAGTGGTGATTGCATCTAGCTAGTTCAACAGTAAAATGGTGAGACCTAGTTGCCAATCCAGTAGCACATTTAAATCCATGTAATCAGGACACAAAGGAAAGAAGCTCATATTTCCATAAAAATATTTGTGGAGGGATTGCTGCATCACATCAATGAGAAATGACTTGTACTTCCCATCTGTGGAACTCCCTTCCTCTTAGTTGCTTCCGTGATAGCTATAATCTCCAACTATTCAAATGCAATGTCAATTGACATCTCCAGATGCCTTGATCTAATTCCCTGTCCTTCTCTTCATCCTTTCCTCTATCACGCCTCTTTACTCTTGCTCCCACTTTCTGTAACCTCTTGCATGCTAGTGGCATCCTGTCTTGCTTGGGGGTGAAATGCTTAAAAAAAAGTGACTGAAATTGTGATGCCTGGACAGGATTGCTCATTATTACAGACCCTTCTTAGGATTTTGTTAAGAATTGCACAGTATTCAATCCACAGACGAATGGTAGATTTATAAATGTGCAAAATGGATTCTGACAAGAAAAAACTTTCTGGGACATCACAGTGAACCATCTTTGCTGGACTAAGTAATTGATTCAATATAGTCACTCCATTTCATGTCAGTGGAAAACGTAGGCCAAGATGGCATAGTGTTTCTCTCCTAAAGTTTAGCATCAGCCATGCTGATGGCAGGTAGAAAAGGTTCTCTGTGGTAATTAAATGAAAGCAGTTTTGTTTTGGAGGTGTTAAAATTTACAATCCATATCTTGCCCCAGTTAACCACTGATTGGAGGTTCTTTTCCAGAGCAGTTGCCAGGATTACTTTGTCGGATCTGTTGAATTTGCTACAAAGACAGAAGTAAATGGTTGGGTCATCTGCATAAATACTTAGTTGGAAACTGTTGACATCGAAAAGATCATTGATCAGAAACAGCAGGGATCCCAGGATAGTCATAAGAATTTTGTAAGATGTCACAAAGAAATAAAATTAATTAACTGTATACTCTTGCACAAATTTAGTTTAAAAAAACTGAGAAAAAGATTATATTTCATTATCATAGAATTTTTGTAGTATTGATCAATATGTTGTAATCAGCTATTTCTCTTTTCAAGTATTTCATTCATGTTATCTCTTCTCAATTGTTGCTACTGTTGGAAGTCCTCAAGTGATGTTGTTTCTGTTATTTGATACATTTCTTTGTTTGTAATTCTGTAAAGCTAGTCTACTAGGTTCAAAGAAGTATTGTCTTTGCTAAGACTTATATGCTTCATTTAGTCAAGGTCACCTTTAACTATAGGTCTGAGAAAGTGGTTGCATACAGCTAACAGTTGATATATTTTGAAAAGAGTTTGGACATCTCAAAGGCATTTGACAGGATTTGGCATATGAGTCTTCTTCACAAGTTGAAAAGTTATATTTCTGGACGAATTTTTAGACTAATCCATTCTTTATCAAATTACAAAATGAAAATGGTTCTTCAATGGCCACTCTTATAGATTTTTTATATTAAAACCGGTGTTACCCAGGGCTGTATTCTTGGACCTATATTGCTCCTAATTTTCATCAATGACCGTCTTGATGGCTTCAGCTCTCAACTCAGTACCTATGCTGATAATACAACTATTTACTCTTGTCTTAATAGTAAGTTTGACTAATTCAATAAGGTCAAATTGGCAGCTGATACCAAAAGTTACTTAAAATCTGCTGTTAACTAGTGCAAGGAATGGTTTGTTAATTTTGATGCCTCCAAATCAAAACTGCTTTCTTTTAAGCATCAGACTCCTTTCTGCCTTCCAGCATGGCTGGTGATAACCTCCTAACTCATTGCACCTTTTCAAGCTAACATTTTCTGCTGATATGAAGTGGAAAGAATATATTGAATTAATTGGTAGTTCTGCTGCTAGGAATGTTGGTTCACTGTGTCATGTGAGACAATTTTTCTTTCCAGAATCTTACATATTTATAAGTCAACCATTCATCTAAACTTCAAATATTGCTGCCACATCTGGCCTGGTTGTTCCTGCTACATATTTAGAGATTCTTGATAAAATCTGAAGGAAAATCTACAATGTTATTGGTTCTGACCTGGCATCTTGGCTTCAGTCACTTTCTTACCACCATAATGTGTGTCTTCCCTTTGCCTTTTCTATAAATACTTTCATGGTAATTGTTCTGATGAACTTTACTCTATGGTACCTAGACTTTATGAATTTAAGTACAGTACTAGACTACAAAAACTAATCGACTATACATGTGCATTGCCAGGTTGTTAATTTTCTCTCTCAAAAACTGACAGTAAAAGTGCATAAATCCAGTTTCATATGTTTGGATTTTATTAAAATCAGCTTTTTAAAATGATAAAAATTGCCAAGATTATACAGTATTAGCAGTGTCAAGATAAAAAAAAAAAATGTCCTTTCAACAAAATTCTTTGAAAAGAATATTATAATTAAATTTCTATTTCAATTTAATATTTCTATCTTTATAATACATTAATTTAATATTTCTATCGTTATAATACATTAAAAAGAAATCAATTTTTTTTTTTTTTTTGTAGGTTCGAGGTTTTTTTACCCGATGTGGATTTGCCAGTTGTATGTGTGGTGTTGCTGTTCGTTCTTTAGATGATGTCATTGTATTTGACAAATGTGCATACCGAAATTCAAAAGTCAGATTTGGTACTAGTGTGTCATTCCCTCTTGATATCAGACTTTATGTGAAGGGAACCCTGACACCAGGTACAAGAGTGTATTCAAACAAAGCAGGAAATTACTTCTGGGTAAGTATAACCATTTATTTGAATGCCAAATATTTTGTAAGTATAAGCAGTGTGTGTATATATATATATATATATATATGCTAACCCTGTAAACTCCACCATGGTGTAGATGGCGACACCCTCACCATGTTAGGTGTTGCTGCTGTGACTTCCATAGCAAGCAAATTTTTTTACAAATGGTCAAACAGTTTTGAATTCAGAGTTTTCCTTCTGGTAGACTGCTTGCCAAACAAGGCTAGAAATCCCACTCTACTCTGATATAACCCATTAGCTGAAGTAAAGACAAATAGATTCATAACTTTCCAAGTGAAAGTAACACAAAGGCTTCAGCCCACAAACCTCATTTTTTCCACACCATAAATCACTGCATTTCACATATCTCTGGCAGAGGAATATATATGTGTGTGTGTATTTAAAGTAATTTTAAGTTCACAATATTTATCAAAGATTTGTAATTTTTTACCCATCAGGACTCAGACTAATAAAAGACATTCATCTGAGTCCTGACAAGTGAGAAATCCAAGTCGACCTTCAATAAGTATATTACTTCTGACACAATTATTACTCAAGATTACTATTGAGCACTTTATTAGTAGAAATAATTTTCACCTTGATATGTAATCAGTTATATTACATATATCGATAGGGGATATTACTACTATTATTATTTTTTTTATTATTATTGATTGATTGATTGATTGATTCATTCATTCATTCATTCATTTGTTTGGCTTATCAACATATTGTAGTTTATTTAAAGCCAGAAAATATTTTTAGATTGTAATTTTTTTATTTTTGGAGATAATGATTTTACTGATACAAGTCATAGGTGGAGAGAGAAGAGATATAGATTTATACATTTTCCAAGAGTATTTGTATGTAAGTGAATATAAAGAACCAAACAGGAATTGGAACTCAGCCCTCTGATTAACAATTTCAAGCCATTATCCATTACACCACCTATACATCCAAGCTTATAGCACCTGGTATTCTCAAGCATTTTTCCATCTATGTAAAGAACAGGCTTGACATTGCTTAACTTCAGTGATATGATCTTTTTTGGCAGGTTCTTTAACTGCCTAAGGATTGTTTTGCACATGAAATTGTTAATTACGATGTAGTCTTGTGTCTCCTTTTGCTCTTGGAATATGTTCACACTCTATTTTGGATTGATTTTCTGCTCCTGTTTATTGGGCAATGTCTGTTTTTGACGAGTTTAGGTTAGTTTTTATTCTTTTGATTTTGTTTTTTTAGGACTAGTTTATTTGCTTTTTTTGGTTTGTTTATTCTGTGCATGTGTATATATATATATATATATATATACACACACACACACACACATATATATATGTATGATTTAAGAAACAACAGATATTTTTATACATAGTGCTCAATATTCAATATTATAATATTGTTCACACTCTATTTTTAATATTATTTTATGAAAAGATTACTTAACTTTTAAATATCAATTTCATCCCAACACTGATGTTTCTTCATAGTTATTATGTTCCAGTCTTCAGGGTTTGTGGTTTTAAAGTGTACTTTTAACTTTTTTTCTTTCTTTCTAAAAAAAATACTCTTGGGAAAAGCATCTATTTCTTCTCCCTCCAGCTATGACTTGTTTTTAGAAAAAAAAACAAAAAAATTGAGATGGGAAAAAATTGATAGGTGATATTTAAAAGTTAAGTAAACTTTTCATATAATAATACATTTAAACTTTAATTTGTCTGAATTTTATATTTTAATATTTTCACTGTTATAAAACGCATTTAAAAAATAAAAAAATTTAGAAAAATAAACTCAGCAAGTGTTATCATGAGTGATGTATCTGTGAAAGTTGAAATAAAGATGTCTCATTAACTTTTCTATACATATAATATATATATATATATATAAAGAAATATAGTCTTAAGATGTGCCATATTTATGGGATAAGTGCTCAATATCAGAGATAGAGCGTATGTAAATATAAAACTGAACATAGAAGTCAACTTAGAGGTGGCCTGACGATTGCATATAGCATGAAACAGACTGTCGCCTCTAAGTGTTGACTTCTATGTTCACTTATATATATATATATATATATATATATAGGAAATGGATTAAAGCTGACATACTTTTATATTTAATTCATTTTTTATGGATACTCCTATTTGAGTAGAAACTCTGTTTTTAATTAAACAGTATTTTTTATCCATCTACATCTACCAGCCTGAATATTCGAGAAATCTTGTCAGAAAAATATACGTCTCCAAAACAAAAATTAAATATACATACATATATATATATAATTATTTTATAAAAAAATTTATAACATAAGTATGTTATAAAATCACTACAAAAATAGCCATTTTGTTTCAACACACTCTGTGTCTTATCAAGTGATGATGTTGAAAAGAAAATAAATAATTATATCTGCTCTACTTTGTATTGAGCACTCTTTTAAGAATAGTAATTGTTGGTTATTGGAATTCATTCCGTGTATACCAATTATATACTTTGATATATATATATATATATATATATATATATATATATATATGTCTTGTCCGTATATTGCTTAATATATTGTACAGTAATTGACATCTTTGATAATGGCTTATGTAAACCGAAAGCTTAGATTGGATTAAAAAAAAAATATGTATCAATATTGTGATTTTCTTTCTTCATTTAATGATAATGTTATTAAGCTTATCAGACGTTATGAAAAGAATTTACATAAAATAAATAGACAACACTTGTCTATATTATTTAATGAAACATGTATGAATGATATATATATATAATATTGATGTATAGCAACTGTTCTTTTAAACATCTTTTGTTAAATATGATAACTAAGGAATTTTTTAATTTTCTGCTGTTCTTATGTTTTTTCATTTGGTAGGAATACAAAAATGTCTACATCTGTCGAAATTTAGCTTAGTAACAGCCAAACTCGGCGCAAAAAAGGTTGGGAAACTTTGTCATTACGTCCAATGACGGGAATCCCGCGTAACACAGTTAACAGAGACCTGAAACCATGAATATACAACCATAACAAGCGAGATAAAGAAGAAGGAAAAACCACTTGAAATAGCTATAAAATTTTATTGTGGGAAAAGAAAAAAAAAAAAAAAATGGGGGAATAGTCTGATGTTAAAGTTCACTGGTACAACTTGAAAAATAACTGCCAAAACGTCCCTTTGGCGAGCCCCTTAAAAGAACTCAATAACAGTTCAGAGAGAGTGAAAGAGGTAGAGATAGCAGAAAGAGGGAAAAATTAGACTTACTGTTCAAAAAAAAAAAAAAAAATAGCTTTAGTATTTTTTTTTTTAAAGTAGCTTCAGGCAGAAAAAGGTTTTTAGATATTTTTTTTTGAGTTGCTCTCCTTGGAAGATAAGCAAGCTTCCTGTTAAAATAAATGCAGGCTTTGTTTTTCAAACTTTCTCTGCAACACAAATTCAACTTCTAGAGACGACTTAGAAGATCTTTTTTTTTCACATACTTTTTTCCCACGTCAGAATTTCGTCCACCAATAGGACAAAATAATTCCTCGAAGGAAGGTAGCTTTTCAATCGCTTAATTTTGACTTTTTTCTCTTGACCCGATTGTCGAAAAAGAAGACTTCCTTGAGAATGTTCTATTGTAAATTCTCTTTAAATAATTTCTTTAACTGATTTTTAGATAAGTCTTTACTGACTTGTTCTTTTGGTTGCTGAACAATAATCCACACTTGATTACTCGAACAAACTTGACTTCACTTGTCTAGAATAAGCTTTTTCCACACGGCAAACACACTTGTTCTTTATCTTCAATTCTCTTAGACAAATATTCTTGACTGGTCTTTTATGACTGTTTTCCCTTGTCAGAGCAACAACAGGTTATCTTCAAGCAGGTTTCCTTTTCGTCGCAAGACAAGACGACTTATCGTCTCCACACTGCGGCACCCTTTTTCTGCTACTACTGACTAGATTCCTCTAATCTAGTCGAAAACAAGCGGGGAAAATCACATACGACCAATTGTTTGACACGATTTCGCCACGTGACACAGCAGCAGCAGTTCTTGCACTGCACACAGGGGGGAAAAGGAGAGGATGAAGGAAAGTAAGAGAGATAGAAAGATAGATACAGAAATTAAATTTCTGACAATTGCCACAAACGCTTTTGGCTAC
>CAHIKZ030000588.1:335000-802500 GCA_903632075.3 Acanthosepion pharaonis | reverse complement strand
AATCAATATCCTTATTTTTGTTGTTACTATCAAGACATTTATAAATTTTCTTTTAATACAACTGTAATCTAATTACTCATCTTTGAAGCAGTAAACTTCTCTCAAAAGCAATAAATTGATATTAAGATGTATCAAAAGTATTTTCATCAGTGATTGATCAGTTTTTTTTACAGTTTATCAACTTTTTGCAGTTTTCAGATTATAAGAATTTTTTTTTTTTTTTTGAGATAATAATTATTTAGTGATACAAGTCTTAGTAATTAACCCATAGTTGGGAGAAGAAGAGATAATTTCTTACCATTCCCAAGAGTATTTGCGCATAAGTGAATATAACGTACCTGACTGGAATTAGAGCTCAGTTTTCTGATTTCCAATTCCAAGTTATCCTTTGCATCACTCATACATCCATGCTTACAACAACTGGTATTCCCAAGCAGTTGCCCTTGTAGGTCCTGACTAGGCTTGATGTTGCTTAACTTCAGTGATCATGATGTTTTCTATAAATAAATATTACCAAATTATTATACTGAATCCTTTATTTGTCATAGCTTATCATGGCATCAAGGAAGCTGGATGCACCAGGGGGGTTGACCTGGGGGGGGAGGGTTCACTTTCAGTTGCTAAATGTGGAAGTATGTGACCTCATACCTGCATCCAGTATTGCAAGTGGTAGAATAGTAATGTTGAACAGATGGATAGATAAAAACCACGTCAAGGAAATCTGGGCAATCTTTCACACATTGTTCAACATTGCTTAATTTCAGTGATAATATGGGAATCCCTTGAGTTTTTCACAATATTGTTTTAGACACTTATGTAATGCTCTGTATATGATATCTTTCAGAATAAATAGGATCATTAGAAAGTTTTCAAGTACTAATGTGTCCTCCTCTATCTTGCATTTTAAATCATCAAAATTGACAACTGATGGTCATTCATTTTAGAGTTTCAATCAATTTTGGTCAGATTGTGTTTAATTTTATTCCACTTCCTAAATTCTGAGAATAACTTCACTATCTTTTATGCCCAATTTAAAATCATGCCTCAAAATTGCTAGAATCACAGTTCTTATAATTGCAAAGTTACTTACAGCTATATCACATTGATTGGATGAGAACAGGTATTTCAATGAAGTTAAACAATGTTGAACCTGGTCAGTACCTAGATGGGTGAACGCTTGGGAATATCAAGTATGGCAAGTTTGAATATGTGGGTAGTGTAATGGATAATGGCTTGAAATGAAAAATCTGAGAGCCAAGTTCAAATTCCAGTCTGTTTCATTACACATTTACTTACATTCCTGGGAAAAGTATGAATCCACCTCTTCTCCTCCCAGCTATCGGTTAATTAGTGAAAAATCAAAACAATCAGTGAATAAAAGTAATATAATCTCAGAATAAACAGGTACAGATGATTAGTATTGACGATGGTATACTTGTTTATTTTTTATTTATATATATATATATATATATATATATAGTGAGCCCCCGCCTATTCATGTTTCAGCATTCACGGCTTCACACATTTGTGGATTTTTCTTTAGAACATATAAACTTGTTATTCATGGAAACCCCCAAATATTCGCGTGTTTTTCTGAAGAACATATGTACAAATTATTCACTGAAAACTCCCTCGATTCACGTATTTTTTCAATAGAACATATTTAAAATATTCTTGTATTATTTTCCTGTTATTTAAGTGACTTAAATCATATAACAGTCCATTTTTATGGTAAAAATTGGCAGAATTGTACATTTTCATTGTAACAAACATGCATAGTTCTTGGGCTTTGTTCTTTGTTAGGGGTTGTGGCTGGGGTCTTAAAAATGGCTTATGCCATCACAGTTCTGTTTTTAGAAAATGTTTTAAACTTTATATTTTATGTCTTGTTGCACATATTTTGTACAGTATTTTTAATGGTTGTATCGATCTATGCATAATTAAATACGGTTATTGTACATATGAAAGAAAATTTACACTAAGTGTATGGTCATCAATACTATTTCTCAAAAATATTTAAAAACATTTCAGACCCTTTTTAAAAGTGTTTAGGATGAAAGTTTAAGGCATATGAGGTTTTAACAATCAAAATACGTACTTATAAGCACTTTTAGGGGGTTACAAGTATTCACTGTAATGTGTATGTGTATACATGAAATAAGCTTTGTAAAAGATGAAAATGAAATTGAAACACCTATAACAAAGAAAATAGCAACTTACCTTGTCAAACCAAGCATGTGTATCCTACGACGAAAAAGAAAATTACTTACCAAAATAAAGGGCGTGTATTTCGCAAGACATGCTGAAGATGGAATATTTAGATTAAAAACAAGTCCGTCACAGGAATCTCTACAAAAGTATTTTGTTATGCAAAATACTTGGTGACCTCTCACAGTTGTTGATGAATGAAAAAACTGCTCAGCTGATAAAAGCAGTTGGTGTTCTCGAATCGAGAGGAATAACTGATATATTTTGGCTACCGCGTTCATCGGTGAGTGAGTTATTTTTCTGACTGGTTACGTGCATTGGGATTTGTGAGCTAGTACCTGTGAATCGAGATTATGGCATTTCTTTCTGTCCCTAATATTCAAGTCTGAACTTACAGTGATTTGTTCTCTACATTGTGGAATTAATCTGTGACAAACATTTCCTTTGCTTTCAGAACGCTTACAACACCATAAGATTTACAACTTGTATATTAATTGTGTATTTTTTTAAATAAAAGGATTGATTTTAAATGAATTTCAAAAATGGCAAATATGATGAAGGATTCACAAAATATCAAACTCTGTGATTCACTTTTCCTATTTTTTAAAAAATAAGTTTACAGTTAATCCTTAAAATGTAGAAAAATCAAAAGTACACTATTCCTACCAATGGTCATTTCATTTTTATATTATTATTATTATACAGGGTGAGACCATCAGAATCCATTTACCTTGGATATAGTGGCACGCTGAACATTGAAGCACCAATTTTCTGTTCTTGTGTCGAAGGAAGAGAGTCATGTGGTTACTTCTTTGATGCGGTGCTTTGTAAATCACTCTTCAAAAGTATGTATTTTAATATTACATTGTTTCTTTTAATAATTACTTTTAAAAATATTTATCTAATTTAGCAGATATCAAATATCAATATTTACCAATATTAATCTAATTTGGCAGAAATCAAATATCTATATTTACCATTAAAAATTTTTTTATACTAATAAACATTGACAGAAATTTATAGGTATTTTTCTTCTCTCCTCTCATATGGATTTTTTATCCAGTAAATAAATACATATAAAATACAATGGTGGTGTGTGTGAGTGAGTCCAATGTTTTTTAAAGAGCACACATGTACAACATTGACTCTAGGCAGAAATACCATTCCATATGTAAATAGTTATGTTATATTTCACAATTACCATCTTAGAAATGGTATGAATCCATCTCTTCTCCCACTCAGCTATTGGTTAAATAGTAAGAAAGACTAGGCTCTTCAACCTTGGTTGGGAATTTCTCTAAGAGAATGACAACTCTGAATTCCTAAATCTGGGTAGATGGAAATAGTTAGAATGGGAACAGGTCTTAACAGAGGGAAAACACTGACAGGAAAAACAATCCTTCCTTATTATTCCTGTATTAATGGTTGAGCTTAAGTTGCGCAATTGGAATAACCAAAAAAAATTTTTGTCATCACTTCATCATTGGAGGATTAAATCATGGTTATAATGGTTGAACTCCAGTAAGCCTTGTGTTGAGTTGGAAAAAGAAAAAGTTGATTTACTTTTGGAAGTCACATACGAATGCCATTCACTGGAAAGAGTTCAGATGTCAGTGGACCAGGGAGAAACAAACATGCCACTGCATGGTCATCTTTTTCCATATATGGCTACATTTTGGAGCAGGGATTAGAAAGAGTGAAATAGGAAAATATTTGTCTTTTTCACAGAATTAAACAGTGCTGCCTAACAGCATTTGATGAAACAAAGTGGGGCAATCATATTTCCAGTTCCTTTACTAAGAGCACCATGAGAAAATGTATTTATTTTCCTTTTTTATTATTATTATTATTCATTATTATTACTATATTGATTTTATTTAATTTCACCCACAAGCTGGAAGAAAGCTCCATAGGCCAGAAGCACAAGAATAGAAGTATTAGAATAAAACTTAATTATGTTTAGTAATTTAACAGTAAAATGATGAGACCTAGCTGCCAATCTAGTACTGCACTTAAATTCCTGAAATCAAGGTACCAAAGAGGAAAACTTATCAGAAAAATTACCATGAAAATATTTGTAGAAAAGGCACTGATTAAAACCAAGATACTAGCTTTCGCCAGATGCATCTTTAAAGAAATTACTGAATGTAGGTTACAACACTGTCACTTAGAATACTACTCAGTATTGATTAAATTCTTAACTATATATTCTTTTGCCCTGTTTGTAGGACTTATAATACATTACAGAGTAGTAATAAACCTGCTAAAGGAGCTATCTTTCAGGTATGCAAGTTCTGATCAAAAACTATCAGGACTGTTGCTATGGTAACAGAGCTAAAGTATGCAGAGTAAAGCTGCTTGGCACAGATTGACCTTAAACTGTGTCACACATGCACACAAAGTTATAACATTCTCACTCACTTCTGTTGTTTGTAGCACAGTTTGGAAGGAGAGTGTGTAGAGTGTGGTCCTCTCACCACACCACAGATTCCATCCTTGACTGTGACTTGTGCAGTGGTTTTTAGCCAAGATCAATATTCCTCAGCTCTGACAAGTACTATATTCCCCAGATGTCACTCCTTGCATCTTTTTCCTCTTTCCAAAAATCAAATCCCATTTGAAAGGAATAAAATTTCAAAACGTCAAGGAAATCCAAGAGAATGCGACAAAGTCTAAAAAAGGAATTCCAGGAATGCTTCCATCAATAGAAATGATGCTTATAAAGTCTGTGATTTCAGTAGGAGACTACTTTGAAGGATATTAAATGCCAAATTGATATTTTTTTTTAATTAGTATCACCCCCCAAGCAAGGAGATACAGTGTAGAGGAATACATTAGTAAAGAGTAGAAAGCAAAAAGAGTAACCAGGAGGACAGCAGATAGCTGGATGCGTGGGACAAAGCAGGAGGCAGCAGGGCATTTATTATACAGTTTAGAACAGGAGTTAGTTTGTAAGCACAGCTCTTAATGATTATTACAGGAATACCATTGGGTCCACATGCTTTGTGGGGATCCAGGTTAGAGATAGTAGCAGAAAACATGGAAGGGATTATATGCATATCACTCAACAGAGACTCAGTTCTAGGTGGGAAGTTAGGCAGGGATACTCCAGATGTGTCAAGAGTAGAGTTTGAGGAGAATTCACAGGCGAAGCATTCAGCTTTATCAGCAGAGATTGATAACACCTCAAATTGAATGAAGAGGAGGGAATAGACACATTGCACTTATTTAGTACCCTTATTATAGAGATGCCAGTAATCACAAGAACCAAAAATTTTTGTGCAACTAGAGCTACCCCCATGGATGAAATAAAGGGTTCAGTTCGAAATTCCAATCACCTGAAGATGGCTGAAGAGTACAGTAGACAAAACATCATGAATATGACAACAAAGATGAGGACAACTGTCTGAACAATGTAAATAGTGTAAATAATTACAACACCTCATCTCAGAAATATAGAAACAGATATAACAAGACTTATAAGCATTGCTACTAACATATATTCCAACAGCTAGATATATGCATGATAGCAAGAAAATGTTTTTTTACAGACTCTCTTTGTTTTATGTACAATATGGATAAACTTAGTTCCTGTAAATTACCAGAAGAATGTTGAGTGTTTAGAGAGACAAAAAGGGAATGGGAGTTGACTGATAAAACTAGTATTTAACATACTAGGTATCACTACAGGGTGTGTGCATGTGGCCATGTCTAGGAGTAGATGATGCTTATAACAAAACATATTATTCTATGTTTGTTTCAGTGAAGGATATCACAGACAATATAGAATCCGAGTTTGTCCCACTAACTGGACTTATCAGAAAGAAAAGAGCAGTAACTGGAGGTTTCACGTACAATTCAACATTTGGAACTGAAACAGTAAGTGTTACATTTCTTTCTAAATTTCTATAATGACAAGTTATCATTAAGTTAGGCTAATATCCTCAATTTTATCATAACATTTTTGCCATTATGCCCTCCAGTTTTTTTCAGATGTCTGTCAATCCTAGTTACCTTCAGCATTCAGCTCAAAATTCCTTAAAGGTTACCTAGATTGACAGATACACCATTGGCTAATCCTGGGTATGACAATAAACTACATCCAGCAGCAAGATCTCTAATTGGGAGATTGGAGGTTTTGAGGAGGGTGGAACCATCTCTCAATTTCTGTGGTTCTCCGGTGCACCCTGATCTGGGATGGTAGCACTTGTTAGGGTCCCAGCTATAGATAAATAGTGAACCCCCCAAACAAAAACAAAAACTCTACAAAAGTATAAAAATACCAGCAATACATTTTTATATAAAAAAAATTACCAATAATACATATTTATAATAAAATTACCAACAATATATTTTATAGCAAAATGATGTTATTGTAGTTGAAGGTATACAACTGCATTCCAAATATTTGGATTTCAGCATTGAGTATCCTATAGAGATTGATATGCCCTTAAACAAAGTCAAACAACCAACATGAAAGAACTTTCATGATATTAATCCATATAAAATCCTACAATATCTTAGATTTAGGAATACAGTTTGTTTTCTAACTTCAACATAAACCACACATCACCAACTCTAGTAATTATGTCCACACAAACATGTATGTATATGTACCATAGCTGAGTATCCTATACCATATATTGAATTGTGAAGACAGAATAACATCATTTTTATTACTTTAAAGCTCCTAAGAAAATTAAATTTTGGCATTAAATGACCCATAAGGAGTTGATATGGCATTAAACAAATCAATCAACACTATTAGCTGAAAGTTTGGAGAAACCATTTGTATTTCAAAGAATCAGCTAATAACTGAAGGTTTCATGCCTTTCTCAAAACTAATTTACTAGTGCACATTGAGCCAAATGGTCTTCCCCTCCATGAATGGTTTTATTATATATTCTATATTAATAACAAAATTAACCTATTACTGCATAATGTTTCCTTAAAATCTTTTTGGTCTTGCCTACCTTGCTAGCTAATCGTAATCTTAGGGCTGGCAGATTTTAAATTTTTGGTAAACCTCTCTGGATGCCATGGATTAATGGAAATAGGTAGATGTGTGTGCCTGTGTACAAACACACACACATGTGAATGCACATTATGGTTTGAAATTGCAAATGAAGATTGCAGGCTGGTGAGGCCTATACAGGAAATTTATGCTATGCCACATCAACTGTAAGAAAACACACACAAACATATATGCAAGAAGTGTAGAATCTGTAAACTGAGTTCAAATTTCAAACTCATCTGTTGCATTCACATTAATGCATTTGAAAAAGGCATGAACCTAAATCTTCTCTCTCCTGCAATGGATTAAATAGCAAGGTAGATTAAGCACTTTTAGCTTTTTACAGATAATAATCTGTGTAGAGTCATGATTCCCCACGTCCTGAAGGGATATAGCATATAAAAAAAAATAGCTGTAATGATGTTAGACTATTTACATTATTCAGACTACTGCCGTCTTTGCTGCCATATTTATCACAATGTTTCGTTGTACACTCTGGCCTTCTTCAGGTGGTTGGAATGTTGAACTGAAACCTTTATTTTGCTTGCTGGGGTAGACTGTTCTAGTGCCATGTCTAATGGATGTCAGTTATCAGTTATCTCCTGTTAATTCCCCTCTCCAGTTTCTCCACTGCCTTAACCAGGTATTAAACACACACTCCTTGGGTCTTGTCATTGGATCTAACTAATGCCTTTATCCACTGTGCCATGTGTCCTTGAGGATATCTGGGTATTATAAACCTAATGTCTTCAGCAACCATTTTTTACCTGAAGAAGGCCGGAGTGTACAAAGGCTGAGATATTGTGATAAATATGACGGAAATAGTCTGAATAATGTAAATAGTGTACATAATACCTCATCTCAGAAATTTAAAGGTGATATTAAATGATGCTAGAACTCATTCTTCTTTCTAGTGTTATACATCTGAGATGACAGATGACAAAGGTTATTGTAATACTTTCAATGTCATGTCTTAACCATAGATGCTAATGTGCTTAAGTTATATTGATTTGTTTGTTTTGCAGACAATTCCAACCAATTGGCCAAAAGGAATAACTGAGGAGGATGCAAGAGGAAACTGTACAGCCAAACTGGAGAGCACAAAAGCCAAGGAAGATTGTTCCAAGTTGTTGAATTCCAACTTCACTACAGAGATTGAGAACTGCATGGAAGATGTTCGAGTAAGTTAGGGTGCTGTAAACATTCAGTACTTAATATTGTACATGAGTTAAAATAGTTCTTTTTTATTACACATTTTTGTTTCAAACATGGAAAGAGAGAATTACTGAAAATTTTTGTTGAAATAATTCAAGACCTGATACACAAAAATCATCATGAGTGCTGAAGAGTTGCAACAGATTGACAAGGAAAAATGCTGATTAAGAAAATAAACATAATCTTAAGAAAGATTTTCATATACCAAATGTAATAACAAAGCCTTATGTAATATACAGGGTATGCCAAAAGTAATGCCCTTTTTTATTTATTAACTTTTCCTGAACAAAAATGAATTACAGTAGTTTAAGAAAATTTATAAATATTATCACCTCAAAACAGTTTAACAAACTGTTTAATATGTTCAAAATACTCCCCTTTATGTTCAATACCAGGCTGAACCCTATCAGCAACACTTCTAGAAACCATGTGCAGAAAATTTACCAGAAATTGCTTGTTTTAATTCAGGAATTGTTTTCAGTTTGAGCCTATAAACAAGATCTTTCAGTACACCATACAAGAAAAACATCTGGTGGTGTTAGGTCTCATAATCATGATGGTCACTCAATTGTTCTATGTCGCTCTATCAACCTCATCTCAAAATTAAGATTTAACCATTCTCAAACATATAAGCCATAGTTAATCTTAAGTCATCTTAAAATACTGTAATTTATTTTTGTTCAGTAAAAGTTAATAAATAAAAGAGGGGTGTTACTTTTTTGTACCCTGTATAATGAATCCTGTTAGATATGATAAACCTGATCCTGTGCATTACTATTGTTAAAGGCGGAAAAAAATGACAACTCATTAATTCTATTTTTCTTTCAGTTAACAGGAAATCTGGAATGGACCAAAGATGTAAGCTCAACAATTGTTACAAACTGTGAATCCCAACTGAATAAAGTAAATTCTGTAATAACTGAAGTCACCAAAACAACTCTTTCAAGTGTACTGTGTAACTGCAATAACAAAGGAACATGCTCCAACAGTAAGTTTATATTACTTTTTTCTTTTTAATCATTTTATCTCAAGCAAGACAAATCTACTAAGTCTTAGAGAATATGAGAAAAATATACCATTTAAGGACAATAAAAGAACAACAATTAAAAAAACTGAAGTTAATGATTGACATTACATTTAAATTTTTGAAGATCAATGTTAACTGAGAAGCAAGAAGATATTTCCACAAGTGAGAAGTGTAATAGAAAAAACTGTTAGCATAAGTTATGGTTACATCTAACCATTTCAACTGTAAAAATGAGACCTTGCCACCAATCTAGTACATCACTCAAATCTCTATCTATAGAAGGCAGGATGTGTGTGTGTAACAAATGAACATCACAATTTTCAATGGATTTGCACCAAAATTTACATGCCCATGATCTAAGTTAGTGGGAAGGCCAAGACCAACTTTGCATTTCTCAACTCCCATCGATAGTGGAAATAATCGATTTTTTTTCATGCTTCTACGGCAGTTTTCATGTAGTTTGTGGCCATTTTCTACAGGCCAGAGTGAGAGCCTATAGCTGGCTGCCATGAATAGGCAGGAAGATTCTATTGGCCAACGTGAGAGCCAACAGCTGACTGACACTAATTTTAACTAGCATGCTAGCATGCAAAAAAAAAATCGATAGCTGTAATCGTCACAAGTGGTAAAAATTTAAATCTGCATGGCACTTTACTCCAATTGGATCATTCGCTTGCTTAAACTCAATGTTGATTCTGATTCCATAGAACTGGGTTGGGTGTGAAAAAGTATTTGTTGTTAACATTCTTTTCAATTCGGTTTTTCCAGTTACGAGTTCTTTTTTAAAGCTGATCATTTTGTGTTCATTTTATTTAGTTCTTTTTTTTCGTAGCATATTTAATGTTTGGTATAGAGCTTATAAAAAATTTGCAGTGTGAGATAGGCAAGAAGTAAGGCATGTAGCAATATCAGAAGGGCAAAGGGCACTCCTTTAAAGGCAAGGAAGGGTAAAAATATTTTAAGTCAAGTGATAGCGATTGCTGTACGAGTCATACGATTTTTGAATCAAGCACGGGCAATGCCGCTAGTTTATAATATATTTTAAACACTCATTGGATTGCAATTAATTTTCTTGTTCAGATGAAAATGATGAGAGCATATTTTGAAAGATCAAAGTTTGCAGGAAAACCAGTAGAGAGTTCCACAAGCAAGAAGTGTGAAAGAAGAAACTATTAGCATAGAACTTACAGTTACATCAAGCCATTTCAACTTCCAAAAGAAAGTCAGTGGTATGATTCTTTAGTACAGGAAACTTGTGCTGCTGGATCAGGCTATTTCTGAAAGCCAAGTGCTCCTAAATTTTAAATTTTACCACTTGTAACTTTTGGCGGCTACTTTTAAAATAAACAAAATTAACTTTGGTTGCTAATGTGAAGAAAGTCATGTGATAATTTAGTAGGCCAATTAACAACCTGCAGAAATGGTCAACTCTGTACGAGACATTTATCATTAATATGTAATAAACATTATACATTATTTACATTGTTCAGAGTGTTGTCCTCATCATTGTTGCCATATTCACAACATTTTGGCCTTCTTCAAGTGATTGGAATTTTGAACTGAACCTGGGGTAGATTGTTCTAGTTCCATGTGCCATTCTTCTTCTGGAAGCAACTCTCAACTCAAATCCCCAAGTCTTTGTTCACCACTGCAATAGCCAGGTACTGAACTCACTGGATCCAACCAACACTTTTATCCAGTGTGCCATATGTCCTTGAGGACATCAGTATATGAATTTTTTACCAGAGCTCATATTGCAATTTTTTTTTCCATTGTTATTGCTTTTCTCTAGCAGTCTGTATTACTGTTTCCCCATATTGTATTCATTTCTATGCTTGGCCAGCTTAGATTTTTGTGGCATAGCATATGTGCCAATTCCTTAAGTTTTTGTATTTTCCAGTGATGTTCTCTGTCTATTATTTCAACTTTATCCCACAGAGGTCAGTGATCTCCCTTTTCCCTCCATATGTGGTCAGATATGCTTGATTTTTTCTATTTCCCCTTGCATTACAGCTTTACAATGTTCTTGCAGTCTTACCTTAAGGGGATGGATTGTATCTCCTTTATATTTCTTACCACAGTGCACGGGATGGTGTACACACATTCCTTAGTCATGTTTCTCTTGCACTTTACTTGAAAGAGGTGTCTGCGACATGTTGAACCATTTTTGAAGGTTGTCCTGATGTTATATGGACCACAGATCTTTTGTATTTTCTCCGATAATCCCTTCACATACGGTAGGCAGACTGAAGCTGTTTTCTGAATGTTGTTATCCTCTTGCACCCTTCCATCCCAGTTTGTTGGAGCTGCTGCCATATACCCAGGGTAGTTATGCTGTAGGGTACTTCTTATACTGACCATTTCTTGTTCATATGCTTGTGGGTTGCTATATGACTTTTGCTCAATGTTGCAAGCAGCAGAAGGTCCCTTTCTTTACACTGTATAGGTGGTGGGAGTAGAAGTTGAGATATTTTCTCTGAATGTTGGCTTGTGATATACAGATGTCTTGAACCTGTGCTTTATTCAAGATATTACTACATTAAGGAATGCAAGTTTGTTATTGTTTTCTCTTGCCATTGTAAACTGTATCCATGATCCAATAGTGGCTGGACCTCTTCCAGGTGTGGCCAGAGTATGAAGGTGTCATCAGTGTATCTCAGCCATAGGGTTGGCTTTAATGATGTAGATTCTAATGCCATTTCTTCAAAGTATTCCTTGTATGTTTGCCATTGCTGGTGATAATGGCAAGCCCATTGCTAAGTTTTCATCTTGTTGATATATGTCTGGTCCCATTCCAAAGTGTAGTTTGTGTACAAAAAGTCAGCATCTTCATCAGGTTATCTATTGGTATACCAGTTCCTTCTTCTAGGGATGAGTCCAAGGCCAATCTATACCGATTATTCACCAAGATACCTATGGAGGAAGTACTAACTCACCATGTTCAGACACACCATCTGGTTGGATTGAATGCAGACATCTTTTATTTCCAGGAAGTAGGCGGAGTTTCAAACATATAAAGATGACTTTCCCATTAATAGGTCAATTATATCTACAAGGAAGTGACTCGGAGGGTGGCACACAGACCTGGCATCTAACAATTGACCTGAGTGCAAAACTGTCTTTGTGATTTTTTGGAAGACCATATGTGTGAGGTGTAACACTGTGACAACTGTGTGTATGTCTTAGGTGGGAAGTGGTCCTTGTTCTGAAGAAGGCCAGAGTATACAACGGCTGAAACATTGAATAAGGCAACACAGATGAGGACAACAGTCCAGTGTAAATAGTGTAAACATTAACACTTTGACTGCTGTAGACATGCTTACGTTTTCAAGAATCATATATTAACTAGTTGAGAACAAGATTTCTTGAATATGAAGGCCAGTAGATAAAAATAAATATAATGTTTAATAAATGGGGCATCTACTCAAATATAGATATCCACTAAAAATAACGCCAGGAAAAAAAATCAATCATTTCCTTAGCAATTGCTTCGTTTATGTTAGGATATGAAACTGAGAAAAAATGGATGTTTCAAGAGTCTGGGACAGATTTTCATTTAAAGACACTATTCAATTTTGCTTGATCATTGGTGCACATCACCAAGTGATCACAAGCATGTCAGTTCTGGTGATGGTTTTCTCTACATAGGGGGATGCACATTTGTTTTCTCGGTGTAATTATACATCTTTACAAAAATTACAATTATACTATAATTATATTATTTATCTGGCATCTTAGCTTTAGTCAATTTCTCACCATAACTAAACTTCTGCTTTGCTTTTTCTAATAATAGTTACATCATATTTGTTCTGATGAGCTTTCTGTTTTTTGTCTCGTTACAAATTTAAGCACATTTCAGATTTTACAGTTGAAATTGCTAAATGCAACAACCATAATATCTGTCTATATTTCTGTAATGAGGTATTGTAATTATTTACATTGCATGGACTGTTGTCCTCATCTTTATTGTCATATTCAGAACATTTCAGCCATTGTACACTATGGCTTCTTTATTTTGTCTGCCACTGTTCTAGTTGCATGCCTTTTCAAGATATCTCAGTTATCTCCCTTTAACTTAACTCTCCAGGTTTTTGTTCACCACTGCAGTAGTCAGGTATTGAACTCACTGGGTCCAACCAACTTTTTTATCCACTGGGCCAGATGTCCTTGAGGACATCAGTGTATGAATTTTGGGACTTATAAACTTAATATATCAGGAGTTGATTTTTACCAGAGCTCATATTGCAATTTTGTTGTTGTTATTGCTTTTCTCTAGTAGTCCATATTACAGTTTCCCATATTGTATTCATTTCTATGCTTGGCCAGCTTAGGAGAATTTGTTGCCTAGCATATGTGCTGATTGCTTAAGTTTTCATATATTTGTTGAAATAATAGACAGAGAACATTGAT
This sequence comes from Acanthosepion pharaonis, assembly GCA_903632075.3. Taxonomy (NCBI): domain Eukaryota; kingdom Metazoa; phylum Mollusca; class Cephalopoda; order Sepiida; family Sepiidae; genus Acanthosepion; species Acanthosepion pharaonis. The sequence goes on along the minus strand of CAHIKZ030000588.1, from coordinate 788,626 downwards.
GGAAAATACAAAAACTTAAAGAATCAGCACATATTCTAAACCACAAAAATCTCCTAAGCTGACCAAACATAGAAATGAATACAATATGGGAACCAGTAATACAGAGTGCTAGAGAAAAACCAATAACGAAAAAAAATTGCATTTTGAGCTCTGGTAAAAAAAAAAAAAAAATGGTTACTGAGATATTAAGTCCAAAAAATTCATACGCAGATGTCATCAAGGTTACATGGCCCAGTGGATAAAAGTGTTGGTTGGATCCAATAACTTGACCCAAAGAGTTGTGAGTTGTTGAGCAAAAACTTGAAAGAGTTGATTTAAAGGGGGATAACAGACATCCAGAAGAGGCATTTTGCCCAGATGGATGAAATATTGTGTTCAGTTTGAAATGCTAATCACCTGAAGAAGGCCAAAACATCATGAATATGGCAATAAAGATGAGGATAACAGTCTGAACAATGTAAATAATATATATTCAACCATAAGTTCTATGTTATTTTCTTCTTTCACATTTCTTGCTTTTGGAACTCTCTTCCAGCTTGTTGCTTTCCAGTCAGCTTTGTTCTTCAAAAATTTAAATACAATGTTGATCATTGTCTAAATTTCTGTTCTTTTATTGTACTTTGTCCTTAATGTATTATATTCTTTCATTTCATAACCCCCTTGTGTCATAATGCCTTTATTGGAGTGAAATGATTAAGTGCAGTGATAACATAACCTCATTAGACAAGGGACTTTCTAGACTGAAGTCAGCATCAAGGATAAAGGGTTCTTAAAAATGGAATCAGCAGTTTAGGGTGCTAAAATACCATAAAATGTCAGTCCATAGGGTCTGCATTATAAACTGACTAGTGCTTAGTGCTATTTCGAAACCAGTGTAGACATTTTATGAAGCATTATTTTTTATTGTGTTGCAGGGTCAGGTTTAGATTAGTTTGTACTGCAGAGTATCCAGTCAAAACTGAAATGGTGGTGGCCATGAGAAATTACTGTCAGCATGTTTACAATCATTTATTCCATGTAAATGGAAATTTCTTTATTTCAAAATGGGCCAGCACTGCCAGGCAACAATCAAATACCTTGTCTGAGATTAAAAGTTCTTTTGTAATCTCTATTCTTAAAGGGAAATATTGTTTCTCTAATTATTCTTTCACATATAGCCCATGAGTGAGGCATTGGTGATTAAACTTGTACCCTACCAGGCTTTTCTGGTGAAGAGTGTGGCTTGATATCCATTGAGATTAAAAACAAAACCTATCAAAGGGAAGATGAACCTGCTTGTAGGACCAATAGCTATCAAGCACAGTGTAGTAGACTGGGCTCCATAGCTATGTTTGATTTTGTTTAGAAGTAATATCAATACCTCTATGGGTTATTTAATGCCAAAATTTAAATATTTTGAACACAATTTTTATGACTTGAGCTACAGATAAAATTCATTAAAGTAAAAATACCAACAATACATCTTTAAAGCAAAATGCTTTAAAGATGTATTGTTGGTATTTTTACTATAAAAATGTATTTTTATACTTTCATAGTGAACCGTCCCCCACCAAAAAAAACATCACTGTTAGGGTCCCAGCTATGGGCAAACAAAGAACAACAGCAATTAAAAGTTGGTTCCATGCTCCTCAAAAATCTCTCAATCAGAGACCTTACTGCTGGAGTTACCGAATTCTAGACTGAAGTCATTGACCAGTGTGGTGGGTTTCCATTGAATTAAATCAATGGCCACAAAATGTCTGTGACCAAGGTAAGACTTCAAGTTGGAGGAAATCAGCTGCAGTTTGACTTGGAGAAGAATGGTCTCTGCCAACTCTACCTGCTGAAGTCATGGATGAATGCCTCTCCAGATACGTGCGGAGAACTGGTCAGCTGCACAGTGACCCTACTACTACAAACAACCATGGGACTAATGATGATTATTCTTTGTCAGCTAAGCAATCAAGATAGAAAGAAAGGTTCATCTCTTTGCCCCACACCCATAAAGTATTGTCTATCTTGGAATAAATGAACTGAAAGATTGTTGGAGCCACAACAAATAAAAATGAGTTAATGTTTAAAAGAATTTCTTAAAAATTCATTAAAAAAATACTCTCCTCAGATGTTAGTGAAATGTTACTTTTTTTTTTTTTTAAGTTGAAAATGGTGAACAAAGAAATTTAAAATATCAGTTAAACTGTATAAAGCATTTAGCATATATATATATATATATATATATATATATATATATAATCTAAAAAAGTATGAAGTCATTTTATCATGAAATTTTACATGTTAACTTTTTCCATCCAACTTAAAAGGTAACAAAATGTTGAATATTATACAATTACTTCCATAGTGAAAGTTCCCTTTCCTTTTTTTTTTTTTACATTTATTTAAAGATTTGTGTCTTTTTTGTTTTAATTTTTAAATGTTTTATGACTTTTGTTTTGTCACTTAGCTTTTTCAAACAAATTTGTGTTTTGAAATTTCATTGTTTATGATCAAAACAATTAAATTTGGATAAATTTCTTAGTTGTTTAATTTACTTAGATTCTATTTAATATTCCACTTTTTATCTTAGGGGAATGCATCTGCACAGATGACTTTACTGGCGATACATGTTCTATTAATATGAATGAAACACCAATCATATCAACTCCCACTGTGTGCAAGCAAGATCAATGTTCAGTTATCTCCCTTTCCGGCACTAACTATTTCAACAGTTCAACACTGGCTTGTTATTATACATCACTCATGGTAAGATTAATTTTTAAAAAATTCTGTTAATGAAACCTTTTTTCATCCCCGTATTTGTGTGTGTAATTCTTGAACTTAATTTAGCTATGCCAGGAAAGTAGATCTACTGCCATTTTTTTTTCTTGTAACTTTAATAAAAAGCACAATTTCAAATCAAGCAATATTCAAAACATTTCTTGAATGTGTTTTTTTTTAACATTATCTTTTGACATGTAATATAATGGCATGTTCAATGGAGAAATTCAGTCACCTGATATTGATTAAAGGAAATGTGACCAAGAAATTAAATATCAATTTAGTAAAGGAATTTTTGTTAAATTCAGCTGACAAAGTCTCTTGAAATGTTTATTATATTTTTCAAATTTCCAAATTAAATTTTGCATATAAGGATTGAAATTAATAAACAGTTAAAAGTTATTCAACAATCTTGGTCATTATCAAAAACATTATACAGGATTTACTACAAAGAAATCCTCAAAATTCTCGAAGCTATTATAATTGTTGTAATTGAATGTTCCACACTCCCTATATCAGTATCTATGTATAGTGAGCACAGGATATACATAGGGGCTTGCTTCAGGAATTATTAGCTTGCCACCCAATTCTCTGTCTTTCAGTAGTATATTCTCTTTTACAATAAACTTCTTTCATTTATGCGCATGTTGCTGTTCCTTCATTTGAGTACCACTTTTGTCTGTTTGTAACCTCTTTAAGGATACAACAATAGTACAAAAAGAATAATCTACATTAAATAACTTTCTCCACATATTGAAGAGTGTATAGAATATTTAATACAAGAATGATATATTCATTATACATGCAAAAATAACACAAATATTTGATACATGTTTTTCTACTTAGTCATTACATATGATGTCACTTTGACCTGATTCCAACAATCTGAAAAAGGCAAGGGTTTATCAAAAGATTTTCTTTGGCATACCCAGTTCTTGAGAATTACTGAAATAGTCAAAAGTACTTGGACAAAATGGGAAGAAAGAAAAATATAGAATTTTAATAGCTTATTCATAATTTCAATTCTAGTACACAATATCTTAATAGTAAAAATATAATAAAAAAATAAACTAAATAGATAAAATGTGTCGATTAAATTTAATAGAACTCATTTGGATGAATTCTTGCTACTTAAATACACCTTTTCTAAAGTCTTGACAATTCACTTTTTATGTGTGATATTTGCTGCCATGTCTACCCCACCCAAGCTGGTCTGACTAGCCACATGATTAATCATGTGTAGTCAATTGAAGGTCTTTGCATATAACTAATTTCTCTACATTTGTCCCACCCAATTTGTAGATATAGGTCTATAAATGAGAAATCTAACAATATCAATATACAATCAAAATGAGATTTTTTGACTTAATTGTGGAAAAAAAGTTTAAGTCATTTGTGGGGCTTAAAAAGTCATTGTAGATCATGCCATTTATATGTCTGTTGTATATATTTCAATGATTTTATTTACTTTATTCAATTTTTTTTTCTCTCCAACATAATTCATTTTTATAGAATATCTAAATTTGTGCATAGTAATTTATTTTGTATATAATTTTAATCAAACAAATGTAATTTGTTGACACACATCACATACAATTTAGTGTAAATTACTAATGTGATAGTTCTATTCAATTAATAAGTTAAGAGAACTAACATATGAGTCAACAGTTATCCTATAAGGTAGGTACCTCCACGAGATTGCTAAAAAAAGAACATAGCATGATGAAAAAGACGCCAAACTTGATGAAAACAAAATTTTATCGTCTAAATGTTTATGTTATTATTAAGAGGAAAGATCAAAGTATTTTGGGGGTATTTTCTTTACATTTTTAAACGTTCCTAGCACGTCTGAAATTTTCGTTAAAAATCTTCTTTTTTTTTTGAGTCAGCAAAATTGATCATTTTTTTCCATTTTAAAAAAACTGGAAATCTGACTTTGAAATTTTTTTAAATATCAATTATCATTTTTTCAAAACTTATTTTAAGAAAATCAGAAATTATAATGTTTATTTAAAATATTTGGAACCAAACTTAACTTAGCTTTTTTTGTGCCAAAAGATGTAATTTGAAAATAAAACAAAGCAGGTCATAAACTTTCGCGTCTCTTGACATGTGATGAATGATATATTTACGAATTCCATGAGGCTAATTTGTTCTGAAGAAGGAGAAAAAGTGAAATAATTTACTTTACGTGAACAAATTATTTACCCCCATTATTTTTAATGAAAACTTTCAGCAGTCTAATTTTTTTTTTTTTTACTTACCTTTACGTTTATGATGCTTTATGGGAAATATATTCTAAAGAAATTAAAATAAAACTGTTAAGAGTGACATTAAATTTCATATTTCTTAAGAAAGGTATCTAATTAATTTATAGGTACCTTTCTTATGAAATTTTATCAGAATTGTACATAAAATACTATAATTTTATGTACATTTATTACATTCTACTGTTATTTGTATTTGCATTCATTTTATTATTAATTTTGATATTTCATTTATGGAAAATGTCGTAACTGAGATTAATATAAAAAATAAGATCATATAAATTTCATAAAATGATACTGATACTTGTAGGTACCTTCTCAGTTGAAATTGAAAAATCAAATTAACTTCTCCACACGTGTTTCGCAAAAAGTAAAAGGCCTCAACAGCGGAGAACAATGCTTAACTCAAATAACGCAACTTAATTATATTCTGGTTGGTCTTCCGTATTTTATAATTACAGCTCGATTATAAGCACAAAATTACATTTCTTAATTACTGGGGATCTTCTGATTAGTCAAAATGATACAATTTACAACGCGCTAAAAAAGATCTATCTCATAAGGACACTTATGAAAAGCCGATCTTGACTTTTAACTAATTTTATAATATTTTAACAACTTAAATGTAAAATCTATTATAATTAATGAAATAACAAATAATTGTATTAAAATTCATTTTTCATCGAAAAAATTTTTTGCTTTCAGAAAATATTGTCCATTTTCATAAAAACAACTAAAAGCAAATAAAAGCATTTGAAATTAAATAATATCTTTGTTTTATTGAGTTTTGTATGTTACAATTTCAGGTACTGCATATCCAATTAAAAACAAAAAAAAAATGATTTGCATTCCTCAAAGCCCTGTGCTTTTAATTATTGTAATCACTAAAACCGATCGATCAATTTCTAGCGTTTTCATAAAATTAGTTATGGGTGGGGGTAATAAATATTTTTAAAAATATTTCTACCATGACTTTCATAAAAAAAAACATTTATAATAATTTCAATCATCTGTGAATAGTTCCTGAAAGTTTTATTAACATCCGATAATTATTTCTATTTTTTTGCGATTTTTCAAATTAATGTGTGCCATACCAAAAAAACCTGCTAAAAATTATGTTATGTCTATGTTATTTACTAGTTCCGCTGATACAAATAGAAACAAGCTTTTTTTAATCAAAATTTAGAATTTTGTAAAAAGAAGGAAAATTTTTTAAAAATAATTTAAAAAAAACTTTGGTCTTTCCTCTTAATAATAACATAAGCATTTAGACAATAAAATTTTGTTTTCGGCAAGGTTGGCGTCTTTTTCATCAAGCTATGCTCTTTTTTTAGCGATTTTGTGGAGGTACCTACTATAAGGTCTTGTGTATATATAAAGGTCAAATTTTATTATGCAAGTCAATGTCTTCATATTATTGACCAACCAATATTGGAAAAAATTTAGAAATATACTTATATGATAAATATAGCATGTGAGTTTCAGATTTTTATATTTGTTTTTATTTAAAAATTAAAATCTAGGCTATAGAAATATACCAGATTAACATCTTCTATAAACCGTAATAAAAATTTAATAAGAGTAGGTATGTTCGCAAATCCTCCCCAGTCTTTTGAACAGGAGTAGAGTTTTATATCTTGCTCTTTTTTTAGGATGGGGTTTCTGCTTCCTTCTAAAGTCTTTTCATTCTCAGTAGCTCCTTGCATTTTAGTGGCATTATTGCCTTGCTTGGGGTGAACTGATTAAAAAAAAAAATTGTTTTATATGAGTTCCTTGACATTCTAAAGTTAACTTTAGAATGTCAAGGAACTCATATAAAACAATTTTTTTTTTTATAGAAAAGTGACAGTTAGTTGCAGCAGTTTTTATTGTTTCTCCCCAAAAGATCTTTGCTTTAATATTGTTTTCCATTTTCACATAAATCTCTTAACAGAAAAAGTTTTGTTTCATTTAATATGCCCACTGATGCAGTGTTTGTGTTATAAACTTAAAAAAATACAAACAATAGATGTGAGCACAGGGTAATAATTTTCAGCAGTGACAACAACAGTATGTGTGCACACACAGCATACAGACTTGTCCATTGCTGGTGAAAATACATAGTCACTATCAGTGGCTATATGGAAAACCAGTGTTTTATCCCCCTATTTTGTGAGTTACTGTGGAAATAACATGAGGTATTACTTTTGGAGCAGCTCATGTTTTGTTCAAGCTGACCCAAGCAAGGAGTCAGTATTAATAAAAACCAGTTGGTAAAAAATATTCTTTCAGTGTTTGAGCACCAAATTCTATTTTTGCACAGTATTGATCCATGAACCTCTTGTAGGGAGACCACAGTTATTTTCCCTTGAGTTCATGGGAGTTCAGCCCTTTTAGAGAGGAGAACTCTTGTTTTTGAGGAACAGTTATTACCTTCCTGACCACCAGGATGTCCACAGCCTAACATGGGGAAAAAAGATAATTTTCATTCACCTAGCTACAAACGGTCAAAGGCCATAAGGCTGGTATGTTGTTTCTTTGTTCGTTGTTTTGTTAAACACTCTCGTCTTTGGACAATATGAACAATCATTTGTTTTGGGACATGTATAAATCTTTTTAATATGTATATGTAAGTTGTTTGCCTTGTTAAATGTTTTGTTTGTTACAGGCATATATCTCATCTTTCTATATTGTCATTCAGTATTAGTGTATCAATGGCTACACTAATGCTAATATTAGTACTCAGTGTAAAGTATTATCCTTCCTGGCACTAAATAGCCAGTAAACTATGGTTGGCTGATAAATAATACTAATACTCTCATTTGAACAAAACTGAGTTTGTTTTTTTTTTTTTTTTTCAACTTTGACTTCCCTGTGAATTTTCTATTTGAAAAATTTTAGCAACAATCTTGTCTTGCATATTTCCTCTTTACAGTCTTAAAAAATAATTTTTTTCTTTATAACTTTGATAGGTTGACTTGTCAGGTGTCCAAATTGAAAGCAGTGCTGCAGAAGAAAATGTTGCAGGCTTTTTTGTTACAGCTTTCAAAGTGACATGTCCACTGAGTAAACAGAAAAATGTTCAAGTGAAGCTAAGGCTGAAATCAGTGAAAAGCACCACAATTGGAGTCTACTTTACAAAAGACGTGAAGAAATGTTTGACTTCTAATGATACTCTGCTTGCTCTAAACACCAATGACATTAGAACACATTTTACAGTAAAAGAGGTAAGAAGAAAGATATCCCCCCCATAAACACAACTGAGATTCTTAAGTCATGTGGATTGTGCAATCTGTCACAGATGGAGATAACATCATTTTTTTTAAATGACCAATAAATGCATGCTAGTCTCCAAGTTACTTAGATAGTGTAAAGTTTTCTTTAGTCATATACACTGTTACTCCTTACAAGGATGCCAGCCAGAAAGCCCAAATTTTGACCTACAAATTTCACAAATATTCAGGTAGATTTCTTAACTTTCATTGTTGCAATGGTCCATGCCAGCAGGATTCTTCAGACTATCAAAGGTTTACACACCAACAACAAAAAAATGCAACAATCCCACTTACAAAGCCTTCCACCTTCACTGTCAGTAGGACCAGAATAACAATCACTGTTCAGTACTTATAGTCATCCTACATATTTGAATAACAATGGTTGTGCGAATTTGCAGGAGTCAGTTGTGCCATGAGTAGTAATTAGTTATCTTTTCCCTAAATGCTTAATGCAGTAAGAGGACAAACCTATCAACCTGTATATTTATAAGCCTACCATTCATCCATGCTTTGAATAGTGGTGCCATATATGGTCTGGTGCACCTACTATACATTTAGAAATTCTTGATAAAATCCAAAGAAGAATTAGCAATATTACTGGTCCTGACCTGGCATCTCAGTTTGAGTCACTTCCCCACCACAGTAAAGTTGCTCCCTCATATAAATACTTTCATGGTAATTGTTCTTCACTATGGTACTGAGATTTTAGAAGTGCAGTACTAGATTAGCAATTGCACAATATAAAAATGAATTTATACATTTTCTTGGATATTTGAGAATTTACAGCAAAATATTATTAAACGCTATTTATAAAATTATTCTTGTAAATAAACAATTTCATATTTACATCATTATAAAAATACTAACCAATATGGTTCAATGTTTATCATTTATAAAGAAATAAATATGAAAAAAAAAATGTTTATTTATAATAAAAGATTTTTTTTTACATTTTGTTTTTTATATAAAACAATGCAATATTTATTATTTACCTTTTATAATCTTCTAAATATCCATTGCCAAAGAAGTATCTTGAATTACCTGTCCTTTTATCACTGGAGGTTAAACTTTGCTAAAATATCTATACTATCCAAATGAAACAATTCTTTTGTTATCTAAACACTAAATTCAGTACTAAATACAATTAATCTAAGTTTATAATCCAAGTTTTAAACATCAATCTTCAGAGCTGCTGCTATATTGATGGGAAGTTCTACACGGATGGAGAAATGCATCCAATAAATTCCTTCTGTGAAATCTGTTCAAGCAAATTCAGTAAAACCAGTTGGACCTACCTTAAAGGTGAGTTGTTTTGTCCTCTTAAAATTTCCATTCATTTCAAAATATTCTTTGATTAATACTAACCTCAATGTTAATTGTTCAAAATTAGGACAAATGCAAGCTTGAATAATGTTTGGGGTATTTCCTAAGTGTGCAGGCTAGATGCAGATTTTAGGAGCCAGCAATAGAAAATTATTAACATTTGGATGGTTATATTTTTAACTAGAACAGTATGAAATATGCCCAGCTTCATAGAGAAATGTTTATAGCCTGATGGTAGTCAGGTATGTTAAAATGACTAAGACAGATACCAGCACGTGTCTATGGCTTACTAAAGTGAGAATAAAGGTAAGACTATAATACAATCAGGAAGCAAGCAAACTGCTGGACTGAAACATGAGGTGAGAGTGGTCATGTCTATGATGCTGTGATAACATCCAAGGTTGGCTGTATGCAAATACACCGACAATCATGATGCTCCACAGATTTATCTCAATTATTACCATGATCACCATCAATAAAGAAATAATGACAGATGCTTTTCAAGACATTTGTTGGGTCAGAAAGTAGAAAAAAAAAGATTTCTCTCTTCATCAGCAATGTCTTTTTCTTCTACAAGAACAAGAAAGTGACAAGTCACAAATGAGAATTGCACTAAGTTCTAGCCATAAAAAATGAACCCCTACACACTCACTGTCTGGCAGACCCCACTTATCCCTTTTCATCAACTCCTGTTCCTCCAACTTGAAAGTGAGACCACCCAGCAGCCTTTCAAAAAAATGGGCTGGAGGCAGGAATCCTGAACAAATCCTGTTTATTAAATTTACTTAGATTCTTTTTCCTTTTGTGTATTCCTATCCTAAGGATGTGGGAGAAATCATATTGCTATATCTCTACTAATCCCTTTAACCAGATTGACGACTATGTTACCCAATACAGTTAGTGCAGCTGTTACAATAATAATATAGTAACAATCCAAGATACATTATGAAGAAAGATGGCCAAGGAAGTTGGTGTAGATTAATAAGTTTGTGTGAATGGATGAAACAGTAGTGACAAGAAGGGAATGTTAAAAAGTCAGATGTTGCTTAGAGACTGGAGTTATGATTACTCACGTCCTTAATGGACATGGCACATAAATGATGAGCATTATAATTGTAATCATAGATTTAGTTCAAGAATTATTCACTGCCTTGTCCGTGAGGCTTCAGAATACACTGACTGCACCTGTGCAGGAGGTAAAAGTTCCCCAAGGATCCTGGTGGTTAAGGTTTTAGGGAGTTGTGCTATACATATACTCTTAAACTTCAACACACCACTTTGGCCCTTACTTGAGCTAGACAGGGGGTTGGAGAGGCCCAATCCAATCGATCAGATAGTCACATCAAGCCATAAATCAGACTAACAAAATGCACTAACATTTACTATATCAAACATTAAACTAATTTAGTAAGCGGTGGCTGTAGGGTCACTCATGCTGGAAACAAAGGAATCTAACATGGCTGTTTCAACTTCTGAGGAAAGCCCATACTTTGGTGGACGATCGTGGATCATTTGCTTGGAACATTCCCCTCATCATCATCTCCCTCACATGGGGCTCCAAGGTAGTTGCAGAGCATGACTGATGAATAATAACAATAAACAAAATATGAGCACAAAAAAAACCCCAGAGACTACTAACATAGATAATCAATCAAAGAAAAAAAAATCTTTTGATATTCATAGTAATAGAGCCAACAGAAGATAGTAAGACACTGAAACTCTACCTTTATATCATGGAATTTGGTCATTCATAGTAAAGTTCTAACCACACAATATATTTTTTAATTCTTCTAAATGTGTAGTAAGAAGCACTGTTAAAAAAATTGATTCTATAAAAAAAAAATGCTAGAATTATAGACACCAATATATAATATCATTACTTTTGATCAACTAGAACCACAATATGAAGTAAAAATTGGATATACAGTTTCTAAAGTAGAAACATATATTTCAAACCAATTGTGATGTTTCAATTGGACATGGTAGCCATTATGTGAAAAATGTAAAACATACAGATCATGCGCACTAATTGTAAACAAAACCATAGGGGCAACTTCCAGGGATTGTGAAACCTGGAAAAAAAAAAGATATTTTTTAAAATTAAACATACCAAAATAAAATTACCTTTCTCAGAAGCAAGGAAACACATCAAAACAAACTTCAGTACACCATCATATGCAAAAATTACCCATGAAAATCTAATATCAAACAAATTACATGAAAAACAAGAGCTAACGTTCTTAATTCAATAATTAAAAAAAAAAAACATTAAAACAAATTGGAAACAACCCCAACTACTGAACCAAAAACTATCCATAATGTAAATCCACCACAAAATTCACTAACAACTTCTTTTCAACTACAAAACAAAATTGAAATTCAAAAAACAGAAGAAACAGAATTAAAAGCAAATAAACAAGACAACAAACCACATGAAGATAATAAGAAAAAAAAACAACCAAAAAAAAAAATCAAAATGTAAAGAATCTATATGATGAAGAACGTACAAATAATTGACAAAGAACAAGTTCACAAACAAGGAAAACAGTATAGAAAGTATGGAATATATGGAAATTGATAACCAAAAACATTGTCCATGTGAGTAGATTTTAAGGATGACTAACAGAACACAAGCATAATACAGTGGAACTGTAAAGGTGTTCAAGCAAACTATGAGGAAATCAAACATCTAAGAGATTACAATCTAAAAATAGTTTGCTACAGTAGACCTTTCTTAAAAGAACTGATAACATTTCCTCTAAAGGATATGAAACTTACCACAAAATTAAGTTATCAACAATAGAGAATAGGCCAAGTGAGAATACTTCAACATTGATTAAAAAAATCAATACCCTATGAAAAACTACAATTAAATACATATCTACTGAGCATGGCAGTAACAGCTTCAATTCATTGAACAATAACTATTTGTTCAATTTATATTCCTCCAAGACACAGACTGAATAAGAAAGGCTAATTGGCCAACTTCCCACTCCATTTGCAATAGGAGAGTTTAATGCACACAGAAAAATGTGGGGCTGTAAGAACCCCAATCAGACTGGTAACATTATAAAATCTCTACAAGAATCAGCTACATGCATAACCTAACCCTATGCTCCCCATCAATTTTTATGGACTTTCAATGGAAAATTCATGATGTGGTTGTAACCATTCACCTATCTTCCTAAATATAAACAAGCCTATGACAGAAGAAAAGAATGCAAAATGGTAACTACATAAAGCTAATGAGCTAATCTACTTTACAAACATACTAACAGAAATAGCAAGATAGATAATACCCAAATCTTCCTTTAAACCACATACCAAATCAAAACCCTGACTCACAACAGAATGCAGAGAAGCAGTTAAAAGCAGGAAAAAAATGTTAAAGATATTCTTACATAACCCAACTACAATCAACCTACAAAACTACAACCAAGCTCAAAGGCATGCTCTATAATTAAAAAATCTGAAAGATAAATTTGGAAAAACTACATCTCCAAATTAAACAAACCCCAATAAATAAAACATGGGAAATAGTAAGGAAAATTAATGGAAAAACATCACAAACTGCAACAGTCCAATTAACCAAAACAAATGGGAATAAATGCATCTGAAAAAGAAAAGAAATAGCTAATCTAATATGAAAAGGATTTCAAAGAAACTCTTCAGCAAATCCCAAATTTCAAAAATATAAAAACATGGAACAAGAAAAATTTATTCATTTCAAACAATAAAGAAGAAGACAATATTCTCTTTACTATGACAGAACTAAAAGACTCCATAAACAAAAGTAAAAACTCTGCAACTGGTCCAGATGAAATCCACTACCAGTTTTTAAAACACCTGCCAGAAGAGTGTCTTAATACTTCTCTAGCTCTTGAATGATATATGGTGTTCAGACAAATTTCCAAAATTATGCCTCGAGTCTAACATCACTCCAATTCCTAAACCTGACAAAAACCATTCCAACCCAACTACTGACCCATTGCACTAACAAGTTGCACTTGCAAGATGATGGAGAGAATGATAAATTCTCGAGTAATGTGATACTTAGTGAGAAAAACAAAATCTCTTATCTAGTTACCAAAGTGGAACCAATGATCAACTTGTATGACTAGAATCCTTTATTTGTGATGGCTTTGTTCAAGATATGTGGTATCAATATTCATTGATTTTGAAAAAGCCTATTATACCACATGAAAGAATGGCTATATTCATCCAAAACTTGCTAGAAAACTAAACATTCATAGTACAAAATGGAAACAATATCAGACACACACAAGCAGGAGGACCTCAAGGTAGCATTTTATCAGCTACTATTTATTTTGAGAATAAATAGTACATTATTAAAACCATTAATACAGGAATTGAAAAATGCCTCTATGTAGATGATTTCTCAATTTCATATTCATCATCAAATATGTCTTACCTTGAAAGATATATACAAATATATTTAAACAAGATATGAAAATGGATTCCATTTTTCTAAAACAAAAACTGTTTGCATTTCTGCAAAAAATGAGCCTACCACCTCAATCCAGAATTAAAATTCAATGAACACACAATTCCCATAGTCCAACAAATATCTAGGAATCATACTAGATAGCAAACTTAACTTTGAAGTGCACATTGATTACCTTAAACAAAAATACCCAAAGGCTTTGAAGCTTCTAAAGGTAATATCAAAACTGAACTGGGGTACCCACCAAAAAGTAATGCTTAGAATATATAGGTCACACATCAGATCAAAACTAGACTATAGATAAATTATTTACAGGGCCACACATATATCCTATCTTAAAAAAACTACAAACCTAACAAAATCAACTCCTGAGATTAAGTCTCTTGAGCCTTCTGGGCTTCACACATCCAAAGTCTCTATATAGAAGCCAAGGAATCACCTGTATATCTCTAAGATGGGAAAAAATTATCCCTCCAATATGCACGAAAACTACAATCCAACCCAAATAACACAGCATACCAAAAAACATATGAACCTCAATATATCGAGATCTATAGAAATAAGCCAACAGCCATCCCTTCATTTGGTCTTCAAATCAAAGAAGCGCTAGAACAAATAAACAAAGATCTTGATAACATAACAGCATTCACAATAAATAAGATACTTCTATGGATAATCTCGAAACCTCACATAGACCTTACATTGATGCAATCAACAAAAGCATATATGGAGAATTAAAAGACAAATATTGTGACGATAAACCTCTCTACAGAGATGGATCAAAAATCCTAGATAGCCTTGTTTGTGGCTTCTTCACCTATTCTAACAAATAATGCATCCATCTATACAGTTGAAGTACAAACCATAAAAATGGTAGATAATTCAAAAGAGGAAATTTATAATATTCTCATACTATCTAGTTTAACAACAATTAAAGAAAGGAACACAAATCATTCAAGAAATCCTAGAAGTTTTTCATCATAGGAAATCATGAAGCTGACACAATGATAAAAGTGGCAATGAAAATAACTAACATTAAACTCTCATATACAGATTATGAAACATCAAGAGCAAATGGCAAGCAATTTGGGACACATTTCCAAATAATAAAGTATATGAATCTCAACCAATCACAGACAAGACATAGTGATCAACAGAATAAAAGAGTACATTTCAGTGAAACGACTGCAATGAATTTCTTACGGTCAAACAAACATATCTTGTTAAAATGTAAGAATAACAAAAACTTAACATGCTCTTCAAAAATGTACCTACTGTCGAAATAATGTTTTCTACTTTCATTTCTCACTACAGAAAAAGAAATGTGTAAAAGTTCCAACAAAGATAGCAACCTATTGGTGATCGTTAGCAGCATTGTCGCTATTTGTGTTCTACTTCTTATTATAACATTCCTTGGAATCTACATTTCTAAATGGTAAGTAAAAACCAATGATTTGTCTCATGTAATAATATATATATATAATAATTTTGTCTATATTTCTGAGATGAGGTGTTATGTACACTATTTAAATTATTTGGACCATTGTTCCTCATCTTTGTTGGCATATTTATCACAACATTTCAGCAGTTGCACGCTCCAGCCTTCATAAGGTGGTTGGAATGTCAAACTGAACCCTTTATTTTGCTTGCTGGGGTAGACTGTTCTACTTCCACATGCTATGACTAATGGATGCCAGTTATCAACTGTTAATTCCCCTTTCTAAGTTTTCTACTGCCTTAGCCAGGTATTGAACTCACACTCTTTTGGGTCCTGTCACTGGATCTAACTAACACCTTTATCCACTGTGTCATGTGCCCTTAAGTAATTAACAGGAGATAACTGATTAATATATATATATATATATTATATATATATATATATATATATATATATGAGAGAGAAACTGATTTCAGTTTGTGAACCTGAGTTTCATACTATTTGTGATCAGCAGACAAGTCTGGTGATCGTGAATACCATAGGGTCACTAACTCACATGAATACAACTAAATATGTTAGCTCTATTACCAATAAGTACCATATATATATATATATATATATATATATATATATATATATACTAGCTGAGGCACCCAGCATTGCATGGCTGTAATATATTTTTGTTGTTGTTGCACATACTGAACAAAAAGGGACTAGTGTCTGTGAAGAAAAATCTGTATTAATTAAGATTTGGTAAAATAGACGGATTCCAGTTATACCAGACATTGTTAGAATAGATTCTATTAGTTTCAGACAAGAATAACAATTTTTGTTATTGAAAATGTGTAAGAAACTAACTACACAGCATCTGAAAAGTGTTCATTTTTAAGCATATTAGAAATCAGGTGTGAGTTAAAGGACGACATATCAAGTAGTCAGTCTGAATAATAGTGAAAGTAGTAAGAATAGTCATTAAGAAATCTCAGTCTGTCAAATCGGTTGTCATACAAAGAGACTCGACTAAAAAGAAATTTGTAAATCCACTCTGTGGAATATAAAAATATTGATTTTAAATATAACTAATCATCTTTTATTTTTCTCCACTTGTAGGAGGAAAAGGAAAGAAGCAGTCAATATTCATCGCTCAACTTTAGAAGAGATATACGATACGATTTATGATGCACCTTATGGTTTCCGGTCAAAAAGATCTACACAGCGTTTACAGAGATCACTTCATATATAAACTCTTCTTCTAAACTACAAGTGACCACATTCTTCAACTTGAAACAAATTATATTTTTTTAACATTTTACTTACTTATTAATATTTCTCCTTTAACTATTAGAAGTTCTGATCATGTAAAAAAGAAAAACACATTTGAATTATAGAACGCAGTCTCAGTTACAACTGAGAGGAAGAAAGTTAGATTTGAAAAAGTGGTATTACAGCTATTGTTAATTTGTGTATTTTGAGTCAAAAGTTACATATTCATTAGTTTAAATCTTTTATATGTATTGGAAAATACTTATTTTCAAGGTTATTACATACTAAATACTTTAGTGTTTTTTTTTATCAAAATGAACAAAATGGTCAAGTTTTAAATTCTTACTAGAATATCTTAATTGCTAAAAGAAAAATTGTGTGGAAGCTAAAATTTCTGTAACGAGTTAACTTTCTTAAATCTCTTGAATGTATAATATTGTGTAAAACTCAAATACACTGGCTCATCTATTCTAAAGATTAGGTTCTTTGGAATATTATTAAGAGGTGACAATGGAAAGTAATCCAACATTTTCGGAACTGAGTTCTACTTTCAGAAAATAAAATATGCTTCAACTTAAATGAATTTTTTGCCTTTTTATTTCTATTTTTTATTTTTATGAGCTACAATTAAAATATTAATCCTAATGCAAAATGTCCTAAAATAGTTAATATTAGGTTGAGTCCTAATTTTTGCTTATCAACCTTATTCTTCAAAACTAAGTACAATTACATATTCACCATTATTTGCAGTGACTTGTTGCCACTGATCAAGCAGCATTTGTGTTAAAAACTGTATTTTTTTAAACTGTCCTGTAGGATTAGTATTTCAGGTAATACAGGGTGTCCATAAAGTTCGTGTGCACTTTAAAAAAATTTATAATTTTATTTGTATTGGCGATAGAAATAATCTGTAAAAAAATGTTATAATGTTTAATGTACCTAGTTTTAAGTAGAGCTAAAATAACTGATTTCAGGCATTACTGTAAATCAGTTGGCAAATGTTTTCTGTGAGCTGCAAAATCGTATTACCCTTTGTACTGCTAATGATGGAGGACATGTGGAAACTTAAATAAAATGTCAATAAAACCTTAAAAAAAAATATAGATTTACTTCTTTCTAATCCTTTTTACAAATTATTTGTATTTGCAATAGAAATAAAGTTTTAAAAGTGCACACGAACTTTATGGACACCCTATATATTGCTCATTTCAATTTGTTCCCCAAAATGGATATTACTTATGACTCAACCTAACTGTAACATTGTGTTTTCATTGTATAAAATCATCTCGATTAAGTTACACCTACATTTTTCATAAGGAAATTTATAGCGTACATTCTTCATGCAGGTTTTATTGCAGCAAGCTTCCAAACATGCACAATTAGATTGATTGATAAGCTGTAAAAAACGAATCCGTCAACCATTTGCAGGTTATTTAAAGTCAGAAAATATTTTTACATTGTACAATTTTTTTTTCTTATAATGGTTTAGCAATACAAATCTAACTAATTAAGCCATAGATGGGGGAGAAGTGGATTCATACCTTCCCCAAGGTTATTTGTATATAAGTGAATATAACAAACCAAACATGAATTGGAACTCTTCTCTCTAATTAATGATTGAGTCATTACATATTGATCATGCTTGACATTGGTTCATGTATAATCATTGAAGTTAAGCAATGTTTCTACAATGCATAATCAGGAAAGGCATTGTTGGCAAATGATGGTTGATACTAGAACATTGCATTTGATGACCAGGAGCTTACTTTTACAGATATAGAACATTATAGATAGCATGGTTCTAAGAGAAAATTTCTTGCTGCTCCAAACTTTTCTCATCTGACTGAGTTTGTGGTCAAAGGTCATCAGTTACTCAACATTCTGGTCAATGAAGACATTTGTTGGCATATGATATTATGTAATTATTTTCCAAACATCATATTTCACCAATATGAGTTTATTATAAACAGTTTTCTACTATTTAAAGTTTCTGATATAGTTTCCTCTGGCATAGCTAAAGACTTCACTATCCTCCAATTTTTTTTTTTTTTTTTAATCATTTCACCCCACCAAGCAATGCAATAATGCCACTAAGATGTTAGGGGTTACTGACAGTATGAAAAAAAAATACTATTAAGGAAAAGGAAAAATAAAAGAAGATAACTGACATTGCATTTAAGTTTTTGAAAATCAATAAGCTGGAAGAGAGTTTTAGTAGTATCTGTCTATATTTCTGAGATGAAGTATTATGTACACTATTTACATTAGTCGGACTATTGTCCTCATTTTTGTTGCCATATTTATTACAACATTTCGGGTGTTTGGAATGTCAAACTGAACCCTTTATTTTGCTCACTGGGGTAGACTGTTCTAGTTCCATATGCCATGTCTTATGGATGTCAGTTGTCAGTTATCTCCTGTTAATTCCCCTCTCCAAGTTCTCCACCATCTTAACCAGGTATTGAACTCACACTGATTCCTGTCACTAGATCTAACTAATGCCTTTATCCACTGTGCCATGGCGTTAGTTAGATCCAGTGACAGGACTCAAAGAGTATGAGTTTAATACCTGGTTATGGTGGTGGAGAACTTGGAGAGGGGAATTAACAGGAGATAACTGACATCCATTAAACATGGAACATGGAACTAGAACAGTCTACCCCAGTGAACAAAATAAAGGGTTCAGTTTGACATTCCAAACACCTGAAGAAGGCTGGAGCATACAACAGCTGAAATGTAATAAATATGGTGACAAAGATGAGGACAATAGTCCAACTAATATAAATAGTGTACTTTGAGAAATTAAAGAAAAAAAACTGTTAGCACAGAACTTACATTTCTATGGCAAACGCGCATCAGTACAGACACAAAGGAGACCTCAAATTGCATGCAGACATGTTTGTCAACACCAGTTACATCCCTAGATACAAACCACTCTGCAACTGATCAAGATCTGGGTCTTATGTCAATAAAAGTTGAGGGAAAACAGCAAGACATGGTGTCATTTTTGTTATCTCCTCTTTTCCCCTCGTTGCCTATTACCCCTGCAGTTGCTGGGAGAGCAATCAGTTAGGTGTTTCCACCGCCGATCTCAAATTACAACAGGTTACATCTAGCCATTTCAACTGCTTTGCTACCAATCTAGTACTGCACTTAAAATCATAAAGTCTACATACCATAGAGAAAAGTTCATCAGAACAATTACCATGAAAGTATTTATAGAAAAAGGCACAGGGAAGCTAAATTATGGTGGTGGGAAAGTGACTGAAGCAGAGATGCCAGCTCAGGACCAATGACATTGCAGATTCTTTAGATTTCATCAAGAATCTCTACATATTTAGCAGGAGCACCAGACCAGATGTGGCAGCAATATTCAAAGCAAGGATGATAGATTTTGGCACGAAAAATTGTCTTGTGCAAAACAAGGAACCAAATTTCCTAGTAATTGATTGCTGCAAAGCTTTAGCTTGGTCTATGAAACCAAGAGTAAGCGGAATTTGGTTTTCTCCAGACTTCTCTATGATCAATCATGGTGAAGAGCTGCTCAATGCAGAAATTTTTTATTACAAGGAGTGAAAGTGAAAGGAGGAGAAAACTGAGAATGAGGAGAATTGAGGAAAAGATTAAAATGGAATTGTGTTCAACAAGACTGAAGATGGTAAGATTGACATTGCATTTAAATTTTTGAAGATTGTAGTTATCAAGGAATCAAGACATCAGAAGGAAGTTCCACAGGTGGGAAGTGTGAGAAAAGAAACTGTTAGATTACGAGAGGCAATTAAATCTAGCTAGTAAAATGGTGAGACCTAGCTGCCAATCTGGTAGCACATATAAATTCATGTAGTCAGGACACCAAGGAAAAAAAAAAAAACACTCAACATCAGAATGGATGCCATGAAAGTATTTGTAGAAAAGACAGAAAGAAGCCCCATGACATTAGTGAGAAAGGGACTGAAGTCAAGATTCCTGGTCAGGATTGATAACATTAAGTGTTAGTATAAAAATAAAGGACTGTCAATGTGCATAAAGAAAAATATAAATATGTGAATGACGGACTTCGACAATGGATACGGAGAGAATATTTTATTCGACTCCTGACTAACTACTCAGTATAAACAAACATGGCCGCTGCCCCGACTTCCGACCGGAAATCCCATCCCCGGCAGGAAGAGTTTTCAGGGGAGATCGCTCACATAGATTAACATTAAGGATCCTTCTTCAGATTTTCTCAAGAATTGTGAGATATACAACAGAAGTACCAGACCATTATTCAAGGCATAGACAGATGGTAGATTTATAAATGTGCAGGATGGACTCTGAATAGAAAAACTTTATGGCACAACACAGAGAACTAACTTTACTGAACCTAATAATTAATTAAATATAGTCGCTCCACTTCATGTCAGTGAAAAACACAAGACCAAGAAGCCGTAGAGAGTTGCTCCCCTAAACTTTAGCTTCACCCAAGGTGATGGCAGGCAGAAAAGGTTCCCTCTGGTGATTAAATGAAAGCAGTTTTGTTTTGGAGCCATTAAAATTTACAAGCCATTTCTTGCCCCAGTTAACCACTGATCAGAGGTTCTTTTAAACAACAGTTGCTTTGTTTATTTTGTCGGGTCTGTCAGATTTGCTAAGACAGGAATAAATGGATCTGTTATTGGCATAAATACCTAATGGGGAACTGATGAAATTAAGGAGATCATTAAAGAAGATCAAAAACAGCATAGGTCCAAGGATAGAGTTCTGGGGGACTCCTACATTAGTATGAAATGATATGAAAGCATGCCTGTTCAGCATCATATTCATTACCTGATTTGTTAAGAATGACTGCATTAAGCCAACCTTGAGCTTGCATAGAAGGCCAGCATGTCAAACCCTGTTGAACACCTTAGCTCCAGCTGTGGCTCTTCAGATACCTATTTCTCATTCTTATCTAAAACTTGACAGACAAATTCAGTGATGGTTGTTAACATGTCAATGGCAGACCTGGCAAAATGGAAGCTATATTGTTTGCCCGAAAGGAGGTTGTGCAAAGTAAGATGCTTAACCAGTTCAGCATTGATTAGAGTCTCAAGTACTTTGCCCAAAACAGGTAATAGACTAATAGGATAGAAGGACAGCATAAAAATTCCTCCTTGGAGGTATTTCTAACACAGACTTATCATCTCCCAGTTACGTCTCTGTCTTTGGGCAGAGTGCGCTCAGGGGCTTCTCTGTCAAAGGACAGAGGGGCAACTGAGAAAATTATACTGAGAGGTGCCCAGCACTGGGGAACAGCTGCCCGAGGCCACACCCTCCCATTGCACCAGAGGGAGGGATTGGTGCTTGCACCAAGGCCAGTGCAACCAACGGTTGCGGGGACTGTGGGCAATTTTTGACCTTGTCCCAAGCGTATACACTCAGGTCTCTACCTAAAAAAGACTGTGTCACATCTCGTCCAAGTGGGGGGAAGGAGTTAATACCAGATAGAAGGACAGACTGGGTCCTAGAGCCTTGGTTGGCAACCAATCTATCACAGAAACATACGGCAAGCTACTGTATGAATATCCTTGTCCAAGTATATGCCATGTATATACTTAACTGACTAAATTGCCAACAATGTCTCATCAATTTACAGTTCAATTGTAACCATAAGTTTTATGCTAACAGTTTCTTTTCTTGCACTTCTCACTTGTGGAACACTCTCCTGGCTTCATACTCTCCAGCCAATTTTGATCTTCAAAAATTTAAATGCCATGTCAATCATTATCTACTATCTCCTTGATTACTTTTTTTGTTGTTCTCATTCCTTGATAAAGTCTCCATTGTGGTTAATTCAGTTTGCCTGTCGTTTGCAATGAATGAAATGGATTAAAGTGTTTGCTTTCGTCCAGTCCTCTGGTCTACCAACTGAGCTGTTGTGAGTGACCTCTTATTCTCTCAGTCTCGTTAGTACGCACATACATCGTCACGACAACAAAAGTTCTACCGTCTTCCTCACAGACTCGCTATTTATACCTGCATCAGGGGGCAACTAAAATTTGCATACAAGACTTACTTCTCGTTCGACCGAGACTTCTGATTTTATAAATTCAAGCTGGTTTGAATTCTTAGTCTTTTTTATTTTTTTCATCCATTTTCTAATATACCCAATCACCATTGGTGAATTCAATTCCAGTAGATGGACGGATTTGACAGTGCAAAGCTCTCTGCAGTCTTTCCGAAATTTCAGCCTGGACAAATGACTTTCTAGCTACATGTAATGCATTTAAATTATTTGCTACAACCTCACTAGAAGAAATACCTTCAAGAGCCAGTAGTTGATTTTTTTTTTTTTTAAACAGAAGGTACATTTGCATTGTAGCCAAACAGAAGTTGGTTAGGACATTTGTGTAGAAAATTTTTGTCAACAAACCATCCCCAAAATATCATCAAAGGAACAATTGACATCCTCAATTGTTTTGATTACCATTACATTCAATATCTCATTATGGTGTTCATTGAGTCCATGTGCTCTGAGCAGCAGTGATTTTTACAAAAATGTTCAGGTACTGTACCATGTCTCTGAACATACTGTTATTAAATTCTCCTCCATTATCTAGTTAAATTAATTGAGGAGTACCAAAGTAGGAAATCCAGAATCCAATAATCTCACTAGCTTCTGTTTTTACAGTTTCATTAAACTGAGAAGCCAAATGAAAACCAACAATAGGCTTCAGCTTGATCTTTTTGCAATGTAAGCACATGTTGCCTTTTGCAGTAATATCTTAAAATATTGAGAAACTTTCTATCTTTTAGCCTGTCATTTTTTTGACCAATGTGCACAATTTATCAATACCAGGCTGGCTAAACTGCTAAAGTCGCTTCTCTGCTATTTTAATTTTTTTCATTTATGTTTTTGTCTTTCAATAATAGCTCTTTGACTTTACTCTCATTTGACAAAGACTTACTTCAAGGAACATTGTAATGACCAGAATCAGTACATTGAACTTTTTGGTTATTTGCCAATAATCCATACTACAGCATTTTCAAAATCAAGTACTGTATTAGCCTTCCTTATTTCTTTCTTACTTAGATTCAGAAATTCCTTTGCTCCTATCACATCAAGATTTATCTCTTTCTTTTCCAGCTAAGACATATGGTAGATTCACATTAAATATAGATTTGATCTTGGATCCATTGCCAAATCTGAAAATGCTGTCATTTTTTGGGGGTTTTAATAAGTTTTTGTGCATATTCTGACAAGCTATCCAGGAAACATTTGTACCATACATATCCACAGACTGACTTGAAACAACCTTAATTAAATAATCAAACCAATAGTTTAACCCAATAGTGTGGTCTTTCCTTTGTCTGCACTTTCCAAATTAATAAGGACTATATGGGTTGCATAAAGCTTGTTGGCCATTTTGATTTCTTTCTCATTATGTGGGCAATCTTTTGCCTAATGCAGAAAAGAATCACAGACTGCACACTTGCTTGGGTTTCCATCGGCACCAGGAAGTTTATATTTATTTTGATCACGTCAATAAGTCTTGTCAGAATTATCTTTGTTGTTACACAACTTAGTAAGTACTTATAGCAGGTTCACATTTGATATGGACTGCCATAGATTCCTGTTTTGCCAATGTACATTTATCTGATCCAATCATGTCCATAACTTTTTTTTTTTTTTAATTGATCCATCATGTAGTCGAGTATGATATCATTTACTGTGGCTAGAATAAGCCTTTCATTTTCTTCTGTTAGAACTTTTTAAAGCTCAATAGGCTAATACAAGATCTGGAAGACTTAGGCTAGTAAAATAGATTAAGGAGTACTAAAGATTAAGGATATTAAAATCAATTTGGTAGTCAGCCATGTTGATCACAGATGTCCTTGAATATTTTCAAACTTTTCATAAGCTCTCAGAGCTAAAAAATTGGGATTTAC
This sequence comes from Acanthosepion pharaonis, assembly GCA_903632075.3. NCBI lineage: Eukaryota > Metazoa > Mollusca > Cephalopoda > Sepiida > Sepiidae > Acanthosepion > Acanthosepion pharaonis. The sequence goes on along the minus strand of CAHIKZ030000588.1, from coordinate 763,951 downwards.
TTTAAACAATTCATCAAGTTTTCCATGCAGTTTAGTCATGCCTTCTTTGTCATTTAAATCGTCTGAATCTATCTCCAAGACAGCCTCTCTCTGGCTTTACCAGTAAGTCTCAAGAATACTGTGGAGGCTTTCTTAGGTTCTGTCACATTAGTGGCCATCTCCCAAAATTTAATTTATTTTCACCAGGAATCATATTTGCTTGGCTCCAGCATTGGTAGGACTATAATGCTGCTCATAGCCATTTTGCAACTACACTCTGCTACCAGCGTCAAATTATCCAGGCAATAAAAAGTCTATTCACTCCTGAATTATTCTGATAAGAATTCACTTGGCAACTGAAAATCTTTTTTTTCACTAGATAATAACAACTAGCTTAAATTGAGCTACTTGGCCTGAACCAATAGGGGACACAAGTTAATCCAACAAAGCATTAGTTTTTATAACTAAGAGGATGTAAGTTCAATCTCTATGCTGGGTAACAAATATTGTCCATAGAATAGAACTTAATAGGTAATATTCAGCATTCATTAATTGAGTAGCTACTTTTGCTTTGAAATTTATAAAATCTTTCTAAGGAAATTGGGTTCTCAAGTCACATAGCTGTTGTCATTCTTTCTGGTACTAATGGGGAGGGAGTGGAATGTCAAAATCTTGATTATGTCAATATTTTCCCTTTGAGTTACATGTGCAATCCATTTTTGTTGTTACTGCTGTTGAAAGTCCTTAAGTGATGTCATTTCTGTTATAGTTCTTGGTTTAGGATTCTGTAGCACTACACTGTTTGAAGAAGGACAATCTTTGCAAAGATCCAAAGGCTTCACTTGCTCAAAATCATTTTTAAAGGCATTATCTATGTTAGTAAATATGGGATGTGAGTCTTGGTGGAAGTTACTTCTAGATTACTCATCTAAGCTGCTTATTTGTCAAAGAATTAACATAGCCTGCGAATTTATATTATAAAAGAAAAGGTGTTCTTTTGTCTCTTATGCACTGTCTGCATATGCAATGTGTGTGTGTGTATATATATATATATATATATATATATATATATATATATATATATATTTCAATAAAGGATTTATTTATTCATAATTAATACAAAAAAATACAAAGGTTAATGATTTAATTGGCAAGAAATCCATCGTCGCTAACAATTCAAATAATATACAAAAACCCCCAAACCTGTTTATGAATGAAAAGATCCTTGTTTCTATAAATTTCTGTTGCATGAGTTCTTATTATTTTTACAAAGCTTTCGTCTGTTCCTACAGACATCCTCAGGTATGGAATAGATTTTGTTCTTGTTTTTTCTCTCAGTAATAAGAGGACAACGAAAATATATGTACTGTTGTAATCCAAAAAATGCTATTAGAAATGAGTTATTGTTTTTGGAGCGTGTTGTCACAACGCTGAGTTTGAATTTAAATTTTACAATTGTACAATTTCTTTGACAGAAAATTTACCAGTAAAAAAGAATTCACTTATCACCATATTTGTATAAGAACGCACAATATTATATATATATATATATATATATATATATATATATATATATGTATGTTGTGTATGATACACCTAATTTACATAAGTGGAGTACCGACCATATAAATATGGGTTGGTACCGGAAGACGACGGAAGATTTAGAGATAGAATCCAGAGACTCTGCCCGACTGCGACTTAGTCAACCCATTCTGCAGGAACAGTCTTCCCAAGAATATACCAAACTACCTGTAAATATTGTGTACCTTTTTTTCATTGTTTCAATACATTTTGTTACGTACATTTTGTGTTGTATTATTATTATTCCATGCTTATTCAAGCTTCAACAATATATATATATATATATATTTTTTTTTTAATCATTTCACCCCAAGCAAGGTAATAAAGCCACTAAAATGCAGGGGGTTACTGAGAGAATATGAGGAAAAAAAATGGAACAAAAATTAAGACAGATGATAACTATTGCATTTAAATTTTTAAGATCAATGTCAAAGTTAACCAGGAAGCAAGACACCAGAAAAGAGTCCGACAAACAAGAAATGCAACAGAAGAAACTATTATTAGAATTTATGGTTATATGTAGCCATTTCAACTGTGAAAATATTAGACCTTGCCACCAATCAAGTAGTGCACTTAAATTCATAAAATCTAGGTAGCATAGAAAAAAGTTCATCAGAATAATGAACATAAAAGTATTTATAGAATAGATACAGGGAATTTACATTAGGACAATGGGAAAGTGACTGAAGGCAAGATGCCAAGTTAGCACCAATAATATTGCAGATTTTTCTTTGGATTTTATCAAGAATCTATAACAGCAACACCAGACCAGATGTAGCAATAATACCTGAAGCATGGATGAATGGCAGACTTATAAATATGTAAAAAAAAAATTTGTCTAGCACGACACAGAGAACCAACTTTCAAAGTAGCAGACCTAGCAATTGATTCAATATGTATACGTCTATATTGTGTGCGATTTACTCATGTCTTGTGTTATTTAATGTACCCAAGAAGCACACACCTAATATCTCACCAAGTTTGAAATAAGACATTGGAATAATACACTTTACATTCCCCTCCTACCCAGTCTGAACAATACCTATCCTAGTCTGATCAAAAATCTAACTAATGCCTTTATCCACTGTGCCATGGTATTAATTAAATCCAGTGACAGGACCCAAAGAGTGTGAGTTCAATATCCGGTTAAGGCAGTGCAGAAGTTTCAGAGGGGAATTAACAGGAGATAACTGATAACTGACATCCATTAGACATGGCACGTGGAACTAGAACTGTCTACCCCAGTGAGTGAAATAAAGGGTTCAGTTCGACATTCCAACCACCTGAAGAAGGCTGGAGCATACAACAGCTGAAACATAATAAATATGGCGACAAAGATGAGGACAATAGTCCGAATAATGTAAGTGAATTCATGTTTTTTTTTTTTTTGCTTTTGAGAATTTATGACAAAACATGTTAATCACTATTTATTAGAATAATTTTATACTTAGACTTTCTAAAAATTAATACTATTAAAACTAATGTAATGCACTATTTATCATTTACCAATTTATAAAAGAAATAAATATGAACATTTTTATTCATAAACATTTACTAAATTATTAAAATGCTAAAAAAAAAAAAAAAACCTGTAAGGAATTCCTTATTTACCAAAAAAAAAAACCATTCCAATAAACAATCTAATAAATAGAGTTTATTATTTGTCTATATTTCTGAGATGATTCCTTTTATTTACCATTTTTATAAAGTTAAGGACACATGGCACAGTGGATAAAGGCGTTGGTTAGATCCAGTGACAGACCCAAAGAAGGTGAGTTCAATTCCTGGTTAAGGCAATTTCTTAGCAGGAGATAACTGATAACTGACATCCATCAAACATTATTTGAACAGTCTATAAATAAAGGGTTCAGTTGAAATTCCAACCACCTGAAGAAGGCCGGAGCGTGCAAACGGCCAAAACGTGTACAAATATGTAAAGATGAGGACAATTCCGACTAATGTAAATACAGAGTTTATTATATTTGTTACAAATTCTCAAGAACAAAGAGAATGTATAGATTCACTTTCATATATTTAGGTTTTATTACAATTCTAATCATCACTTTTAAAAAAAATAAACATTGCCATGCAGTGAAAATAGTTAAAACAATAAGTGTCAATAGAAAAATCATCCTTTTGATACACCAATTTTTTTGCAGGCATAAAATCTAAGTTGGCCAGCATTTCCTTTTAACAGACTGCCACTGAATTAAAATATACACACAAATGTACATATGTACACAATTTGAATGGAGATTCTCTCTTCTCTGTCAAGAGAGCTCATTTCCCTTTCTCTCTGGCAACAAATGCTGGGTAACAGAAAAAAAAGAAAAGAAAAAGACTAAGCCAGCCCTTTGAAATTATTTTATGACTCTTTTTGTACTTGAACAGAATTCATTTCCTAATAAATGTAGCATTTTAAATGGGCAAACAATTTGGATTTGAAATTTGATCACCCTGCTGTCAGTGAAGCCACAGGTAGCAAGGTAGTTTTAATGAAAAGCAACAATGAAGATGAAAAGACAAACTAGTCAAAACTTGACACTGAAACTACTTCCTTTAAGATGAAATAAAAGATTACTACAGAAATTGTTTGCACAATTTTTTTTTTTTTTTTTTTTTTAAATATTTTTAATTTCTTGTCGGTATGCCTTTATGTATTTTCTTTTTTAGCCACTGACCAAAATCACTAAAATTATAATAAAAACGTTTTTTTTTTGTTTTTTTTTATTTACTATAAAATTTGGTTGATTTTTCTGTCATTCCATTTGTTTCACTTTATTTTATTTCTTTTGTCACACACGTAACAATCAGATGAAAGATAAGGAATTAGGCCCTAACAAATTTCTATTAAATCAAGAACTAACAGTGGTACAATTAAATAGAGAGACACCCACCTGGAAGAAAATTGATAAGGCAGCAAGATCAGCATATACTTTGTTGAAGATCTTAAGATTTATCAGGAGAGGCAAAATCATTAACCAAATGGACACCAATTGAAGGAATCAGAATTCCAAAAGAAAAAGCCTTAAAAACAAAAGACAAATTCCAGATTACATCATTACTAAATACAGAGAGTAAAATAATTGTGATTTTATCACATCATATTTCTAAATTCATCTTTGATATTTCAGTCCAGAAGGGCAGCTTCACCAGAATGTGAGGTTGCCTAGAATACACAGATGAAACATAATGGAACTCTGCAAGAATTGGAAAACCTATATAGAAGAGAGGAGTCAATCTATCTCAGTCTTAATTGGTTTGTTTTTTTTTATGAACAGCTGTAAAGGATCTTCAAGAATTTCCAAATGAGAAAGATAAACAAAGCCATAATGAAACATCATCTGACCACAGACATACCTGAATTTCAGTCACCAAGTGACACAATGTTTGTTTTAGATGGAGATGCTCTTCACCACCAAGTGAAGAGGTTGCCTAGGGTGACATACAGCAGCATAATTGCACAGTACCTTAGCTACATGAAGGCCAAGTATGGGCCATCAAGCATCATTTTGGGTGGTTATGCAGGCCTGTGCATAAAAGACCAAAAACATCAGCAAAGAGCAGCACAGAATTCTGCTAACATACAAATCAAAGATGGATTGCAAAGTTGCTTTGCATCAAGAGTTCTTCCTCTCAAACAAGAAGAACAAAGATCAGTTATTTAAGATGTTAAGTCATTCCTTGGAAGTAGACAGTCATCTGGTGTTCCAAAATGAGGGAGACGCAGGCCCATACATTGTTTCTTCTAGCTACTGAAGGAAATTTAGTGACTGTAATAGCTGATGGCACAGACATCCATGTTCTTTTATTTTTCCCCAGAGGTAGCCGACATCTATATGCATTCCAAGAGAAAAAAGGTTTTGAGGAAAGATGAAGCTGTTGCTCAGCATCTGTGAAATCAAACTCCTGTATTTTGTGAAACTTGCAAGTCATCCATGCATAGGGGTGGCTGTGAGTAAACGTCAGCTGTATTTAGGCATGGGAAATGCGAGATAATCAGGTTTATTCATAAATCAAAGGAGATCCAGTCTTGTTCTCCATTAGCTGATGCAACTGCTTCACCTGCCAAAGTTGCATATGCAGGGTCACAGATTTTTGCCAAGATGTATAGAGGAAAACTAGATGATATATTGGACACCCTCAGGTACATTAAGTATGTGGAGTATACCACAATATCAATGAAGTTACAGCCTGAAAGACTGCCTCCAACTGAATGGTCAGTTTTTTTTCTACAGTCCCTGTGTCCATCTTCAAGTTATGATTTGGAAGACTTTAGGTCATTGCCAACTTGATTCTTGCAGCACAAACATCTGCTCTTGCCAGAAACATGGTTTCACATGCATAACAGCATGCAATGGTTGTAGGGGCACTGATTGCAACAACATTAGTTTGGCTCTACAAGAAGAGGACAAATGGGAAGATGATACTAATTTATTTGAACATTTATTTTGAGTTATATCAGGTCATTTACATGGTTCTGTTTGCTAGTGGAATTGGGAGCATGTCAATACTTGTTTTTGAATCTTATAATCTTTTTTGATGGAGTGCTATTTTCCAACCTAGTATTTTTGCAATAGCGTTTGAATTAAAGATTTCAAATTCTATAATTTTCTGGGTTTTTTTGTACCAAGGATCACATTTTTGGCAGACATCAAAAAGTGAAAAGATATATACTTTTTTAATAAGCACCCCCAGCAAAACAGGACCTTCAGGCCTCAAGTTGCTTTGTCAATTGCTTGATTTTTCTTCATTCTCTAGTCATACCTTGCATGTAGCACACAAGACCGTCAAGTCTTTTTCAAATACGTCCCATGTTTTACTGACCAGACTGCCAAAAAGGAAGAGGTCAAAGTGAAGATAACAGAGATATATTGGCAGCATAATTTTAACAACACTTATAACCAGGCAAAATTTTATGTTCTCAGCATCAGTGGTTCCCGAGATATAAAACTTCCTTTCTGTTATATAGGAATAAATTGTCGCTGCCGACACTTGAGTGTGAACACAGATCGCCAGTGAGCAAACACAGGCAATCCCATTATTCAATTAAGTAAGACCATGGGACCATAGAGGAAACATAAGTAGAAAGTAGCATGATATCTAAATGACTTATTTCTATTCTATCCTCTATTGCTATTCAGATCTGCATTTCTAGTCTATCCTCTATTATTATTCAGACCACTATTCTCGACTCTATTCACTATACTGTTTGTCTATTTAGATCACTATACAGATTACTATTTGAGCAAGTATTATCGAGCAAGTACTATTAGTGCAAGTGATATGCAAAAGTGTCTGACAGTATTGTTCAATGGCTTTACTATAAGTCTACTACAACGAGCATTATGAAAGTGACGACGAGTATCTGTTGGCATCACAAAATTTACTTTATTGTCTGGTTTGCAAAATATACAGATATCATGTAACCATCTTAAAAAGCTCCACACAGTGAGAGCAACATGTGTTAATTGAAAATATATGTCCAACGGTCACCTCTCCTATCTCTCTGCAGGCTGTTTTATTTGTCAAATTCAATTTGATAGACCAGTTATTGGTCTGTAAATTGTGAGTATTTGGTCAGTATTTCATTTACTAAGAGGCATATAGAGCTGGTAATTATTTGTTTTGTATTATTTTTTATTTTATATACTGTTTCAGGATATATATGACTACTGATAATTATTTGTTTTACGGCTATTTTTATTTTATATACTGTTTCAAATTATATATAAATTTGACAAAAAGATAGACCATAAACTATATGATAATTTCCTCACACCTGGTAAAATATCAACAGACTATGTGGCACCTTTTATTAGGTTCATGAAATTTTTAATTTTTTTTTTTTCTAGTTTATTAAACAGGTTGTTAATTTTTTTTTTTAACGGAAAATTAAAAATTTCACTAAGATTGTGGTCCAAAAAAATTGGATCAAACCCAGTCATAAGAAGATAAGTGTCAGAAAGATATCTTGGCCTGTGTGTGGCGAATAAACAATTGGAAGAAAAAATAAGAAGAAAGAAAGGAAAAGACATGATATCAAAACGGGCCGCTGATGAAAACCAGATATTTCCCTCACACCTTATCAATTTGGAGAACATTTTAAGATAATCAACAAAAAGACTGACTAACATACAATCCTGATATAAGAATTAGCCTAAAGTGGGAACATTTTCTTAGATAATTAACCATTTCTGCTGCCGGGTCTGACAAAAACAAGATCATGGACTACTTTCCTGACTCAATTAGCCTGGTTGACAGAGCCCAGGTGAGAGAAAGCTGTATTGTCATTTTTTTAAGAAAAGGCAAAAAGTTTTTGTTTTTATTTATTACAGGAGAAAGGATTTCCAATTCTAATTACAAATGGCCAATTTAAAAGATATTACTATTAGAGTGGGTTCCCCACAAAGGGCACTACTAATAATGGGAAACAAAAATTAATGCGATTTTGGTTATCATGAAACCTGGTTCAGATAAAATCATTTAGGCACCATTTGAAATCATGACCCTCAACAAGAAATCCTTCCAGCCCAAGTCAAGACAGAAGAGTTCATTGTGCCAGAGGATAATATGGACAAAATGTTTTATTTCTTTTCTCTTTTTTTGAAGGAGTATAAATACATTTGCAGTATTGTCCACAGACATGTTCTAAAGGTAGATAGGATAATCACCACAGAGCGGGTTGGGAAATGAGAACAATTTTTGTTTTATGTAGAAATTTTATTTTTTTTTCCTAATCTGTCTCGTGGATAGGGATCTTTTTGTCTTGTCTAAGATAATAATTTTTTTAGGAGGTATGGTGGAGTAATGGATAGTGGCCCAGGAGGAGCGACCAGGATTAAGGAATTGGAGAGCACTACTAACAGACAAGATATAGTTTGAATTCCTGTCAAATCCATTTATTTATTCACTTCAAATGGCCAATTTAAAAATATTTACTATTAGAGTTTACCCATGAAACCTGGAAAAAATCATTTGATTTGAAATCATGACCTAAGCCAGTTCTTCTTCCCCCAAGGAATAAATACATTTGGTATTGTCAATGTGGTAGATAGGATAATCACAGAATTTCCTAATCTGTTCTATAGCCTTTTTTTAGGAGGATGGCAAATGGATCTACCATAGAAAATTCCTGTCAAATCCATTACATTCCTTACGTGCAATACCCTTGAAAAAAGGTATGAATCCACTTCTTCTTCCCCCAGCAATGGGTAAATCATTTAAATGGTCAAGAGATAAATGGCAACCTATCAGGAAAAAAAATCTACTTCGTCAGTCATTTATCAAGAGATACATGATCACCTAAGCGTGTATCATACATGGCACATAACTGACTTATTTTTATTCTACAAATTATTTTGTACAGTTATAAGTAGGACAATACTCTTATTAATAGGATTTTTTCCTTATATGTGAAGGGACTAGTTTGTTAATTCACATATTTTTACATTTTGGTAAATGTGAGTGTAGTGAATGACCGAAAGTAGGATTCTGATTAGGAGTAGTAATATACTAGTACAAATACCAGAGATTATTTTTTGTACAGAAATTAAATCATATTGGTGATTAGTAGAAGCAAAATTAAAATAATTGAATATCTTACCATGGGGTTTCAGTATTGATTGGAGATACATCTTTCATCAAGTAGTAAGTACATATGGAGCATCTTCATTGGCTGGTACACATAGTCTGTTCAAACTGCGATACTGAGCATGTTCCAAGATAAGGCACACAAGTTTGTGATCAAAGTGATCGCCTATTATGTTTGGAAGCAAATCCATGAAGTAAATCTTATGCATAAAACCTGAAATAAAACTACCGTACAACATAAAGACTTACCTGATTGCATTTGTCATTCCTTTACAATATTCCTTCAACTAAAGTAAAATCAGGTCAGTTAGTGAAATTGGGAGCACCAGCACACAGATAGGCACATAACTACACACAATATGGAAAAAAACTTACGACAATGATAAGTGTATAAAAAAAAGTAAACACAGAGAGAGAGAAAAATATAAGCAGTAAATTGCTGATACTCACTGAAGAGTGGACAGGTCCATCTATGAAACTCTGGAGTTGGGATGCTGAAGACAATATCAATCAGCTAAGAGACAAACTTTCACTTATATTAATTCTATTAATGCTCTATCTTTGATATCGAGCACTTTATTGCAGAGACTGCTTGCCTTCAATGCCTTTTCTTTTAGTATCCTATTGACTGACAATATATATATAAAGATTTTTTTACACAGTATTTTAAAACAGGGAACATTTTATTAAAAAATCCGATACAAAAGTATCATCACAATTAAAGATAGAAATTTTTAAAAGGTACCTTTTATCCGACGCTTCATCAGAAGAAAAATTGTTGGAATTAAGAAAAACTACTGAAAGGAAACAAACCTCCTTGCAAGGAGTAAAGGAAGGAATTAAGAGAGATTTAAACTTGCCCAGTACATAACAAAGACTCACTGAAAAGTGCCACTTTGTTTTAGCTTCTACACAGAGTCGGACAAGATATGTTGATAACAGCCATCTCCAAGACGTTAAAATGGTGTTTCATCCAAGCCCTGTGCAAGAACTCTGCTGAATAAGTGGACCCACAAGTGTCAGAACTCAATAAATGCTCCCCCAATGGCAGACTCATACACCTGCAAGTACCTGGATGCTAATGGAGAATGTCTCCATATAAAGCAAGAATCTACTGAAAATAACATTTAAAGTGATAAAAATCTGTGGGATTAATAAAAATCCATTCAAAAAATTCTTTGTTTATATTTGGATACAAAACTGCAGATATGAAAATTTCAGATCATTACAAGAGAAGTTTTATCTAAAAGGTACATTTTGAGCGTTGCCTGAATAATAGGTTATCTACAGTCCAGTTGTTCAGTGTGTCAGAGTTCACATCCTGCCAGAGTATAAATATTTCTTTAATAACATTTCTAACAGTAGACAAAATAATTAATATACTAGTCTGCCTAGTCAAATACAAGCATTCACTGAAAATAATTAAAGTGATTACATAGATATATACATAGAACAAGGCATGTTGATAGATCCAGGCCTTAAAGTGAACCAGTTATTTTCTTCTTTTTCCTAAGCAAACCATTTGTTAGAGTAGCTAGCCAATCTGTCATAGATGCCTGTTCAAATACATTTGAATTTGTTCAACACCCATGGAGCATGTCTGTGATTTATACTGCAACTATGCTGAGCAGACCTTAGTTACAGTTTCTGAGTAAGAGTGCATAATCTGTCATGATCAGCAATTTGAAAAATGTCAGTGCACTCAGTCACAATGACTTGATGCCTTGTGCTAGCACAACCATCAACAACCACAAACTGATCAATCTATTTCACTTGCAAGGCTTGGGTCAACTCATGGTATGGTTTACAATTACTTTTCAAAAGGTGCCTCCCCCAGATTGATAACATTACCTTTCCTGACAAACCAACCAGGGTCAGATTCAAACTCACATGGTCAGAAAGCAATGTTTTTAACCACACTGCCAAATACCCAATATTGAAAATATACAAGTCTGGTACAATGTCATGATTCTGCAGCACCCAGTGAATTTAGTGGATAGCAAGATAAACTTGCTAATCATTCTGCGAAAGATACCTAAATCGTTTTCTGTATTATTACAGTATATTGCAATTGAACTTCAATATGAAAGTGATAATAATATCCTAATTATAACACATTAATTAACAATTTCACTTCAAGCTATATAATAAGCAAATAACAATAACTTTCAATTTTTTTTCTAGAGACTGCTGTAAAATGTGTTATACAATATTGCTAAATTTCTCCTAGAAAATATTTCTAAAAGAATAGTATTTTTTTTAACCTCTTCTGCAGCTGTAGATGTACTTATACATCTTCATAAAACAAAATAGTGGCACCCAGGAGAAATCACCAGTGTCTTTAGAGTAGATTATTTTTAGTAAATAGTAATTTCCTATTTTTTTCCCCCTCAAAATAAGCCAGAACAGCCAATATGCATAAGTGAAAATATTAAGTATCAAAACATAAATTAAGTTGTGACCATAAATAAATGACGGCAAGACAAGCTGAATAAATGATGCAAGAAATCCATTTTCTAAAACATTCCCTACCACCAGAGGGGTCATTTTTTTAAACTGAGTTAAGCACTTGACAATATTGACTGATAATATAAACAAAAAGGAAATATTTGTCAATCTAAAAGGTTTCATTACAAAAGCTTCAGATATGGAGAAAAAGAAATTTTTATATTTTTACTTTTGTGTTTGATTAATCTCTTTCTCTAATGAAGCTATAACAAAATTGAAACATTAGATTGATAAAGGTTTTCTATTTGTTCATCTTATTATTGGATTCCAGTCCATATTTGATTTGTATCTGATCCCAACTTGCAATATCAATTGTTGAATTGAATCTAAAAAGCTGCCTAATTTTAATATTAATGCCTGAGATTGAAATGTTTGTCTGCCATCAGTAGTTTTGTTGAACAGAACATCATGGTTGAGTTATTGTTCTATGTGCCATATTCCTTCAGGATGTGGGCAATCATAGCTCTCCACAACTTCCTATCCTTTGTAGGTCCTAGTAATGTTTGTTTCTTTTGCTATCTCCTTCCTTCCTGTTCCTTTTCGAAGGTCGTTAGAGAGAAGTCCTCTTTCGTCATTGTCCCCACATCACAAATTACAACCAATTCCCAGTGTCATTTTTGTTTCCATAAAACTTCCCCATTGCTCACATGCTCCATCCATGGTATTCTTGGCATTCAGTAGAATCACATATCTTCTACCTCAAGTTTCTTCATATGATGAAACTGTACAGCATTCTCCAATACATGTGATATTACATAAGTTTTAGCACTTTTCTTTGTTTCTAATGAAATCTTCCTGTTTCTTAATATTTTGTTTAGCTTTTGGAAGGCATATTTCACAATTTCAATAAAATCCTTTAACTTTTGGTGCCATCTGTTAAAAACACTTAAATTTCCATACTTGCTTGAACTTTACATTCGAGTCCGTAGCTACCATACATTGTCTTCTTAAAATGAAAATACAAGTTATCAGGAGTATGATATGAAATCTTTCAATTAAGCAGGTCATGCTGAAGTAGAGCTGAAATAAAAGTAAATGATAAAGACAATATACAAATAATATATCAACAATTGACACAAACATGTCAACTACATTATAACTTTATTTGGGAAAAAAAAAAAAAAAATATAAAGACATCTTTTTAAAATTGTATTACTCTGTAATGGGGATAAATTCACCCTGCATGTATGTTGCTTTATCATACAAACTAAGCATGCATTTTTTTTTCTTTGTTTTTATACACATGGACATCACAACATATACAAATTCACTGAACTGACAAAAACTTTATGCAGTTCACTGAAATGCATCCTGTCCATTTTGTGGCAATACAGATTATGTTCATGAACTTTGACATCATCCTCATTGTTAAAACAATTCTACATCTAATTTATTTTAAAATTCTGGTCAACAATTGATACAACACTTTCTGCACATCAGATTGTTGACAATTTCCATAGGCAATTGATACCACAGATTCAATTTATGTAAACATTTTATCACCAAAGGTTTCTCACATCATTGCAAGTGTTTCAGGAAAATATTTTAATTTACAAAATGTATCCTAGTTTTATAAGTTTCTTTAAGAGGACATAAAAAAAAAAAAAAAGAGAAAGAAATTCTTGGTAGTATCTGACTTTAGTTATTTTTTTTTTTTTTTTATGTTTCCAGGGGGTGAAATGTGGTTGTGTGAAGAAAAATAAACCGTTAGCAAACTTTATTAAAATGAAATACAGTTCGGATGATGGTGGAGTTGCTGAATGCATTATAAGATGTGAGCTTCGGAGATTTGTCCAGCTCACCTTGGTGTCATGGCCGAACGCTCTGTACCCAGAATGTCCTTTTAAACAGTGGAAGCAACAAAAACTCTTTTTCATTCATCAAATCTAAGGGGGATAACTTTGCTTAAAGATTTTCTTTTGGCCACTGCCATAAGTTATTTATTAATAATTTTATCAAAAGAGAATAATTCATATGTATACTCCCTCTCCCCTACAAAAAAATTGTTTTTAAAAAGAAAAAAATTTAAGCCCAATTGTAATATACAAAATCTAATTTTAAATACATTTTCTTTTATTAATCATCCTTTCAAAAGAAAATGCATTTTCTTGAGAGAAAAACAACAAAAACCAAAAAAACAAAAAAACCTGGGAGATTTGTTTCTGTTTACAAGCTGACATTTCCTTCACACAGCTTTTTTTCAGCCTGGTGCAAAGCGGGCACCCGGTGAGGATCAAAACTCATTCCACAGCCAAATTTGCTTCTTAGCATGGCATGCAAACCAGGAAAAATAAAAAAAATAAAAATATGAAAAACTAATTTGGGGAAAAAAAGAACCAAAATAAAAATTACTACAAATTTTTCTTTTTAAGATTGTTTTAATTCACTAATATTACAGAATTGAAAGTTAGAACAAATCATTTTAGTGCAAGGAAGTGCAAAAGCAAATTAAATTTAAATAGCAATTGTTTAAATAAGAGAGAGGGAGAGAGAGTCAACCATTCATCCAAACAGTGGGTCAGATGACTAATTTTGAAATTAGAAAAGAATCAAATGGGCAGTTCCAGTTGTAATAAACTGAATATCAGAGAAATAGCTGCCAACTAATTTCTAAGCCAATGCTTAAAGTTGAGAACAAATAGCTTTTTTTCCTAATGAGAACAAAGTTGAACCAAGAAAAATGTTAGTCTAACAAATTAAAAATATCTAAACTTTTTTTATTTTTATTTTTTTACCTTGTCAGAGTGGTATTAGTAGTAAACAGATATATCAAATGTCTGTAGTGGGTAAGATTGACAATATGAAACCACTAGATAGGGATGGTGGAAAATAAAATGCCGGATCCAACAAATTCTACTTTCTGGCATTGGGGGGGGTAGAAAAAGAAAAAGAGAAGAATTTGTCACAAGTTAACATGCCAAATATTACCAGCAAGAGCCAATGGTATAACAGTGGAAATGGTTTAACCAAGAGTCATGTTTAAATGCCACAACATATTCCAATACTCTTTTAGGGCCATACATGATTCCAGAGTTACAATTTCACCATTTATATGAATAAGTTTCAGTTGGAATTAAGATATTGTAAGAAGAATAAATTTTAGAATATGGCAGTTTAGGAAATAATAGATGCTCAAACTGATCCACCATTTTTTTAATTCTTTTTTTAAGTTGCAGCCTGAACATACCTGCAATTTTAATACACCATCACAGACCAACGTTTTTGCAAACCCAAATACAAACAAGTTCTGAAGAATGAGTGCTTCTTCAAGGCAAAAGAAAAAGAAAAACCCCATTTGCAAAAGTGAACAACTTTTGCTCTATCACAAGATACAGTACAAAAAGGTTAGCAATAAAGGGGAGGGGATAGAAAAAAACAAAAAAAGAAAAAACAGCATAAATTATGCAGAGTGTAAATGTAATCCCAGCAAAAAAAGGAAACTATGGGAACAAAAAGTTACTGTAGGATTCAAACATTTAGCACTGAACTGAACAAGTAATAAAGCGTGTAAACGATAACTGAGGAAGTTGTCATTTAGAATTCAGTTCACCAACACGCATGTGTGTGTCTATTCAATGTCAAGTGTATAAAGATTAGAATCTCCACTACCAAGAGATTACTAATGATTTGTGGTTGCATTTCAGTATTAAATCAGTCAACTGATTACAAAGGGTCTGTTGAGTAAGTGATTAGCTAAAACAAAGGAATAATCAACAGATTGATTTGATTCTTGGACATGAAAACTTTTAACATTAGCCAAGACCAAAGGAGAGAAACCTTCAGAAAGTATGACTAAACCAGTTTCAAAATTCAGAAACTGGATTCCACAAGATTGTTAACAGCAGATACTAAATCAAATGTTAAAATCTAGTAACCCGTCATTTATGAATTTGTGTAATGAAGTTTGCCAGACATGACAAAAAAAAAAAAAAAATACTCAAGGAAATGTATTTCCTTACAATTTCTGAAGAGGTTCTGGTTAATTCAAAAAGGACCCATTCACTGTCGTGACATTTGCATAGATTTTACCAGAACAATTTGCTTTCACATGCATTGCTTTGTTAGCAACTTTCAAAATATTAACAGTCCTAATTCCTCAGATCCAATTGCAGATCTTAAGAGGTAGACAATTACTGTGAAGAGGAATTCAAGTCACAAAGAGCCATTCTACCATTTAACAGACACCGAAATTATTCAAAGATGAATACTGTGGATTTATGGCAATCAAAGAATGTGACAACTCCATCTTGTTTGTTTGTTTTTTTTTTTTTCCAAATGATATTTTCTAAATTTACATCAAAATTGTGAGATTTGTGAAAAGTTATAGAGAAAAATAATATATGCCAATTATAAACACACACTGGGTTTGTGATGCAGAAGAGGATGGATTTTCAAGATAATTTTTAATAAGGTCAAATGCTTAACCTTGTATCTGTGACAAAACATTTTCCTTAAAAAAAAAGGGAGAAATTGGAATTTGGAACAAGTTACTAAGATTGCCTATATGCAAGGAAACCCCAATATTCTCTAAATGTTTGATTGTTGAATATAAACTGCAGGCAAAACACACGGAGAGAAGTAAGGTTTTCATTATGATGATTTTTATTTTTTAAGGTTTCTTCATCACATGAAAGTGATGCAATCTCATACAGCTGAGAATATAAAACAGATGTCCCTTAGACTGAGCTGGTAAAAAAGCAGCTTCCTGCCTACAATTTCTTCCACTGGTTCATTTTATTCACTGTTCTTATTTAGCCAATTACACTGCTAGCCAAAATCTTAAGAACTATGAAAATAAAAAAAAAAAATTTACCTTTTGTGTTGGACTCAACTACATATTTGAGTAGAGCTTCAAAAAAATGAAAATAAAAAAAAAGGAAAAAAATTTTTAGCATTTAATAAGGGAAATTTGAATACTGGGAAATTAGGCTAAATGCCAGCTGGTCAAAAGTTTAAGACCATATTTAAATGAAGCTTTAATTCGTAAACACATAACAAAATGTAATAGTGTTCAAGTATTAGTGCAGTCAACATCTCCCACTGGTATCTCTGGCTTTACATTAGGCAAAAAAAAAAAAAAAGCAAAATCTAAAAAGTTGACAGTTTGAACATGGCAGAGTTGTCAAGCTACAAAAGCAAGGTCTCTCTCAATGTATCATGAAATTGGACGTAGTAAAACTGCTGTTGTAAATTTCTTAAGACCCTGAGGGATGCAGAATGAGAATTTCAAGTGGTCAGCCCAAGAAAATTTTGTCGGTATTGAGTAGGATTCAATGGGTTGTCCAAAAAGACACCAGCTGATCATTGATCCAGATTAAGGCCCTTACAGACACAGAATGCGGCTCAAGAATAAGAGAGCATCTGAGAGAAAGGCTTTAAAAACTGTAAACGTCTTCAAAGTCCATGCCTCCTTCCACACCACAAAACAGCTCGGTTAAACTTTGCCAAGAAGTGCTAAACATGGGACAAAGAAAAGTGGAAGAAGGTTTTGTTCTCTGAGAAAAAAAAATTAACCTGGATGGCCCAGATGGCTTCCAACATTACTGGCACGATAAGGATATCCCAGCAATGACATTTTCTACACAATGGTGTAGGAGGCTCCATTATGATCTGGGGTGCTATCTCCTTCCAAGGAACAATGGAAGCATCAGGTTTTACGGGGGTGTCAAACTGCGGCTGGTTACATTGACATGTTGGAGAGAGCATCCTTATTGAATGAAGGCCCTCACTTATGTGGAAATGACTGGATCTTTTAGGCAGGACATTGCTGTAATCCATAATACCCGCAGGACAAATGACTTTTTCATGGCAAATAATGCGATTCTTTTGCACCATCCAGCATGTTCACCCAACCCAAACCCCCATGGAAAATTTTGGGGGTGGATGGCAAGGGAAGTTTCAGAAATGGACATCAATTCCAAACATGAAGCTATCTTCACCACTTGGAATAACATTCCAGCCAGCCTTCTGCAGACAGTTATATTAACCATACCAAAGCGAATTTTTGAAGTTATTCACAATGACAGCCTTGCAACTCACTACCAAGATGCTCTGTTGGGAGTTTCTTACTCTGTTGTTTATGACTTCTTTTAGACAGTCTTAAACTTTTGAGCAGCTAGTATTTAGCCTAACTTTCCTCTATTCAAAATTTCCCTATAAAATGCTAAAAAATGTTTATTTTGTCAATTTTTATTTTTCCTTTTTTGATGCTCTACCCAAATAAGTAATTAAGTCTAACAATGCAAAATTTGTTTTCTTTATTTTCATTAACCTTAACATTTTGGCCACCAGTGTATTTGAGAAAGATAGTGGAGATTTAAATAGATATTTTCAAGGGAAAGTGGAATATTTTCAAAGAAAATATCAAATTCCATGCTGATATACAGTCTTAGGCAGAGTTATTTGAAAACATCTGATTTAAACAAAAAACATTTTGACAACAAGGAAATTAGTTTCCTTCAGTTATCAGCAGTCACTCAATAAGATAGCCATATAATATACAGCTGTACTAAAAAGATACTGTCATTTCAGATTTTATTGCTTTACTATTGAGTGAAAAAAGCAAAGAATGTGGTCAAGTTGTCTAAACTTACATCAAAATTTTGCATCAAAGATTGCAATTTATATTATGCACGCACAAAGAGGACCTTGCATTCTCCTGAAGAAAAATAGTTCCTTTGGAATTGATTAGCAGAAGATATTTTGGAACTAATACTTAGGGAATTCACTTAAGTACTCATTTCCTTCTTTGTCTATGCCATCTGTCATATATATATATATATATATATAAAAAAAACAACAACTCAATTCCTGGAATGGTAAGACTGTTTAATGTATTCAAATCAGCCCTACTTCCATTTTGAAAGTGGCTCATTATCGAATACGAACCTTTTGAAAACACTTCTCAGCAGCATTACTGCTAAACAGACTTGTCACAAATACCAGGTAAGCTTATCTGTAACATCTCCAACCCCTCAAATGATTTTGCATTAAACAGATCATATCACAAGATTGTGCTATCACCATTTCTCATCACTATAAACATTAGCTTTTGGATTTGTCAAAATTGCCATAGGGAAAGGAGAGAAAAAAAAAAAAAAAAGACTCAAAATGATATTTTCCAATTTATGGCTTATTTATCTGTTAACAGTCAAATAAATACAGCTACAATAAATTCACATCTCTAATAATAGTAATGGTATTCCAATCCAAAAGTCAAAGATTTGCATAGTTATTTTCATATGGTATTAAAGACAACTCAAAGCAATATATTAAAAATACAAAAACTCAAAGCCTCAGTCTTGATGCTGACAATAAGAGATTTATAACCTTGGGAATAGGAAAACCAATATCAAACTTCTTCAGGATGAAACTTGTAAAATATATATATATATCTTCATTTAAAGTACAATTCATATACACGTAGAACATTTTGACAATCAAAGTTCATGGCTAAAATGCTTTATTTTGATTTACTGGAATAGAGGTTAATATTGAAAGTAGTAGTAGTAGTAAGAGTATTTTATGGCCACCTAGCCATCTCATTTCTAGTTTTATAATTTCAGAAATCGATGATTGAGCTTAACTTATTTGATCTGATGAATCCTTTCATCAAGGAAATTAATCTCTCAGAAAACAAAAATTCATAAAACCATTTAAATTTTTCCAGTAAAAAAAAAAAAAAAAAAAAAAACGCAAAATTCCTACAGCTGCAATCACAGAGAAAGTTTAAGTTGAAATTGTTTGATGCATACAATAATATATCATGAGAACAATCAGCAATATACAAATTTGAAGACATTGAGACTAATTTGTTTACCAAACTAAAATCATCATAAGGAACATTATTTGAAATTGAAATCATAATATTCTTAGTTAGCCACAATTCAAACGATTATATTGAAACAATATGAGCCTAAACTGTTTCTGTAAGAATATAAAACAGTTGTATAAACTCCAAACACTTAAATGTGTCATCTTGTCCATCACTATGAAGCTGACAGCCAATAATTAACTATTGCCAAGCTAATGAACACAGAAACGACATTCAAGACTCAATATCTAGTTAATACAAACAATATCGAATGCATTCCATATAGACAGATCTTAAAATAATTTGCTTATATTTCAATAAAGCAAAAAAATTTATGTTCAGCCTTTAAAAAGAAAAATTCATATGCAGAAAGTAATCTATTAGCAAACCAAACTTAGCATTTACACACTGGGAAAAGCTTTAAGTGAAAAAGAAAAGGCTAAACACTAATCAGAATGTTTAAATTTAAAAATAATTTTGGACAAAATTCTTTTAAAAAGGGATTTACTTTTTTTTAAATCAATCATAAAAATATAAGCTTCAGGTAACTCGGAAAAAGAAAAAAAAATGTTTTTCACACTAAAACCAGTAATAAATCTATATATACCAGCAGACTTTTTTTCTTAAAGAAAACAAAGAAAAAGTTGAGCAGAGGTAGGAAAAAAAAAAAAAAAGAATTTCAAATTGTCAGTTTATTTGGTTTTTGAAAAAACTTCTAAGCCAGATTAACTTTCCGCATAATAGGCCCTTTGTCTTTCAACAGACTTGGGAAAACATTACCAGTCTTTATAGATATTTTCTATAATCCAGACTGTTACAAGATGAAAAATGTTAAAAAATAATAAGTCAACATAAGCAGCCGAAATCTATAAATTCCAAATAACAAGTAAACAGGCCTGTGCCTACTTTACAAGATATGAGCACAAATAAAAGATATTTTTGAAAGCTAGAAATGCTTCTGGAGACCATGGTATGTGGAAAAGATTTACTCAAAAAAAAAAATAAATAAATAAATAAATAAATAAAAAGAAAAAAAAATAAACAGCTCAGGATGGCACATATCAAGTTATTTATAAGCCAGCAGCCATTATGGAGACAATTTAAGTTCCAAAATCCCAATAAGGACATGAGATTGGAAAGTGGGAAATATACAGTTATCCTTTAAAATAGATAAAATGAATAGGATATCAGATAAAGAGAAAAAAATGGTGGGTGAGTGGGAAAAAAATACAGCAATTACAAGTTTGCACAAGTGCCAAGAGGATTGCAAACTACTCCAAACTGACACCACTCATCAGTTAAGTGCTGCTAATTTCTTCTGAAGTTCCTCAATTTGACGTTGAATTCTTTCCTTCTCGGCTGTAATAAGAAGTAGATTTCAAATTCATTTATTTATTATAATAAAAAAAGTGTAAATATTTTTTATGCATATAATTAAAAAAAAAAAAAAAAAAAACTTGCTAAAATTACCTTAGCATTATTCATAACCTAATATTAGTATTGAAAGTAATTACTACTACACATCTTTGCTTTTATTGTATTATTGCGGCCAGACATCTGTACACTCTAAATGAAATGTATAATGAAAATGGATAAAAAAATTGTTTAAAGAAAAACTTAAGAGAATTTTTCCCTTTATATACAAGATATTCCAAGTTAAAAAATAACAAAAAGGAATCTCTACTCTAAACCAAATATAAAAATTTCTGGGAACAAACAAATGGTGAGTTCAAAATTTAGTGGCTCACAAAATATCAACAAAAGCCATAACCTGTCATTTCTGGCAAGTATATAATAAACAGAATCCACTAGACAAGACAAATTCAGGTGAAGGAAACGATCTAGCAAAATTGATTGCATCAAACACAAGCCACTGTAGAAGTCAAATAACTAACTCTAAAGTGCCTGGTTCCAGGAGAATCTTGAATTCTTTTTGACAAGGTCCCGAAAGGGTAGCATAATGGGACTTAATAAATATGCCCAGGCAAATTGGTTTACCAGACCAAACCAAGACCTTGCATCAGTGATGGTTTTCAGAACAGGGAAATTTAAAATGGCATTAAGCATAGATTCAGAAGGAGATACTCCCAATGATATTATTTGCAGTCCCCCCAGACTGAACAGTGTTCTTACAAAACTGGAATTTGTCTTTGCTGAGTACAATCCCATTTTGTGCGCATCTCATTAGAAAATCAAAAGGTATGATAGAATGCCTCTTTGATATTGGTGTCGTAGAGCAAGGTGTCATCAACCAATTTGATTTTTCTGGCAATGTCTTTTATAACCATCATATCTGCATCGCCAGATGCCCAGTAGCCTTGATGCATCCTAAGGTTTCCCATCCTAACCTTCCCCATTCTGTTATAAAAGTTGTGAGTGATTGGGACTTCTCATCTAATAGAATATAGTGCACCCAGCACCGTTTCCTTGGTATTGGGTGGCACCTGCAGTGCCAGCTGGAAAGATGAGGCAGTGTGGTGTGTTTATCGCTTGCAATGCGAATTTAGATGTTGATAATTGATGGTTCACCTTGGTTGACCATCCTTTTTTGTTGTAATCACTATCATGCTGCACCAATTTATAGAAATGCCAATGGATACTTGTTTTAATATGCCCCTTTCTATGTCTCACATAATGGCTTGTCTTACTAGTTCTTTAAAGTGGTATGGCACAGGTATAGGTCTGTGCTTAGCTTTAGGAACTGCCCCCTCCTTTAGATGGATATGTGCAGGTTTACCAGACATGGCTGGAAATTGCCTATCAGTCTTGAATGCTGAATTAGCAAATTCAGCTAGTAATCACCTTTTCAGCTTCTCCACATTTTCTTCATTTGTTGGGAAGGAAGGTTCATCAGGGTGAATTGGTAGTTAAAAGTCTGTGGATTACTTTTTGCTCCATATTGTGGAGGCACACAGTTGCTGTATAATCACTAGGCATCCAATTTACTTTGCTTGGGGCTGTCATAGACATGTGTGGGGAAGTGAGGAGACAGTATGCCTACATCAATACAGGCTGCCTTGCTAAAATATAGCTTATAGATCTTGTTGCAGACATACAGGGCTTACTTTGTAGACATTTCTCCAACACTGAACTGAACAGGAAGCCATCTATGGCTTATAAGAGTTGAGCCCCCTACTGCACAAATAACTTTTTTGGATGGGATCAACTTTCATTGAGACACATGCAATGTAGGTGCTTGGGTCCTGCCAGGCAGATAGTGGCACCACTGTCTGGAAAGATCTTCAACCAAATGCTTTGATTACCTGGAATGTCTTCAGGATTTCTGGGGTCTGGCTTTGGATAAAATGGGACCAGTGTTGCTTCTATCTCTACAATACTATTTTTGTTAGATGACACATATGAGCCTTTCTCCTGGTCAAACTCAACGTGTGCAATCAAACTGTCCATGTTAGCTTCATCATCTTGAAGGCCTCTCACTTCACTAGAGTGACTTCTTGATCTGGACTGGCAAAAATTTGAAAAATGACCTTGGATGTTGCATGAGCAATCCTGCAATATAGAAACACCCCTATCCTGGGCATTGGCTTATCACCAGCACAAATCCTGCTTTATAGACGTCTTCGAGATTTTATCCCATCACACACACACTTATATAAGCCACACTCTGAGTGGATAGCTGCAACCCAAAGACATTATCCAAATGCAACGCAGTCATCATCAAGAGGTACAATAGGGCGACACAGTTTCCATTCAAAACCCAAATAGCCATCGATGGGATAAAGCTGGGTGAATAGTAGAAACGTTTCCCAACCATCAATATAGGATTAGAGTTGCAGGATCAGGTAGAATAACCCTGTGGAACCGGAGATTCCTGAGGAAACTTGAAGCACCTGTAATCAAGACCCCTATCCTAAGTGCCTTGCCTGTGTCCCTTGGACCAACGATCATGGATATATGTAGGGCATATCAATCTGACAAGAAATCTGGAAATGGCGACATTACTTTGAGTAGGACCCTGGGATGCCAGGTCACTTCGCAGTTACCGTCATCAAGAACCAGGACCCCCAGGGTGCTATCCCAACTACTCCCATACAATCGTCCAGGCAATAAGGAATTGATTCCTCCTCAGCAGCCACTACGCTCCCGCAATGGGGAGAGAAGGGAGATGCAGAAGTCAAATAACTTACCTTCTAACATGGCTGCCTCCTTGTGTCTCCTTGTAGAAAGGCAGACCAGCTAATCTACTTCATTTATAGGAGATTACCTAATACAGCAGGTGGGTTAGTCCACTTTACTATAATGGACCTGCCCAACACATTTGCATGAGTGGACTCTACTCACTCATATATCTCTCCATTAAATCACTCAGTGGGTATTTTTCCATTGGGAGTGACTACACCAGTCTACTTGTGTGTCAATTAACCAATATTCAACAGCCACCTACAAACATTTCATCACCACCACATACATAATTGGTCTACATGAAGGTTGCATATTTTTGTTATGAAACGCTACCAATCTTAATCAGACATCAGATCCTTTAGCTCTTTTCAGCAACCCTATATAAAATAGGATCAAACCATCACATGTTTCACATCACAATTTTTACACAGATCCAAAGTTGTAGAGGTGGAGTAATTTATAGTGACTTGCACACACAGGATGACTGCTTATGAAAATATTAAGTGACAGCTAAAGATGAATGAATGCCATATACATCTGAAAGAGGCTGAAGAACACATCGGCTATAAACATAAAAAATACTAGTCCAAATAATATTAACAATGAAAATTTTTCATCAAAACTCTAAACAATTAAAATGAAGTGTTTTCAACAAATCTGACTTACCATCTTCTGCAGATTTATGAGTAGGAGCAGGAGGAGGAACAGGAACATCCTTATTCTTTAATTGATCTTCAAGGTCTTCCTCAAATATAATTTGATAACTGTTGCCGACTTTCTGAACCACTTTCACATTCATAGTCTGATCTTGAAATTTGCTTATTTCGTTTGTCCATTTTTGTTTGGAAATTCCTGGAAAGAAAATAAATAACATGTATTTATTTTAAATTGAAGAAATTTGAAAGGTTTTGAAATTATGTGTGTGTACATTGTTGTTTTTTTTTTTTTTTTTAATTTTCTTTTTTTACTTTATTACTATTATTTTTGTTAAGTACCCAAAGAAAACCAACTTCAAGGCTACAATATACGAAATGCATTAAAAAAAGTATCTGATTATTTTTCCCCCGCCAAAATTGTGTCAGTTCCTGGTTGCTATGCCTAATGTACAGATGTGTAGTGCACATTTGTTGGATTTTTCTTTTCACATAGGATGACAGAACGCAGCAAGAAGAGATATTGCATCAAGTTTTGTCAAAAGCCTGGTGATAAAGCATCCAAAAGATTCAGCAAGCCTTCAGCAATGATACCATGGGCAAAATTCAGATCAAGGAGTGATACAATTGCTTCCAACATGGCCAAACCTCAATAAGTACAGGATCCATGCATTACATTTTAATGGGGGAATTGTGCATGCAGAGAGTGTCGAGAAAATGTCCCCAACGTGCTGGCAGAGCAGCAGAAGCAACTATGCATAGAAATCATGTGTTTTTCAGATTGGGAAAGAACCAGAGGTCACAGTATTAAGTTGGGAGAGTAGGGAGCCTGTTGAATTCTGCTTGATGCGCTCAGTCATCTTGTATAAAAACAAAAATCCGATGAGCACATACATGTCTGTACTGTAGGTGCAACAGAATGTTCACAGGAAGGGTGGTGTCAGCTCCCACCTAAAAGTTTTTTCCTACACAGCATTAGTTTTGATGGGAAAGAATAATGTTAGATACTTTTTGAAAACACTTTGTACACATGAATTGAAATATGTAAAACTGCTGACAACTAGTTTAAAAAAAAAAAAAAAAAAAAACTTATCAGAAATTGCTTAAAGATATCAAATTTATCTTAAAATTAAAAATTATTAAAACAAATTTTATGTAAGACTAATCGCAAAAATTACAAACTTTAAACTCAAAGGATGTACAAATTCAAGAATGGAATTAAAATGTTAAAAAAATAGAAAAATCTTTTAATGAATGTTGATTTTATAGCTTGTTTAATATTAAATATCCTTCCAACTTAACATTAAAATTATGTTTTAAACAAAGAAATTCTTACCTGTTAAGCAACACTGGACAGCTAAAATCGGAAACTCTACAAATATTTCAGAGGATATTTCTCGGAGTTGAGCTTTATCAACCAAAGAAACATTACCATAATCTATGAAGAAAACTTCCACTTTATCTTTATGGGTATCAATCACTTTTGCACGGTACCAATCATCTGTCAAATATAATTTTAAAGCAGTTAAACAATTAAGCAAAACAGTAACAAAGGAAAGAGAGGAAGATGCAAGAAAATGAGGGAAAAAACCATACCTAAGTACTTAGCAGCAACCAGTTGTCCCTTTTCAGGTAGAGAAGTAGGTTCTTCTGAAGACTCATCACATAGTTTGCCCAACTGCCCCATGAGTTCAAAATACTGTAAAATAGCTAGGAGAGAAAGAATGAAAAATAGCTTTATTTTCCTAAAAAAAAAAAAAAAAAAAAAAAGAAACAATTGAATAAAAATGCAATGACATCTGAAGAACAGGATTAAAGAAAGCAAAGAGGTTTTTCATGTATTTACATTTTCCTGTTATAGCAATAGTTTCTACAGTCTGAGAAACTGAGAATAATGCTTTAGCATCACAATTAAGAAAAGAAAATGTACTATGTAGGAAAAATGATCCTTATTGTGCATGACACTTGTGGTTTCTTATCAGACTAAAACTACTAAGCTTAGTAAATATCAGTTATACTTCAACAACCATAAGAGATTGTACAGAGTTTTAGAACTAAATGGTGTTGAGAACACTCCAATTTCTGAAATCTACAAAACTATCACATTAGATCTATTTTAGACTAGCTTTCTAAATGATAAACAGAAAAACTTAAATATATTCACCTGTATCATCAAGCAGCTGACAATAAAAAACATCGGCACCGGCAACTGATGTACAGTGAAGCTTGTAGCAACTGTTTGTGTCTAACATCAGGCAGTTCATGTTCTTTGTGTAATACTTTATTTTTGGGCTGTTAACACATGAAACAAAATCAGAATCTGCCTGGCTTTCCAAGCTTAAAGTTGAGAGTTTTCTTTCATTCATCTGAGTGACATGCTGACAGGATTCACTAGAAGAACCCTCTGCAGGAATAGATGTGGACTGAAAAGGAACAGTTTGTATGGCTGGGTCTAGTGCAGCAGAACTCTCAGAGGAAAGAGATGATGTTTGAGAACTTGGAGTGAATTCAGTGGAAAAGCCATGTGGAGAATTACCAGCCTGAGAGTTAGACTTAAGGCTCTCAGTTTCAGAAACATAACCACTTGCAATTTCTTCTTTAAACATATCATTCAAACATTCCCCATTACTGTCATAGACAACAACATTAAAAATTTCATTGTTTTGTGAAACTATTTTATATTTGCATATATTATTGAGGACCAGCTTTGCAAACTGTAGTAGTCCATCTTTGGGAATGCTTGCATTGTGAAGTTTGCAGTGGATAGCTTGTTTGGGATAAGAAAGAAAACGTTTTGGAAGTGGATGCAACTGGCTTGATGATAAATGTTCACAATTGCCATAATCAATAAAAAAAACTGTGAACATTGAGTCACCATGTACTTTCAATATTTGACCACGGTACCACTTATGGTCAACAGAGAATTTGGCAGCAACAATCTCATTCTCACAAGCAACATAATCTGTTCCTTGATTTCCAACCTTGTCCAAAACATCATTGAAATGAATTTGAAATTCTTTCTGATCAGACTGAATCAGATTAATAAAAAAGGTTTCCGATTGAAAGTCAATAGCAATGCCACTCTGAACACTGCCAACAGCAAGATCAATTTTAGGAATGTCTGAAATTAATACTTTAGAATGTTGCAAAGACTGCTCTTCATGAGATGTAGATTCTGGATTCATAAGAATAGCATGTCCATCAAGAACTAACAAATCAGCAATGGAAGCATTGGTACATAGGTCAATCAATTTCCAGAGACATCTTTGATTCATATCAAGTCCAATGTATTCACCAAGTATATGCTGCTCCTGGACACGAACACTGGCATTCATGGCTTCTAATGTTTCCTGAAAAATGTTACAGAGTTTTGGAGACCATCCTTTATCTGCTGGTTTTATTTCAGCCAATTTGGAATGAACAGTAATAACAGAGTGATCAAGACAGAAGGGTGGAGCAGAACGCACAGTGTGAGTAAGTACAGTCTCTATACTGCCATAATCAAGAAGACGAACAGTCAAACTCGCATCTTCAATCTGCATTACTTCAGCCCGGCACCAGTGACCTTGAGGTTTTTGAACAAGGACAAGCTGACCCTGAACAAGCCTAAAATTTAAGAAATGTTTTGGTTTACATTAGAAATGCATAGAAATTTAACAAATTAGTAAACTTAATTTCAAATGAAAAAAAAAAAAACAACAAAAAACCAGGTCAGAGTTTTAAGAATATGTAAATAATAGACCTATTAAAATAATATTTTTTTCAAGTTGGCATTAAGTGAATCAAAAATTTAGATCATTTTGACAAAAAATAAAATCCCAGAAAAAAATCAGATTACAAAATGGATTAACATTAACAACTGAATTCTACAGAGGAGTTGGGATCAAAAATAGATTGAATATAGATCGAAATCCAACAAAATGACAAGATAACCAAATAGGAAACATTTATCAATTTAACATGCTTCACTTTTATTAAAACTTTGTGGGAGACTGAGATATGAATAAAAACAGAGAAATTCTGGTATTTTAATTTTGTATTGTCTGATTTTCATTGGTCGATCATCATGTATCATGTGCATTCAACTCTTTTAGACCAACATTAGTATAATTACAGGCATTCTCAATTCAAAGATATGACATCCATCTGATTTTTCAAGTAATTCCAAGCCTACCTGAAAAACTATAAATATTACGATATATTAGTGTATAAAAATTCTATTTTGTCTATGTGAGAATTTAGATGATAATGTATATTCATAATTGTGCATGTATGTCTAGTAGACATTGTTGTTTTTTTTGGCATGTTGATTTGATAACATTTTACATAGGTACCTCCACGAGATCGCTAAAAAAAGAGCATAGCATGATGAAAAAAATACGCGTAAACTTGACGAAAAACAAAATTTTATCGTCTAAATGTTTGTTATTATTAAGAGGAAAGGTCAAAGTATTTTTTGGGGTATTTTTTCCATTTTTAATCGTTCCTAGCACGTCCGAAATTTTCGTTAAAAATCTAGTTTTTTTGAGTCAGCAAAATTGACCATTTTTTTCCATTTTAAAAAAAACTGGAAATCTGACTTTGAAATTTTTTAAATATCAATTATCATTTTTTCAAAACTTATTTTAAGAAAATCAGAAATTATAATGTTTATTTAAAATATTTGGAACCAAACTTAACTTAGCTTAGCTTTTGTGCCAAAAAGATGTAATTTGAAAAGAAAACAAAGCAGGTCATAAACTTCCGCGTCTCTTGACATGTGATGAATGATATATTTACGAATTCCATGAGGCTAATTTGTTCTACGGAAGGAGAAAAGTGAAATAATTTACATTTACGTGAACAAATTATTTACCCCGTTATTTTTAACGAAAACTTTCAGCAGTCTAATTTTTTTTTTTTTTTTGTACTTAGCTTTCACCTTTATGTTTATGATGCTTTATGGGAAATATATTATAAAGAAATTAAAATAAAACTGTTAAGAGTGACATTAAATTTCATATTTCTTAAGAAAGGTATCTAATTAATTTATAGGTACCTTTCTTATGAAATTTTATCAGAATTGTACATAAAATACTATAATTTTATGTACATTTATTACATTCTACTGTTATTTGTATTTGCATTCATTTTATTATTAATTTTGATATTTCATTTATGGAAAAATGTCATAACTGAGATTAATATAAAAAATAAGATCATATAAATTTCATAAGATGATACTGATACTTGTAGGTACCCTTCTCAGTTGAAATTGAAAAATCAAATTAACTTCTCCACACGTGTTTCTAAAAGTAAAGGCCTTAACAGCGGAGAACAATGCTTAACTCAAATAACATAACTTAATTATATTCTGGTTGGTCTTCCGTATTTTATAATTACAGCTCAATTATAAGCACAAAATTACATTTCTTAATTACTGTGGATCTTCTGATTAGTCAAAATGATACAATTTACAACGCTAAAAAAAGATCTCTCTCATAAGGACACTTATGAAAGCCTATCGACTTTTAACTAATTTTATAATATTTTAACAACTTAAATGTAAAATCTATTATAATTAATGAAATAACAAATAATTGTATTAAAAATTCATTTTTCATTGAAAAATTTTTTTTGCTTTCAGAAAATATTGTCCATATTCATAAAAACAACTAAAAGCAAATAAAAGCATTTGAAATTAAATAATATCTTCGTTTTATTGAGTTTTGTATGTTACAATTCAGAGCTGATTTTCAGGTACTGCGTATCCAATTAAAAACAAAAAAAAAAAACGATTTGCATTCCTCAAAGCCCTGTGCTTTTAATTATTGTAATCACTAAAACCGATGTGATCGAATTTCTAGCGTTTTCATAAAATTAGTTATGGGGAGGTAATAAATATTTTTAAAAAATATTTCTACCATGACTTTAATAAAAAAAACATATTTATAATAATTTCGAGCATCTGTGAATAGTTCCTGAAAGTTTCATTTACATCTGATAATTATTTCTATTTTTGCACGATTTTTCAAATTAATGTGTCATACCAAAAAACGTACTAAAATTGTCTATGTTATTTACTAGTTCCGCTGATACAAATAGAAAAAGGTTTTTTTTATCAAAATTTAGAATGTTCTAAAAGAAGGAAAATTTTTTTAAAAGTAATTAAAAAAAAAAAAACTTTGGTCTTTCCTCTTAATAATAACATAAGCATTTAGACAATAAAATTTTGTTTTTCAGTCTAAATGTCTTTTTTCATCAAGCTATGCTCTTTTTTAGCGATTTCGTAATTCGGTACCTAATTTTGCATACAGAGTTTGTTTTAGATAAACATACATTAGATTCTTTAAAAATGGATTCAATAAAGGTTGGCAAAGTAATATATTTTTGACGTGTTTATAATTGGAAATAGCATTATTATCAGACTTTCAAAGTATTTTCTCAGAGTCTGTCTATATTTCCGAGATGAGGTATTATGTACATTATTCAGACTATTGTCCTCATCTTTGTTGCCATATTTATCACGTTTCGGCTGTTGTACGCCTTCTTCAGGTGGTTGGAATGTCGAATCCATCAAACATGGCACGTGGA
This sequence comes from Acanthosepion pharaonis, assembly GCA_903632075.3. Lineage (NCBI taxonomy): Eukaryota > Metazoa > Mollusca > Cephalopoda > Sepiida > Sepiidae > Acanthosepion > Acanthosepion pharaonis. Next base: position 733,108 of record CAHIKZ030000588.1, on the reverse strand, counting down.
ACTAGAACAATCTACCCCGGTGAGTGAAATAAAGGGTTCAGTTTGACATTCCAACCACCTGAAGAAGGCCGAAGCGTACAACAGCCGAAACGTTGTGATAAATATGGCGACAAAGATGAGGACAATAGTCCGAATAATGTAAATAATGTATTTTCTCAGAGTTATGTTCTTTTTTAATTCGAGTGACATTAGTAAAAATCAAAGTTCTGACCAGTTATGTTCCTGTGTATCATGTGATGGTTGTTTTTTGTGTTTACAGATATGATCATATAATGTCTCCTCTACATAAACTCTTTCATATTATAAACAATTTATTTGATAAGTACTGGCATTGGAATTAGTGTCGAATTTATTTTTTCTTCCTAATTATAACCGAGATTGTCTTGGACATGGTAGTAAACATCATAGTATTAAGGACAATTAATTTATTTTCAAGTTTAGTAGAAAGAGTGTTAGAGCGTAGGATTATAAATTGTGTTTTTTTTTTTTTTTTTTTTGGTTTATTTTTGAGTGGTGTCCAGTTTCTTTGGATTTGTGGATTTTGTAAGCTTGTTTTCTAGTATTAAGGATTAAATGGCATGGGTAGTGAAGTCTATGTTTTCAATATATTTCTCTTCACTTAGGTATTATGGGCTACATATTCTAAGGGCTCTGAAATAGAATCCTATGACTAATCCTGATTTTATATTTTGATTGCAGTGGGAAAGAGAAATTAATTAAATTGTTTTTGGTAGCATGTTTAGAATAAACTTAAAGTCTAATTTTTTTATTGTTATGTATTGATATGATGTTAAGGAAAGGTAGAGATTTGTTCATTTCAATTCATGTGTGAATTCAATGGTAGGTTCAATAATATTAAGTTTCATTATTATGTCTAATAGATTTATATTATGTGGATATAATAAAAACACACTACTATATATATATATATATATATATATATATATATATATATATATATATATATATATTATTAGGTAAGTAGAGCTTTTAGGTATGATGTGTTTAAATAAACCAAATTCTAAAAATTCTAGGAAAAGACAAGCAAGAACACCACTAATAGGTGACCCCCATTGGTAAGCCAAATTTTTGCTTACAGAAATTTTTATTGAAAGAGAAAAAAAAGTGGTAAGTGATTAACTTACATGGTTTTATAATTTTAAGAAAAAGTAGAGGAAGCTTTTCTTTGGAATTTATTGAGGTGGTTTCTCAATATGTTGATGTCTGTTTTACAGCTTATCAACCCTTTGTGGGTCATTTAAAGTAAAGACATTTTTATATTTCATAAAAAATTTTTTTCTTTTAATTATACCCAATCATATGATATCAACTATTTATTTACTTTTTTTTTTTTTTTCAATCACATGGTATCAACTACTTTGGTTGGTTTAGATATCAGTTTTTTTTTTTATAGGTTTATAGTTTTTGGTATAAAACCACTCTTTTGAGAAATGATATATCATCCATCTACACTCTTTCAAAGAGCTCCCTTATGTTGTTTACATTAAAGAAAATCTTCCTAGATGAAGCAAGCACTGTGCACTTAGTACATGGTTTATAGTGTAAGCAGATTTGCATGTTGGGCATGTTGGTTGTCCTTCCTCTTTCAGTAGATGAGTATATAATTCTTGTATGGCTAATGTGCAAGTGGGCCAATATTACCTCTTTTCAGGACTTTCTATATCCTGGCTTCCATTTGCCAAATACTAGCTTGATACGTAGTAATTTATTTGGAGCATTGTTACTCCAACATTGTTGCCATTTTCGTTTAATAAATCTGTACCTGGCTCTTCAGGTCTGTGTAAGGGATCTTAAAGATTAGGTCAATTCCCATATTTTCATCATGTTTAGCAGCTGAGTCAGTTTTGTCATTTCCATTTATTCCAACATGACTTGGGATCCAACAGATCACAACATCTATCAACACAGATATTGAATGGAGTTAATTTAACAACTTGACTATTAATGGGTTGTCAAGTTTTTTGTTCGTGCTGTTAGAACTGATAATGAATCAGAAAAGATTATAATTTTTTGTTTTTATTTACTGAAATAATGCTGAGTACTACATTTATACACAGGCTTCAGCACTGAAGACTGAGGTTTCATCTGGGAGGTGCTTACTGCTTATTTTCTTCCGAGATATTGTTGCACATCCTGTTATATTTCCATGTTTGGACCCATCTGTAATGATGGGTGTGTAACTGGTTTTGTTTTCTTTGATTTTATCAAATTAATTTTTGAAAGTTCAAAGGATGCATGTTTTTTTGGTTTATTTTCAACCACTACTTTTGTATACATGTACACTTTTGGTCAAAATTGAATTGGTACTATCCTGTGTATGAACTTTATCAACATTTTTTATTTTTTTTTTTTTATTAACATGTACCTTTTTGCCAATATTCAATTTTTGAATTTGTACAGATCCATATATGAGCTCTTATCACAATTCAAGAGGTTTTACTTCTCATGCACCATTTTATACGTGATACAAGTGCATGAACAAAAATCATGTCAGCGTTCATATTTGTGCATGAACCATTTTCTTAGTTACATGAACCCTTGTCATAACCTTGTGCTAAATGCGATCTTATGTTCATTTTTCCTGAGCTGCCAATCTTGTTTTCAGTTTAATTCCACTGGAACACTTTGACCATATCCTGAATTTTAATTTATTTGGATTGTAAATTTTGTAAATAAATTTGCATAAATTTAAGTATCCTCCTTTTTGTTGTCTGTTTGTTAGATTTACGTCATTTATTTTTAAATGTTTGCAGGCCTCCTGTGACTCATCTTTACTTGGGTGCACAGGCCATATACGATATTATATCACCCTCCCCACTTCCAGAGGGTCTGCAACAGCATATATATGAATTTGCAAAAATAAAGGAGGACCTCATCTACATACAAAAGTCCTTCTATCCCGGAGGTTAAATTTTTTATTATTTTGATACTGAACAGTGTTACTGATAAAATACTTCCTTGGGGCACTTTTTTTTCTTTAATTTAGATCAGAGAAAGTTGATCCAACCCAGACTAACTTTTCTGCTAGTAAGAAAACCCTTTATGAATTTTACTAGCTAGAATTTTTCAAGCCAAAGGCATGCACATCCCGCATGGTAGAATATCTCCAGATAGTACCATAAGCTTTCTCCAAGCCAAAGATTTCTATAAAGTGTTCTATTCAAACAAAAGTATCTCTTATAGCCGATTCCAAGTGGATTAAGTGGTCCAGTGTGCTTCTTTTCTTTCTGAAACCACATTGTAGTCCATAATTAGTTTATTTTCCTCCAAGTACCAGATCAATCTGTCATTTATCATCCATTCCATTTTACATAGACAACTGGTCAGTGAAGAAGGAAATTACTGGAAGTAATTGAAACTCACCTGAAGCGAGCTGAATGTGTAATGCTCCTCATGCCAATGACACTTCCACCGAGCTTCTCTACGGCATATGACTTCACTGAATTTCTTTTGATGTGTTCCTCTCGAATTTATATTTAAACTGGGGTCATCAGGAGAGAATGTGCACCGTTTCGGGGCCTTCCTCTCAACAGTTTCAGTTGCACATCGGCCCCCCTCACTGATGTGAGGCCCCATTATAACGATATACAAGTGTTGTAGATAAACTAGTTCAAATGTGTAACGGCGGAATTAAATTTATGAAAATTCCAAAAAACGGCAAACCTCACGTCCTGAGAATGCAACATGAACCTTATTACGCATTCACGATCAGTCATGTCATGCCGTCATGTTCACTGAAACACTCCACAGAGTATTTCGTTTTTTCCATATCCACATAGGACTATTCTCAGTTACTTCTATTAGGCATTTTATACTTTTGGCCCTATTACGCCCTTTGATTCCAATTTGGCCCAGAAATTGGTACAGAGTGCCTGAAACGAAACCCCTTGCTCCAATTTCCACTGCTCTAACAATTGCATTATACCCCTTCTTTATTAGCTCTGATTTTAGATTTTCATATTTATTAGTTTTATAATCGTAGCTTTGTTCCATCCGGCATTCATATGGTACTGTTAATTCAACCAGGATGATTTTATAGTTCACCCTTGACAGAAGAACAATATCTGGTCGCAGACCTTTACTTGATATTATTTTGGGGTAATCATTACGCCAACCAGGAAGGTCTGCAGATACCTCCAAGATGACACCAGAACTAAGGAGATTTTTTCCAGGTATAGCATGACATTTGCTTGTTTGCTTAGAACTGACATATCTTTTTCCTTCTGCAACAAATTCATGGGCTGAATTAGATGACTCAGACTTCATATATTTCTTTATAATTTTGACCAGCTCATCTAAAACACTATTGTGCCTCCATGTATATCTTCCATTGACAAGGGCTGTTTTACAGGAACTAAGAACATGTTCTAATGTTTGTGGCTTTTCCTTACACAGGGGACAAGTGGGATCACTCTTTCTTCCATTTAACAAGATTGTTCTTAGATGGTAGCAGGTCATACGTGGAACGTATTAAATAGCTCAACCTAAGTGGAACCATCTGCCAAATGTCCTTCCACGTAATAGATTTCTGCAGAGCCTCCTCCCAGTTTGTTCATTGGCCTTTTTGGGATTGTTACACTCCTTTTACAAGTCTTTTTTTTTTATCTTCTTTCATCACATTTTGGATGACCATGTCACGGCGATCTTTACCAGAAGTTTTCGACCACCATTGCCTTTCATTTAGCCCTAACCCTTGTTTCCCTGCTTGAGTGTATCCGATGACTTCATTGAAAGCTAGATTGTCTTTAGCACTTGTTATCGTCTCTCTGACCTTCCACTTTCTCCCTGTTTTTAATGTAGGCTTTAGTGCTTTTATTGCTTTATCCTTGGAGTCATCCAACATCATTTGAAGTCTAATTTTTCCAGATTTATACTCTTCCACAATTGTGAAATAAGTGTGTAGTTTTCTGGGTCAGAGTTGTCTTTTCCAGGTTTTGGGACTGGTATTATAGTAGTTTGTCTCCAAATATCTGGGGAAACTTCTGTTTATCCATATATTATTGGATATTTTTAAAAGAAATTCTAAGGATGGTCTTAGAAACTCTTAGTGGACTTCATCGGGTCCAACTGCTGTTATGGCATCTTTTTATGGTTGATTTCAATTTTGCTAAACTCAGTGGGTTGTTGTAGCTTTGTTAGATGTAAAATTGTATTTTTCTGTATTTTGTTTTAAGACTAAGTATTTTTATTTTTCACTCACTTGAGTTTTTTTTTTTTTTTTTAAATACTTTCAGCTAATATACCTGCTATGTCCTTTTTGTTGGTCATAATAGTTTTTTTGTAAAGATGCTTAATTGGTGTCATTTGGTATTTCCCAGCTATTTTCCTCACCATTTCCCATAATCATTTTGTTTTTGAGGAGGAGCTTAGCTTGCTGACATTTTTGCCAACATTCTTTTTTGGCTTCTTTCATTGCTCTATATAACTTGTAATTGTTTAAGTTTGCCATTGTAGGTTCTTTGTTAAAATTTTTGTAGTGACGTATTTCGTAATCTTATGGCTTGCAAGTCATTTTCAGTTATAAGTTTCTCCACAATTTTTCCCTTAAGATCTGTGTCTTTATTTCCCCATGCAGTGTTGTGACAATTAAAGTCTCTTAATAAAATAAAAAGCATGGGTACTCGGTCTATCAAACACTGAAGCTCATCTTCGTTTATGGGATCTTTTGGTGGTATATATACAGAACATATGTTCATAGTTTTATGCAGGCTGGCTCTAAATGCAATTGCTCAAAAGTTTGTCGTTATATTAATTTGGCTCAGAGATGTTTCTAATGATGATTGAAGTTCCTCCACAGGCCTTTTGTCCTGCTCCATATATATGGCTATATACCTGATAATTTTTAATATTTATTTTATCTTCTTGTTTTAAAAAGGTCTCTTGAAAACAAACAACATCTGGACACAAGTCTGTTAGCAGTATTAAAAGTTCATTAAAATTAGTTTTTAGCCCACACCAATTCCATTGAAGAATTTTGTGTACCAGGGTTATGTGCATGTATATATATATATATATATATATATATATATATATATATATATATATATATATATATTCTGACTTTTACTGGATTTTCATGTCCCCTTATTGAGTATTTAATCTTATTTCCTTTCTATTATAAGATTATTTTGTTAAGTTTATGATGTCAATTTTCATTTGTTCAATTTTTTTACATTTTTGTTGTTGTTTTGCCTTTTTCTCACATCTTTGATACAGATCAATGTTTTTTTCTTACTGATTTGTCTTTCATTTTCCTTTTGTGAGTTATGGATTAATTTGGTAGAGAGAGAGAGAGAGAGAGAGAGCTATTTCTATATTTGTTATACTGATTTTTAAGGCTTTAATGAGGTTTTACAATTCATTTATTGAGTTTCAATTTTGTTTTTGTTTTTTGTCAGGTCATTTGCTACATTTTCATTTATATTTAGCAGTGTTTTGGTGATTTTTGCATAAGGAGGATTCTATAAGTTTTCTAACCTCTCGGAATGTAATATTTTGAGTGATTTTCGTTCTTATTTGTTTTTATTTTCCCCAGGTCTTATACTCTTTAGAATCAGTTCTGTGATCTCGATTGCAGTTGATACATTTTGGTTCATTTTTACATGTTGTATCATCAGTTTGGTTCTATTTCCCCACATTTGGCACAAGTTTGTTCTCTTGTACAATACTCCTTGAGATGCCCATATTTTTGGCATTTCTGGCATCTTCTCAGATTTAGAATATATTTTTCTACTTTGGCTATTAAATATCCAATTTTAATTTCAGTTGGTGGTGTTGAAGTATTGAAAGATAATATACATGTGTTAGTATTATTTGATTTTGTTTTTTTTTTGTTTTTTTTTTTAATTGTTATCCTTTTGTCATCAGTTATATTTTGTTTTTTTAACTTAGCTTTTATTTCTTCTATGGATCTCCACTATGAATCACACCTCTAGAGGAATTCAATCTCCCATGTGAGTATGCTTTTATACAGATGTTATGAATTTTTTTAGTCTTTAATAGGGTGCTTGCATATTTTTTTTTTTTATTTGATATTTCTATCAGGACAGTTCCATTTTTAAAAATTTTTTTTACCGATTTTGGATTAACCATTGAGGATATGACCTTCTGTATCAGAAACAGTGATAATTTGGTTAGTGAGATCTCTCTAGATTCAAGTATAATAAATCTAGAAAAGAGTACTTCAGGCTGTTCTGGATTGGGATCTGACTCCATGTGGTGTCTTTTAGCTTGGGTTTTTCTTCGTTTCCATATAATGAAATTATGCTTCATTAGCTGTACTCCCCACAAGTGGAAATTCCAAGGTGGAAGCCCATTCACCTTGGTAGATCAATGCTATACAATCAATATACCCACATTACAATGAGTCAATAATTGTTTAACAATCCTAAGTCTTAGTTCCCAAGTTAACTACTTGTTCAGGTATAGTTTAGAGCAATCGTCTCTTCTTAGCATGATTGACCTACAGCCCCCGCCTTCTGATTCAGCACTTCCAGAGTTTGTGATTCAGCACTTCCAGAGTTTGTAAGAAGCTGAATCAGGGTTTAGTGTGACCAGCCGGTTAATCAGATTGAGGTAAAGGCCTAAGTGATGTGTTGAGATTTCAGGAGTTATTGGATTTTCCTGCTTACAAAATGCACATTTTTTTTCCTAAAAAATGTGTGTGCATTTCCAAGAAGGATGCAATGCCCAGGCTCAAGTAAGCTTGAACAATCACCTAATTGGCTTGACTGATAGAGATGTGGATTTGTATGTTAAGTCACTACACTATAATGTTAGCCATCTAATTCAACCTTTTATATCATGTAACCTCAGTACTTAGCTGTTACATGTATTTCCAAGACTATAAGCCTTCATGGAGCTGAGCAGCGGTGGGAGCCTTTCTGCTCTTGACTAGTATGTCATTTCCAAACAAACAAAATCAGACAAGTGATTAATGTAAACAATACATGGCACCAGTATGTGAGGGATGCATGATGAATGTGTTGTTGTATGGGAATGACTTTTTTTTTCTTCTTAGAAATTTCTTTCCTATATCAGGGTGTGTCTTCCAAGCTGCAGTGTCTTGTAAGCCAGAAAATACGGTAATCCACCCTTCCTCCTGAAACCCTCAATTACCAAGATCCCATCCCCAAGCATCACAGCTTGACAGCCGCAGTAAAATTGTGGGGGAGGAGGGGGTTAGTCGGTGTATTTCTAAAGCCCCAGCCGACAGAGCGATCGATATGTTGAGGCATTTTATAACTGGTATATTTCTGTATAGCAATTGGATATCTAAACTGACCATAACCTTGTTTTCGACAATTATGTTGCATCCGCTTTCCTTAAATTCATAAACACCAGAAATTATACTAACATTTGGTTTAAGAGTCCAATGCACGTGATACATGATTGACCAATGAAAATCAGACAACACAAAAGTCAAATACCAGAATTTTTTTCTCTATATCTAAGTCTCTGATGAAGCTTTAATAAAAGTATAACATGTAAGATTGATAAAGGTTTGCTATTTGTTCTTTATCTTATTTAATAAACAAATTAAACACAAGCATGAATTCCAGACTTTTTACAGGATTCGGTTTTTTCAGGACTACAAATATAAAAATGTCAACTTCTACTGAATCAAAATGAGTACAGAGAGTAACAGAAAAGTGACAACTGCTGATAACAGTAAACGGTAAGAATGAAAAGATCAAATTGAAAGATTAGATAAATAGGTACAGTGAAATGAACACATTTGTTTCTGAACATGTCTTCATAACATTAATCTTCTTAAGTTATTTCATGTTGAGTTGATAGATATGCATTAAACCAAAAGAGGACCAACACACTGACTTACTTTTGAGATACTAGCGGAGAGGAATGAGCACAACTTTGAAGTTTCTGATTGAATTGAGAAAAATCTTTGTCCAGAGTTACCACTTGAACCATAAAATCATCAGGAGAAATGACATTGAATGGCAAAATGTTGTATTTGTTCCCAGGTTTTAAATGTTCAGCTTTGTTTTTTATGTCAGCCACCATGATTGCATCAGATGTACTGTAAAGAGAAAAGATTTATTATTATATACATGTGTACATACAGAGATCTTTTAAACAAATATTTAAACTCACTCCTTAACACATTAGTAAACTACAGAAGAAGTAGAATTAATTTTCAGTTTTCTTTGAGTAACTATAGCTAATCTAAGTGGGCCATCTAAAATATTTTAGTAAAAATCAGTTACATTGTTTTTTTTTTTTTATTATTTAGAACACCTCCTTTATTCACAGGGTGGAAAATAAGAAATTTGATTTTTGATGAGATCCTGGAAGCTCCTGGATTTCATAAAAACACACACACACACACAGTATAACAATAGCATAATATGCAATACTTGAATTTCAAATTATAATTTTCTTTCAATATGTAGATGGAAAAAGAAATTTGAAATTTATTTTTCATTTAAAAACAAAAAAAAAAAAAAAAAAAAAAAAAGAAAAAAAATTTTTAAAATCTGGTCATCTTTTGCTTCAAAATTATTTAACAGTTATGTTCATTTAAAAATCTGTGTACATTTTTAGAAATGTATATGCCTTTGTGCCATTTTAAAACTAGACAGATTTTGCAACATAGTCTTAATTTACAATTTTAAAAACCTAAAATTCAACCGAATGAAAATTAAGGAAATTTGTGTTTTTTTTTTGTTTTTTGTTTTTTTAATTCTGATGTAAAAGTTAGCTTGAAAAGAAGATTTTTTTACAAATATTCACACACAACACCTAGATTTATTCTCCAATATCTCATTATCAAGAAGTCCATAATGTATGATGTCCATAGGTATGAACATGAAAATTTAAACATTTTATGATTCTATTTCTGCTCATGTATGATAATCAGATTGATATTGAAGATCTTTTTACATACATTTGTTGAATGTCAACACCACTGGTATAACCATCAGAAGAATGACCCTGACTCTTTTTAGATGCAATCAGATTTGCCAATTTCTTTCCAACATCAGCATCTAAAAAAAATTCAAAATTCTGAATGAGAAATAAATCCTCAAAGAAAATAGGAAAGTTATGAAAATTTTGCATCTATACCAAAAAAGCTTGCAAATTTTAATATCAAAAATTCACAATTATTTTAATAATTAATGAAAATTAAAATTAATTTCAAATTTCAATATTCATTCTATCCAAATATTAAAACATTTTTTCATATTACAATATAGTAGAGAGCTTTCAACAATGATTATTATGTCAATTTTTTTTCAGAGAGAAAAAAAATATTGAATAAACTTTAACAATTGTTAAATAACTGATCTGGAAATATATACAAATTAGATTAAGAAAACTTAAAATATTCTAATTAACATTTTTTAAGATCATTATGGATATAAATTAAGCCTTTCTACCTTTATCATCATACAGCTTAACTAGATATGGTTCCCCAGTTTGAATCACCATTAATCTATAAGGTTGATCATATTTAAATTCTTGTTTGGTAAGCAAATCAGTATCATCATCATCAGAAGTCTTTGAAGGTGATATATCCAGTGCACACCATACAGCCTTAAAAAAAAAAAAAAAAGACATCATGCAATCAAAGTAAAAAGAATTTTTCTTGTAAGGCATGAAACAAAGCTACAGAGAATTACCTTATAAAGAGAATAAAATGAAAGTGGTTTTATTAGATGTTGGAAGAGAGAAACGAAAAATTAAGTAATTTTAGAAAAACAAAACAAATGCCTTAATTAGGAGAAACAAGAGAGAAATGAGATGCATTGGTATAGATAGGTACCTCCACGAGATCGCTAAAAAAAAAAAAAAAAAAAAAAAAGTATAGCATGATGAAAAAGACGCTAAAATTGACGAAAAAAAAAATTTTATCGTGTAAATGTTTGTTATTATTAAGTGGAAAGATCAAAGTATTTTGGGGGTATTTTTTTCCATTTTTTAATCGTTCCTAACACATCTGAAATTTTCGTTAAAAATCTAGTTTTTTTTGAGTCAGCAAAATTGACCATTTTTTTCCATTTAAAAAAAAAAACTGGAAATCTCACTTTGAAATTCTTTTAAATTTCAATTATCATTTTTTCAAAACTTATTTTAAGAAAATCAGAAATTATGTTTATTTAAAATATTTGGAACCAAACTTAACTTAGCTTTTGTGCCAAAAAGATATAATTTGAAAATAAAACAAAGCAGGTCAAACTTTTGCATCTCTTGACAGGTGATAAATGACATATTTACGAATTCCATGAGGCTAATTTGTTCTACAGAAGGAGAAAAGTGAAATAATTTACATTTACGTGAACAAATTATTTACCTCGTTATTTTTAACGAAAACTTTCAGCAGTCTAATTTTTTTTTTTGTACTTAGCTTTCACCTTTACGTTTATGATGCTTTATGGAAAATATATTATAAAGAAATTAAAATAAGACTTAAGAGTGACATTAAATTTCATATTTCCTAAGAAATGTATCTAATTAATTTATAGGTACCTTTCTTATGAAATTTTATCAGAACTGTACATAAAATACTATAATTTTATGTACATTTATTACATTTTACTGTTATTTGTATTTGCATTCATTTTATTATTAATTTTGATATTTCATTTATGGAAAAATGTCATAACTGAGATTAATATAAAAATAAGATCATATAATTTTCATAAGATGATACCGATACTTGTAGGTACCCTTCTCAGTTGAAATTGAAAAATCAAATTAACTTCTCCACACGTGTTTCGCAAAAGTAAAGGCCTTAACAGCGGAGAACAATGCTTAACTCAAATAACACAACTCGATTATATTCTGGTTGGTCTTCCCTACTTTATAATTACAGCACAAAATTACATTTCTTAATTACTGTGGATCTTCTGATTAGTCAAAATGATACAATTTACAACGCGCTAAAAAAAAAAAATCGATAGAGATAATAGATATTTTAAAAAAATATTTCTACCATGACTTTAATAAAAAAAAAAAAAAAAAAACATATTTATAATAATTTCGATCATCTGTGAATAGTTCCTGAAAGTTTCATTAACATCCGACAATTATTTCTATTTTTGCACGATTTTTCAAATTAATGTGTGTCATACCAAAAAAACGTGCTAAAAATTGTCTATGTTATTTACTAGTTCCGCTGATACAAATAGAAACAAGGTTTTTTTTAATCAAAATTTAGAATGTTCTAAAAAGGAAAAAATTTTAAAAATAATTAAAAAAAACTTTGGTCTTTCCTCTTAATAATAACATAAGCATTTAGACAATAAAATTTTGTTTTCAGCAAGGTTGGCATCTTTTTCAGCAAGCTATGCTCTTTTTTTAGCGATTTCGTGGAGGTACGTAGGTATAGATATTAATGAAAGAACTGTATTGTTTACTCTTATTAAAGAGTTGCTCAGAAATCAATTCAGAGTGTTCTGTATCTCCACAATACATAAAAATACAAATAGATTTTTTGGATTTTCAGAGACCACAGATACAACATTGATCCTAAGTTGAAATCCAACTTCATACATAAATAATTAACTTATCTTATGTTACAGTTCTAGTCATGTAATAAATGGAACATTTGAAAAATAGTCAAAATGACTTTGCAAATTTGCACAATATCAGATTATATATATATATATATATATATATATATATATATATATATATATATATAGTGTGTGTGTACCATTTATACTAATTTTATTTTTATACTCCTTATATTAAAATGCTTTTTTTTTTTTTTTAATAAAACAGAATTACACATTTTCTACAAAATTTCTCACATTCAGGCCAGTAACTGTAATATTGTTAATTTTAAAAAACAGTTTTTAATTAAATAAAATGTATCTATTAAAAATGCCATATAAACAGAAAATAAAGAAATTTATATAGATTAGCAATTAAAAAATTGCCAAGAATAAAAGTAGGTCAATACTTAATATTTACCTGTTGTGGAATTTCTTTTAACTCTGGTACTAGATCTCTCATCATGTCACAAGACGTAATCTCAGTATTACCATAATCAATATATTTAACTGTAATATCAGGACCATTTATGCTAACTATTTGAGCACGATACCACAAATTATCAGCAGAATAGCAGCTAGCATATATTTCACCTACTTCAGGAAAAGAAACACAAGGATTTTTTTTGCCATTATCTCCATAAACCTACAAAAGAAAATTTTTCAAATATTGCATTAAATCATTTAAATGACATCTAGAATGTTTCCATGTCAAATCTAAAATGCTTAATTTATAGACAATTTATTTCAGTACATGATCATAGCTTAAAATATTTAAGAATGTAGTTTGCAAAGATCTGTCATTTATACATATACAAGTTTTTGAAGAAAATAATACCATCATTTAATATTAGACAATAAGTACATTGTCTACTAGATGAAGTTACATTAATGCAGGTCTATCTATGGACCTACTTTTTATTAATGGCCTTCCCGATACCATCAGCTCTCAAATCGCTACTTATGTAAATTACAACCATTTACTCCAGTCTTAATTGTAAGTGATTAGTTCAATAAAGTCAAATTGACAGTTAATCTTAAAAACGACTTTCCCTATGTCAAGTGGAGCAAGAAATGACATGTTAATTTTAACACCTCCAAAATGAAACTGCTCTCTTAATTGTCTGAGAGAACCCTTTTTGCCTTCCATCAGCATGGTTGATACTAACCTCCAGAGTGACCAATTGCACCTTTTCAGAATAATGTTCTTGACAGGCTTCTGACATGAAGTGGAAAAACTATATTGAATTAATTGCTAGGTCTGCTGCTAAGAAAGTTGGTTCCCTGTTTCATGCTAGACCATTTTTCTTGCCAGAATCTGTCTTCAGGCTACCATTTGCCTATGCATTGAATATTACTACCCCATCTTGGTATGTAGGAGATTCTTGATAAAATACAAAGAATTTTCAATGTTATTGGTCCCAACCTGGCACCTCAGCTACCATCACTTTCCCCATGCCTTTTCTAGAAATAATTTCATGGTATAATTCTAATGAGCTTTCCTTTTTGGTACCCCAACTTTACAAATTTAAGTATATTACCAAATAGGGTCTCATTTTACAGTTGAAATTGCCTGATGTAACCCCAAGTTCCATGCTGTTTCTTCCCTCACATTTTTCACTTTTCAGTCAACTCTTATTTTCAAAAATTTAAATGCAATGTCAGTCATCTTCTGTCTCCTTAATTTCTGTTCTTTTATTGGACTCTCACTGTAATGTTTATCTCAGATTCTTTCACACTCAATAACTACTTAGTGGTTTTATCAACTTGCTTGGAGTGCAATTAATGCAGGTAATAAAAAGCATTAGAAAGACAACCATCTTGCATAATAGATATTAATAAATAAATTTTAAGTTTTACTCACTTTGGCTAACTCAGTGATCAAATATGTTGTCAATTTGAAATTAGCCTCTTCTATTAGTTGAACATGTATATCTTTGTAACTAATAACATTAGTCACCAAGACCTAAAAAAAAAGAAAAAGATGAGAAAAAAATGGTCAAATAAAAAGAAACTTAAAATACAACTTAATGTATTTTAAACAAGCCATGTTGTTAGGAAAACCAACAATAAAATCAAAATGTCAGAGCTTCAAAGAAATCACTGACTGTGCAGAAAAGGAAATTAATAAATAAATAAAACCATCTGTCCAGAATATAGGAAATTCCAGTTGTGGGTTTATAGTTAAGCTGTAACCTAGAATAGCCACTCATGAGCAATCTGTTGAGATGAAGACACAGGCAGAGTGATGGCCAGTCAATTAGTGCTCTTTTGAAATTTAAAGGGAATCAGTGAGAGTGGCAGTCACAAATGGGCAAGTGGGAGCAGTTGGAGTTCTAGCTGGTTGAAGGGGAGATCTTGTTCATTTATGAGAGATGACAAGTTACAGTGAAGATGTCCCAAGTATCACTTACCTAAGCAACCACACCAGACAATGTCAAAGAATTCATGAATAAAGAACCCAGTATATTGAAGACAGGATTCAGGTTTTCTTTTTTCTGGTGATATTTCACCTTTCATTCCTTTGT
Organism: Acanthosepion pharaonis; assembly: GCA_903632075.3. Classification (NCBI taxonomy): domain Eukaryota; kingdom Metazoa; phylum Mollusca; class Cephalopoda; order Sepiida; family Sepiidae; genus Acanthosepion; species Acanthosepion pharaonis. Next base: position 718,041 of record CAHIKZ030000588.1, on the reverse strand, counting down.
TTAGCAATCACTGGACCATTCCCAGTTTTTGTTCACATCAACACAGGAATCAAAACAGATTCTAATGTTAAGCTGTCATAGGTCATATGTTAATGGAGATGAAGTGTGAAAAACTTACCTGACAAGATTCGTGAAGTGGCAATTGTACTTTCGAAAATATTTTTGTTGCTTTTTTAGCAGCATTGGACTCATCACCAGGTTTCTTTTGGATAGCTGATGTTGAAACAGTCTTTTCATCCTTGTAAACTAATCTTTGATTTATATTACTTGAAGAACTTCCCCGGTTTTTAACAGGAGCTTGAACCAGTGGCAGGTATCTCTTATGCACATCATAAATAGTTTTTGGAATATCTTTGTCAAGTGTTAAGCATATTTTTCTCTGTGATGGTGATTTTGGATTATTCTTCTTGGTTGGAGACACCTTCTCCATTTTACCATTTTTTGAGTTTTTATTTTTTTTAGATTGCGCCTTCTTAACAGAAGAGCTTGAGGTATGGTCACTATCTACGGACAAAGTATTCTCATACTTCTAAAATAAATGCAAAAACAAAATGTAAGAATTAAAATTAAAACAATTGAAATATAAATTAAAAACAAATAATATGCTGACTATAACTGAATAAATGTGATTAGATTCACATTTTCTAGAATCTATATTAACAGATTACTTTAGGAAAAAAAAAATCATGTTCTTCCATAATTATATTTTAATCAAATACAGCCTATTAAAAAGTTATTTTCTATAAATCGCACCAAAAAAGCAGCTAACTTAAATACTTTCATATGAAACTTCAGGACAAGAATATTTGATATTTTAATGAATAAAAAGGACCCCAAAGGAAAAAGAAAAGTCATATTTAGGTATATCAGAAGCCAGTTTAAAGCTTTTCATGCTAAATCTTCAAGGTTCAAAACAAATATCAATGGATCTACTTTTAAGAAAGGAGATATACAAGGCAAATGAAGAAAAATTACTCGACTTACAACTAATTTTTCTTTAGAACAGTACTTTTTTTTTTTATATGTAAAATACTGTAAAAACATGAAATATACTATATTTATGCTGGTGATATATGCCTAAATAACCATAACTCAAGACCAGTTTGAGGAATTTCTCAGAATTATTTTCTTGGTGATGATATACAGGGGATTTCATAATATTAAAAAAGCACTGTCAAAACTTACAAGTGGTTTATCAGAATAGGAACCCGAGAAAGTTTCATCATTTAAGTTGATATCAAATCTTTCGGCTAACTCTTCAAGTGTTGCATTCTGCAAACTGCAAGAGAATTTTTTAAAAGATAAAATTAAAAAATACAAAAAGAACCTCTCATTATTCTCGTATATTACTTTCATAAAAAGAATTCAAATACAAAAATAAAAAGCCTTCTTTATGTGGTTTCTTTCAATAACTAGCTTGTAGAAATCCAAGCATCTAAGTATTAATTGAACATTTCCATAAACATTTTTAACGTCAAATTTTGCACGAATTAACAAAAAACACTATGAACATTTTTTTATATGATTCACAACAAACAGTGCATAGATTAAAGTTAGCATATCCAGTTGAAACAAGCATAAAACATTTATAGGAAATACATTAAAAGGTTTGTAATTTATAGAACAAATTTCAAGTATACATTTAAAATATTTCTCATTGTTAGGATATATAATTCATTTATGGATGAACTAAAATATTGTTTAAATGACAAGGAAAAATTGTAAAAAAAAAAACAAAAAAAAAACTGCTATTTTGTTTCATCTGAGTGGAGAGAGGAAATAAAAACACCACCACCTACTAGATATTTATACATTCTTCATGATGATTATCAAACCAATCCAGTTGCTGACAATTAATACTGCAGTAAGGAGTCTTACATTGGGAACAACGTTTGTTACCTGCAAAAATAAAAAAAAGCGTACATTTTGATACAAATCTAGTCTAACATTTACTGAATATAAAAGTGTAAAATTTGGAACATTAGCAGGAAAGTTTAAAATACCTGATTTGCCACATTTCTTGCAAGGTTTCTGGTGCTTTTTAGAATCATTACCTATTATAAAATAAATAAAAACAACATTTACAGCAAATAGTAGTGAAAACAAACTGGTTTCTTACTAAAATAATTATACTGAACACTTTTCAATTTGTTCTCTTTGAAAGTAAAAAAAAAAAAAATGATTTATAAAAATCAAACAGTCTTATCACTTTATGCAACACTGGAAGTTACTTAAGTAAAAAGAAAAAATACATTTCTGTAAAAGTGATATGTTCTGAAATTATTTCTGATCTAGAGTCCATTGTCTATATGATAGAGTGTTACATGGCCATTTACCAATTTGCCACATATTTTTTTTTTTTTTAAGGATTGAAAACAAAATTTCAAATTGAAACAAATCTCCTTGGTCTTAAGCTGAGAAGCAAGCAAGTTAAGCCACAAAGAGCAAAACGCTGGAAACCTATATAATGGGATTCATTATTTACTTGGGATAAGTAAACACACCAATTCTTTGCACAGCTTTTCTGAGACATCGAATTCATGTATGACAAATGTTTTTAGCAAAAAATTAAAAAAAAAAAAAAAAAAGAAAAAAAAGAAAGAAAAATTCACTTGTCATAAAAATCTAAAAAATACTTTATATTGAAAAAGCAATTAGATGTATTAGGAAGAAACTAAAAGTGCTACAAAAATGCTAGAAGTGCTACAGAAAATGGTCAAATTTAAAGTTTAAAATATGGTAGGGTTAAAAATGCCAGGTTCTAGATATCCAAATTCTATATTTTAATAGGGGATAAAATAAGAATTTCAAGTATAGGTTACTTATATCATTAAATAGATAAGAAACTGATTTAGACAATCAGAAAAATACATGTAGTTCTTGATATTACAATAAAAAAAAAAAAAAAAAAAAAAAAAAAAGGGAATGAAAAAGCTATTTTCTTGAATTACTTCATAAGACTGAGGTGGGGCGGGTAGGGAAATTACTCTTCAATATGACTTATTGTCATTTAGTAAACTGATTAACAGCAGCCCCTAGATTAAAAAAGAAAAAAATTCTATTTTCAATCCAGCCAGAAGTGCAGGGAAAAGAAACTATTAGCACACAACTTAAGGTTACAACTAACAAATTCAACAGTGAAATTATGAGACCTAACTGCCAATCTAGCACTAGGCTTAGATTCGTGAAGTCAAGGTACCAAAGATGAAAGCTTATCAGAAAAATTACCATGAAAATATTTACAGAAATGGCTTGGATATCATGGGGAGAAACATTTTATGAAAGACTTCCACTTTGTTTGTGCACCCATCTTTAATATATTAATTGGATAAGTAGTATCAATTATTGCTGTCTGTATGTAAAAAAAAACAAAATCAGCCATTTGTTCAAAATGATATAAAAGTTAATCTTTCAAATCAATTTTCTGTTACTTCTCCTGCAGATAACAGTAATTTGTAAGCCCACCAAGACCATCTCTTAAGATCCTGTGCATTAAGATCATTTCTCAAAATCAAACACAAGTACAAATTTAACACTGATAAGTAGCAATAAAATAAATGACAAGTATATTAGCAAACCCCTCATGAGATCACAACTTCTCTGTAAAATTAATTATCCAACTTCAAAATAATAAGCAATGTTATTAAGGGTTGTAAGAGCTTCAGCTCTCTAAATCCATTCTTCATTTATGACTCACAATAAAAGCTTTTTACTATGCCATTGAAGTCAAATCATTTTCTTTAAAGTATAAGGAGTCAGTGAAAATTCATCAAGAAATCTGATAGTGGCAATTTTTCATTTTATTCTTACAAAGGAATAAATTAAGATCTATTTAAAGATTGTACTTGTCATGCAATTTATATCATAATTCATTTTTAAGATTCCATGAATTTTCTTGATACAGTTTCTACCATAATCTATAAAGAGCAAATTTCTGTATGTATATTAGTTGTTTGAAACAGCAAAAATGGCAGAGCATTTTAATGGAATTGTACTAACTTAGAGAATAAAGCAACTTTTAATTAAGTATGAATTAACCAAAGAGAGGAAAGGAGCCTGCCCAAGGAAGAAAAAAGTTTCAACTGCTAATTACAGTCATTACACACACAAAAAAAAAAAAAAGCAGAAAAAATCTAGCACTTGCCTTCATTCTTTCCTATAAGCCACAGTGGCAGGCCAGTTGCAATACTTTAACAATGAAGCTTAATTAGCATTTACCATTCATAGTGTGTGTGTGTGTATATATATATATATATATATATATATATATATAAGGGCGTTTCTCTTCTAGTCTTAATTATTTATATGTTGTGCTGTATACACCACATATTTACAGAACAATTAGAGCAAATGTTTGAGGAACAGCAGAAATCTTTGCCATTAGCCTTGTTAATTGATTTCTTAAGTTTTAATTCTACTTATTTTGACTCTTCCAGATGAACATATTTTGAAGGTGGAGTAATAAATACATACACTGATCAAATGACTGAAAATGCAGGAAAGTAAACAAGAATTTCATAATTTTCCTAAATTTTTATATCTATTCTTCTCAGTTTTCATACTGACATTGGAATCAAAATGGTGAGAATTTTGCATTTAAAGACTTCATGCAGTAAAGTTCTGAATTCAAATAAAAAATAAATTCCTATACTACTATCTAGATATTTAATACTTGTAGTGCCAACATTCTTTATACCTAGAATGTTACTTAAAAGTAAAAGCATGCCTAAGTTTTATTTTACAATGACATTAAAACCTTTTAAAACATTAAACATTTAAATTCTGAAAAATAGGCAAAGATTCTGCCAGCAGTAGGTTCACATTTGCTTTGAATAGCATTTAAAATAAAAAAAAATATCCTATCAATAATTTGCAACCCCCAGCTCACTTATTGCTTCAAAGGGTTTAAAAAAAAAAAAGTGGTCAAATATATCAGTCAATTTTTTTTCCAAAAATGACAAAATAAAAAATACTTCAAAATAAGAATTTATTTTTAACTTTTAAATAAAATTATCTGCTCAAAGCAAGAAAAAATAAAATGTAAAACTGACTTCACAAAAGATTTGACCTTACTTTTTATAGATGATAAACTGCTCTTTCTTCCTTTGTTTTGACATCTGCAAAATTAAATACTTCTTAAATGAAAAATACAAAAGCAATTGAAAAAACCGAAGCTTTAGAGTGCACATGACACTACAATGAATTGTTAAGTAATTTTGTTTTGAGAATAAAATTAAAAGCTCTAGATTGGTGAACATGTCAAATTGAAAGTGACCTTAAAATAAAATGTTGTACAAGACTTGTCTTCAATTCAAGTTCTCCTTAGTAACATACTTTTCACATCAAAAAGCAGAGAAAATCTGGAATACTAAATTGGAAAATATTTCAAAGTACACAATGAAAAAAAGAAAGTTATATTAAACAATACTTACAAATTCATAGGTTGCCGGTCCAGAGCCGAGAAAGTCTAAAACAGTAAAATGCTTGAATCATAAAATATCATAAAAAAGTAAATTTTAATCCTAAAACTTAAAAAGTCAATACATGGCTGTCTTTACAAGAAAAATATTAATTTACTTATACACAAGACATAAAAAGGCAGTTTGAAAAGGTGTATTTATAAATTATTCCAATCTGTTAAAGTTAACTTAAGAACTTTAATGTTACATCTTGTACACTGATGTGTCACAACTCATGAGATAGCAGTATATAAAGATAATGATAGGTGGTACAATCATAGCTTGATGACAAAGAAATGCTCAGACCTCTATCAATTTCATCTGACAACTAATGAATCGGTGTGAACACCAGCCATACTGCTCAGGACCAGACGTGAATTTCCAGAGTTGAACAGGAAATGATAGTGAGTGCCAGATAAATAGGACATACAATTCCTGAAATTGTAAGAACATTTGCCATTCCTCAATCTATGGCATTATGTTATGGCATCAGAATTGTCTGCAGTAACAGACAAATAACACTGGATTAAATCACACCACATTCAAAACAGATGGTGACAGCAGATCAGTGTTCTTTAGTTTCCATGGTATATGAGAGCAGAAGACTCACCACAGTGGCCCTGTTAACCCCTGTGCTGATGCCATCACAAAGTGGAAGACTGGCAATGTGTGATGTGGTCCAATGAGTCAGAGTTCAAGTTATTTCAGGTTGATACAAGAGATCCAGTGTGGCATAAATTCTAGGAAACCATAGACCCCAGTTGTGAACAAGGTAATATGCAGTAACTACTATATTGTACAACTTTGTGAATATTTGCACCCATTCATGAACTGCTGCATGTACCCCAACAATGATGACCAAAGTTGCCCAAAATTGGTTTTTAAGTTTTCTGGGAAATTTCAACAAATGTAACCATAACATTCACTAAACATCATCCCAATTGAGCATTTAGGTCAATTTACCCACACAATATGCTGCACCTACAAAAATCAGGGAGCTGTAGACAGCTACTAAGACACTATGACTCACCATCTCTTCAGAGGTCTACTGACCACTTGTAGAATTGATGCCAAATAGAGATACTGTATTTCACTGAGCTAGGGGTCAGGGGAGGGGTCCTACACAATACCAAGCACCTACCCTTCTATTTCAACTGCTGATATCTTCATTTTGTAGGCTGTTTTGATAAAAATTACTATGTAAACAACATCTAATCTTTTCTCTTTCTAAAGATATAATTCTATCTCATGCATAATGATTGGTTTCTTTAAATTATGTCACTATATCAATGATAGACAGCATTTTTTAAGTTGACAATTTCATAGTTTTTTTAAAAACTTGTTATAATCAGAGTTGTCTCCCTACACATATCAAAATAGTCCCATCTTATAGAGAGAAAAAAGTGCTTGTCAATTTACTAACTGTAAAGTTATCTTTCACAAAAAACTTCTAAGTTGAAAATTTTAGTGAATGAAATGCTGGACAAATTCAACTCTTAAAACGAAAATTATACCACCTTATAGATCAATGTGTTATCTTTAATAATCAATTGTTTCATACATCTGAACTTGTACAACTCAAGGTGGGCATGAATAAAAAGAGGGTACGCTGCATTCATTTTGTGCAAAATAGCTGGGCCCAATGCATCAAAATTTGTATTGCTGACAGAGTGCATTAACATTACTTAGTTTAAAATATTGTATGAATGCATTTTTTAACACAGTGGTAGCTGTTTATTTAAAATATTGACAGCTTGATGACAGATGGATGTTTATCTGTTTTCCTAGGAAGGGGGCTATTTATTTGTAAAATATAATTGTAGAATTTAACATGAGCACCTTTTTTTTTTTTATATAATTTTTAAGTCCTCAGTAAATCTCAAAAATTTAGGAAAATATTCTCCATAATCTAATGTTTTATTGAATTGTAGATACTTTGACTTTAAATTTACTTTTCTGATAGTGTCATGTATGAATATCTGTATCTACAAAAAAAAAAAAAAAAAATCGGCACGTTTACACACATAGAAAAAATTTAAAATTCTTTTAAAAATATCAGTGTTTGATGAATTGCACCAAGATTTTCAATTTATCATTAGTAAATATAGTTTTTACTTAATAGTATCATCTAAAAGGGTAAAAGTAATACAAAATTTTAGAAGTTTTAAAACTTAGTTTTTTTTTTTCTTTTTTGTTTTACCTTTTACAATGAGCATCACCCTGTGCAAGACAGTACAGCAACTAATGTGCAAGGGGTTACAGGGTGTCAAGGAATTAGGAACAGAAACATTAGTAAATGTGTAGAAAGAGAAAAGAGCAATCAGGAGGACAGTAGATAATGATTGACATTGAATTTAAATTTTGGCAGATTAAATTTGGTTGGAAAGCATGGAGCCAAAAGGGAGTTCACAAACAAGAAATGCAAGAAAAACTGTTAGCATAGAAGTTATGCCAACATCTAGCTAGCTTAACTAATTTATGCAAATCTTGACACCAGTCCAGTATTGCACTTAAATTCATACAATCTAGGTACCATATCAAAGAGCTCATCTAAACAATACTTTTGTCTTTCCTCTTAATAATAATAAAGATTTTGACAATAAAACTAACTTTTTTAATCAAGTTTGAGGCACTTTTTCATCGTGGTACAATTTTTTTTTTCAGCAAATTAGTGGAAGTGCACACTTTTAATGGGTAATCATTTCACGTATATATTAGTTGCTGGCAATATTTTCAAAAAGCAACATCGAAAATTTACTTCCATTGTCTTTTCAAAAAAATGTAACTGGAGATATATATATATATATATAAAAACTGCATAAGATTCACTTTGGGGTCCATAAAAATTTAAAATGTAATTAGAAATATTTAAAGTTATCAGTTTAATTTTTTTAATATTAATAAAATACAATGAAAAAGATTAAAATAAAATTAAAAAAAAAATGTATAAAAAGGGAAATATTAATATTAGTATTTTGTTAATTTTTAGAAGATAAGTCAACATCTTCATATGTTATTGTGTTAATTTAGAGAAATTGATTGAATATAAAGTTAGAATATTTTGCATGCTGTTAGTTTTAAAAGAGAATAGGAAAGATGAGCCTTTTTTGTAGACTCCACATTAAAAATTTCTTTTAAATTAACACAAATTACTAAAAACAAACATTCTTACACAATAATCATCGTTATTCCAGTCTTCATCTTTATCTTTGCAAAAGCTATTGGCACTGTCAAGTGTTTTGAAAATTTCTTCCTCCCACTTAAACAAGTAAAATTCAATATATAAGATCATCAGTTACAGAAAAAGCTGGGGAATAAATCAGTTCAGACAAAACCACCTAAATAATATCAGGAGACATTCTTACATTATGAACAATAAATTTTGATTGAGCATAAAAAAAAAAAAAGAATTTGATTGATGAAAGGAGGTGGGGGAAAAATGGTCTGTACAAAATATTTTCTACAAATTGTGACCAATGAAAAAGAAAAAAAAAAAAAAGTGGCAAAGTATAAAAAACAGCATGTCAAACAAGTTTTTACATTGAAACTGCTATTACTTTAAATTTGCTTCACTCCCTTGGCAATGTTTGTATTAAGTGATTTGAATTTTGATAAAACACAAACATATGAAAATGAGATATATTCTTTATTCTTGAGAACTTGCAAAAACATTAAACACTATTATTTTTCAAGACCTTGGATTTCTATTGATAAGGCATCCTTGATCACACATAATGATTATAAAAACAAATTAGAAAATTAAAACAAAAAGTAATCTGAGAAAATAATTTGAGAGGAAAATGTATAATGCCCAGAAAAATCAAGTTTATTTAAATTTTGTTTTATAATTCATAGATAATTTTTATAAAATTATGAATGAAAACTTTTTCATATTTCTCTATAACATGGTAAGTCTTTATAAAATAATAAATCTCAATGTACTTGATTCCTGTTTTTATTTCATAAATATTGCTGAGAGAATCTGTTGTATAGAATAACAGTGTCAACAGGAAAACCTGTTATATTCCATGCTAATAGGAATATAGAATGGACAAACATGGTGGATAAATAGTAACAGGCTTATTGTAGAAACCAGTACAACAAGCAAGGAAGTGATAGTTATGCGCATGGTCGTCACAAGCCAGTACAGTTTTTGTTTTTAACAAAATGTTCCTGTTTCTTAATACTTTGCTATTCCAATGCACCGTCAAGTTTAGATGTTATATTTTCCATTATTTGTTAAAACACTTTTTTGATATTTAAATTTTTGTATTTGCTTGAGTGTAGTCCCCAAGTTGTAGTTCATATCTTGGGCTCTTTTTGCTAACAACGATACATTGTTCATATCTTTCTTCTCCTTTCCTTTACTACCTCCTGGGCTGTTTTTTTTGTGCTATCAACAATGATACATTGTCTCTCAGAATCACCTTTTGAAGTCCCTACCTGATGTATATTTAATGCTATCCATATACAGCAAAAATACAGTATCAGTTCTGGATTATTCTGTGTCACAAGTCAGACCTGAGTCTGCATGTTTATATACATCCAGAAACCAGAATCAATAGCAAAAATAATTTGTGTCAGAGTTGATGAAATGAATCACAATCAGACCAGCAGTTTCAAAAGTATATACATAAATAATACTTGGTGTACCTCAAAGACTACAACGTAATTCAAAACTATGAAAATAAGCATTTTCACAAAGTATTTTTAAAGACGAAACACTTGACTAGAAACTTAAAATAAAATTTGGGTATAACAACATCTAAAAATAAACAACAATCTGAAAAGATGAGACTCGTTGGCTTGAAGTATAAGGTATTGTGCAAAATATATTTTTCAAGATTTATTACATTATTCTTATCAAATGTAAATTTTTCTAAAATACATATTACCTTGACATTCTATATGTCAAGCTATGAATTTTTACACAGATGAAAAAAAAATAATTTAAGTATAAGAAAACTAAATTTTGTATAGTTCATATTTTAACTCATTAAGCAGCAAAGGCAAAAGATATTTCTGTCTAAGCTTTGTCTTGGAAAAATTTTACAAGCAGGAAAAAAATAAAAAAAATAAAAGTAAATTTCAATTTAATAAAAAAAATTAAAACACCAGTTAACCTATTTGTTCAGTTCATCAACACAGACTGCTGTTCACTCCAAGCCAACAATACATAATGGTTGTGGTAAATACATTAACCAGATTAAATAGATATGTCCTCACCTTTTTCTGCTGCATTGGACCAGCATTTCCCTTATCTTTTTTGGCTACTTTGACAGCAATCTTGTACTTTTCAATCTGAAAATCATTCAGCTTTCTGATTGCACACTCAGCATCTCGTAATGATGCCATTGTTACAAAACTGAAAGAAAAAGAAAATCATTCTAAAGTAGCTGTTTAACAATGAACATAATCCTGAATTATTAAAAAAAAATAAAAATATACCCTAACAGAAAATAAAATCACAGCACCCCAAATGGGTTTCAAATTATACATGACTAAAGTGTAGATAATACGGCTAACTTATAATAAATGATCATATATGTAGATCAATACATATACAGGTCCCAATAAAAAAGTGGATCAACAGTATTCAGACCCTGTATTAAAACAATGTATATCCCCCCTTTGGGCATAAACACAGGCCTCTAATTTTACATGCATATGATTTTATTGATGGTGAACACCATCCTGTAAAAGCATTATTTTGTTGATGCAATACAGCAAGAGTTGTAGGGTTAACTGAACGAATCTAGTATCCCATCATTTTCAACAGGGGACAGGTCTGGATGATCATGCCAACACCAAAAAGTTGTCAAAGAAATTGGAGAGTATCACCTTGCAGAAACAGCATATCACTTTGTTGTAGCAGAAATGGCAACAGAATAGGTTGAACAATATTCTGGAAGTATAGGGAACGTTCAACAAATATCAAAGATGAGTTTCAACTTATGGTGCCTCACACTATAATGCCAAAGGGTTGGGCCTATGTATCATTGACATATATACTCTGGAAGATGTTCCTCCCCAGGTTTACATAGTACTTGCAAACAGTCATTTGCATGAAGACAGGACATCACTGAGTGCTAAGGAGCTATGATTCTAGGGATGAATTTTTGTGGTACAAGCAGGCATCTGGCCTGAGGTACATATGCCTGTCATAAACAATTCCCAAGTCTGTGTTGACATTCCTGGGGCCCACACTTTCTGATTCATGTGGATACCATTGCTTCCCTAACACAATGCCTCAACCTTGGTGAGCATCTTTTACAATGTGGCTATCCAGAACCTTGTTTACACATGTAGGAATGCCCATATGAAAAAGGATCCAGTGTAATGTCCAACATGTGCAGCAATTCTCTGAAATGATCATGCAACCTCTCAAAGATTCAGAAGCCAAGCTCTCTGAAGCAACTCTGAAAGGGAACAAAAGAGATGGTGCCAAGAGAAAAGACAGAGAATGTCCCAGTTGGCTGTCATTCATTAATGATGCCCAAATCCAAATGTTGATTAAAAATAATCCAGATCACACAACATGGAGATACTCCACATATTTCATGAGCATTATCAGATGTTGAATTCAGACAAGGACTATTCCCAATTGAAGAAATTAAAAGGCAGCAATTGATGAAAAGTATTTGGAATTGGCCAGCTGGAAAGGAAAATCAGAAGCGCATCTGTCATTTCCTATCAGAACAATGTCGAACCTCGCCACTCTTTGCAGACCTGATGGGAATTGATACAGCTTGGCTGAGATGTTCGACTATACCTGCTTTACTCACCTAACCTTGAACCTTCAGAGTAGCATTTATTTGATGCCTTACAAAATTCTCTTAAAAAGGAGGTTTCTTCAATTCTTTGGAAAACTGGAGAAAGCAATTAAACCATTTCATCACCCAGAAAGATGCCAAGATTTAGGAAGATGGAATCATGAAGATGCTTAAAAATAGGGTGAAAGTGAAACAAAATGCTACCAATGTGGTTGAATAAATATATGTATAAATATCTAAATTGGCTTTGTAATTCTTTTAAACAAAAAACACCATATATTTTTTTTTTACAATAATCTTTTTCCAATATGAAACCCTCTCTCTCACATATATATATATGAGAACTTCCTAAATACATTCTAAACTAAAATATTATTGAGGTAGTTTCTAATTACAAAAAGATAGAAGTTTACCAGCATTTTCTAAACCTTTAAAGTTCAAAGCCATTAATAGTAGGCTTACTTACGCAAAACCAAAAGTCCTGTGTTTCCAGACGTCTGTTACAGTACCAGTTTTTACAAACAATGCTCTAAGGCCATCCTACAAAGGAAAAAAAATATCATTTTAACATTTTCTAGAAATCTATTTATAAATGCAGACATTTTAAAACTCTAATATTTACTTACCTCATTTATGTGTGGTGGTATATTACTAACATGTAATCGAACTGTATTTTTATTTCTGTGAAGGAGAAAAATGTCAAAAATTAGCAAAGAAAAGTTTGTTTTTTTCAAAAGAGATAAAAGAAACGCAATATTTATAGGAGAAAAAAAAAAAGAAACCAAATGTGTGGGCCTTTGAAACTCAAATTCAATCCTCACTGAGAATCATGGGGATAATTTTTTCACAATATTTCAGCAATAAACTTAAATATTTGCTATCTGAAAGGAAATAATTTTTTTCAATGACATTTTATAGTTTTTGTAATAAACTATATAACTTCCCCCTCAAAAATTTAAAACAAAATGACTATTCATTCTATTGAAAACATATAGGGTTATTGTTATATCTGAGAACAAGCAGTAAATTGGAGTTTTATGCCATTGTTTGGCCAAATTTTCATAACATAATCTAAGCACATTAAAAAGTAAATGTAGTAATTCAATAAAATTCATAAAGTGTCATGTAATAATATCAATGTCTGATGGAGGTGAGAAATTAGCAAGATTCAAGATGGAGAGCAGAACTATTTCAAGATCCATCAAAATAAAATCAATCTGAGTTCCTCAACATTACAACTGTTCAGAGAATTTATCTTAGCTAGGGTGTCTTGTCCTGACATTTGGTTAGCAACCTGCTCTTGTCATTTCCAAATAATGAGTTTGAGCCTCAACAGGAGGTGCCTCATGACGAGTAAAGATTAATAAATAATATGCTATTAGCTAAAAATAACAAAAATTTGGGAGAAGTCTAAATTCTCTAGTACTAAATGATCTTCCCTACATATCTATAAATGTTGGAATAAATATTAAAAAAAAAAAAAAAAAGTTCCCTTCACAATGAGCTTGGAGAGATTAATTCATTCACTAAATTCTTATCCTCTAAATGCTTAATTCACTTGCATGCACGCACACAGAGATGGACATTTACAATATAATCAATGAAAAGAGTAACACTTAGCATACTTGTAATTATTACCGCCAAGATATTTTCCCGGGCCATAATCATAGCTGTTGAATTCTTTATCTTGGAAATCTTCTTTCTGGGGGTCCCATTTATCAAATTCCACAGACATGCTGGAAAAAAATAAAAATAAAAAATAACAACATATTTGATATTTTATTAAAATTTCAGGTGCTTAAAAATAAAATCACTGTATACAATAAAAATTTAGGTAGAGCTGTAAAGCATGTCCCCAATAGAGATTCCCTCATGAGAAGCTAAAAGGTCACTGCTGTATAATCAATGTCAGTACATCCAGTTAATTTGAATTTAAACATTTTTATTGTTAAACTTGCTGCTCTCTAAGACAAAAGTAATTTAACCCATAACTAAGAGAGAAGAGATGGATTTATTCCTTTTGCAAAGAGCATGCAACAGACTTAGCCACAATATGAACTTGGCTTGCTGATAGCCATTAATCTATCCACATATCATTTAACAAAAAAAAAAATTACATCTCTTTTACTCTAGTTTTCATAACTCGCTTTGTTATATGAATTTTAAGCTTCTGTGTATATTACATAGTTATTCGGACTAAATATTAACAAACCAACATCTAAAATTGATTAAATTCAGAGGTTATAGATGATATTTGTTAATAAAAGAACTCTAAGTAGCTTTCATATTTTATGAGAGTTAGGAATCAAACTGAGCATAATAAAATACTTAATTGTGAACAATCACTGACATCCAACAGTAGACACATTTGAACTAATTTCTCTTGTTTGAATCTTAAAAAGACATGAATCAATTTCTCTCCCCACTATCTATGGGTTAAATAACAGGACAGAGCAGGCTCTTTAGTCTTAGGACAGCAGCCTGCCAACAGGAACTAGTAAAGCATAAGGGCCGTTACCTCCAATGTTTGACAGATTTAGTGATGGCCTTGATGCAGCAGTAAACAGAGAAAAAAAAATATTGGTATAAAATAGATAAAATAAAAATATACTGTCCAGAAATGATGAAAAAGTTTTAAATATGTAGTGAAATTTGTCTAAAAGTATCCAGATTTTTATAAAAAATGTTTGGTACTGGGGGGGTAAGTATTTTCTGCATGGTTGTAAATTCTAATATTTATTATTCATTTTAGGAAAAAAATTTTTTTTTTTTTTTAATTTAAAAATTTTAAATTTCATGTCTCAATCAAAAAAACAAAAAATAAAATTATAAAATCAATAGTTATTATTAACAAAATTTAACACTTTATGGCTGCACCTTTTACTTTCAAAACCTGAATGGTACAATGAGAGAACATAATTTGATATATTTTCTCCCATGTATTCATGATAGCCTGCTTCAACAAAAGAATGAAATATTGGGTGTTACAGTGTGTGCATATCTTACCATCATTTCTCTAACATTTTCTATGGGACTGAGAGCATTAAGACAAGGAAGGCTACTTCATTATAGATGGAAAATGATCACTAAAATCAGTAATATTTGTCTTTACAGAATGACAACTTTCATAGTCTTACTGAAAGATCAATTTTATTCCTCTCTCTTCCACTGGTATCTTTGACATCAAGCTGTCAAAGTTCTGTTGACATTAACTAAACAGCATAAACCATAGCTACCCCAGACCATAACTCCTACCAAACCTACGAGCATATAGTAGGGAATCATTAAAAGAAAAAATGCAGTAACCAAAATCATCAATATTTAAGCATTTTTTGTATATCCAGATTGCATTCTGCAAATCAAGTGCTCTTTAAGAATCATCTCTGTCCACCAACATCTTGCTTTTGCAGTGTTGTGAACAGAAGATTAATACTTCATGTATTTGGCTTATTGTTTGGGCAATTTTCAAAAACATTTTGATGAATTCTCTCTAGCATCAATTACAACCTGTTTAGTCTGCTCAGGTTTCTAAAAAAAAAATTGCAGTTCAAACTGATTGACAAATTTTTCAGTTACATAGAAGGCTTTGCAGTATCTGGAAAGATCATGGAGCATCATCATAACCCAGTTCTGCTTCAAGAATACTTTCTCTTCTGATGAAAAATAAAATAAAGATGTGTGTGTGTGTGTGTGTGTGTGTACATATACACATGTGCAGTCTTGAAATTATAAAAATAATGAACTTATTAAGTCTTTATTGAAATTTTGTCTAAAAACAGATTTTTCAACATTTTTAGAGAATCTTCTAGGAAGCTCTTCAGCATTTTTTGTAACAGAAAAACATCAAATTTAAGTGATTTTTTTTTATAGTTATGAGAGACTAAAAAATGAGTTTTAATTACGAAATGGACTATTATTAATGCAATAAAAGACTTTTAAAGTATATGTATAGTTCACATACATTATATTCTGAACATGAAACATTGAATTCAACAAGAAATTGATCATTTTCAGTGATCTTGTAATTTCTGGATAAGGTTGTATGAGATTATATATATATATATATATATATATATATATATATATATATATATATATATATATATATATATTATATAAAATATACATACATATGAAAATATATCTAAAAATTCCCATACATGTATATTTTCAGAAAAAAAATTTTCCAAGAGGAAGGATCCAGGTAGAACTCAATGTCTAGGACAGAGTAAGGATATAATAAAAAGGCTTAAACACTAATATTCCATGGTCATAATTTATTCCATTGGAATCGTAAATACGATCCAAATCATCAGACCTACAAATTCAAAATGAAAACAGAAAAAACAACTCCGGAAATCAAAAATGAATTTAGAGAAAGAGTAAGTATGAGGAGGAGGGACATGAAACCTTAACAGAGAGAATTTTAGGAGATGTGGGTGGGGTGGGGGAATTTAAAAAGAGGCGAGAAAGAAAGTCGACAGATGTCTAATGCATAAAGATACATTTCGTGGTGACATACATACATCACAGACAATTAGAAGTTAGGATAGGAGGTAGGGGGGAAAAAAGAAAGAGAAGAGGTGGGGAGAGAGATGGGACGAAGGAAAATAAAATTGTGTTTACTTAAAGGGCCGCTTTGTAATATATATATATATATATATATATATATATATATATATATATATATATATATATATATATATAAACACACACAACCCTAATTTTTTTTTTTTTTTTTTTTATGCAAAAGTTTATTAGACCAATTTATCACCAACCAGGTGACCAGTATAGAGATTTATTTACAATTTAAATGTATAAATAGAAATTTACCTACACCATGTTTAAAAACATTCATATAGTATTAAAATTATATTCCATTTGAAGGACAGATTTCCATACCAAGAAGCGCGCGTGTGTGTAGATGGAAGTCAACTCATGACCAAGTACAACCATTTCCTAGACTCAATCAACAATGAAGAATATGCTTATGTTTTAATATTTTGTTGCTGATAACATTTCATGTGACTCATTATGCCTGGAAAGGACTTGCAGGTCACAGCACACTTATTGCATGTCAGTTTTGCTACAGCAACTTGACTTTCTACATACTGATATCTATAATGCCAAGTGAGTCCACTGGCTGACATACACACTTTGTTATTGAGGCTGCAAGTTGGATGCCATATTGGGAGAAGTGGTATTTTCATGATGTCGTCATTCGTGGCTAATAAGGCCTGCCTTTGAAAAGCAAATACAACCACATTCATCACATGAAAGAGATTTTGTTTCCTTCTTAGGAAGAGGGCTAACATCTTCCTCTATATTTACCATTTTGTTTCAATGCAGCATATGTGATTCAGTTATTTTCAAATTCTATAGCACCAGTAGCAATCGGGTTTCCTCCATTCCACCCTACCTGATGCAAGATCTTCCCATATGCTCGTAGTGATATTGAACTTTTCAAGTGTGCCTTTTTAGGGATCCATTATCTTTTTTGCAGCTTGCAATGATGGTGTTTGCTCTATACCAGTTCACTATAGAGAGTGTGTCTGTGGCATGCGGGTGTCCTCTAAGTGAACCAAGTGACCACATTTTCCAAGTCTAAGTTTCATAATCATGGACTATACTCGTTATATTGGCTAGCTGCAGTACTCAAATATCAGGCACAGATCACCATGAAATTTCCAGCAGAAAATGCAAGCAACTCTGATGGAAGCAGTAAAGTGCTGGGTAAGTCATCCAAATCCTACATTCATACAATGCATGTGTCTTTTTGATCTACTTTTGTTGGTAACTTCATGCCAGATTGCAACTAAAGGCTTTACTCATATTTTCCATATGCATCACAAGTTTTAGAAAGTCTATAACAAAATCAAGGATGTTGGATCTACATAAGATGCTACCTAGGTAGACAAATGTATCCACCATCTCTCAACATTATGAATGGCAGAATATATGCCTTATCAAGTTGATACATTAGGAGTCTGAGGCTGGTTGTAAGACTGAAGAGCAGTCTATTATGAGCTGAAGAGCCTCCTCAGTGTGAGTGACAAGTAAAAATCAGCATATAAGTCACAAATCAAAGACAAAGGTCTAAAAAAGCTTTCCAGCTGTGCAATGCCAGACACATATGGCAGCATCATTGCCAGAAAACACTTGCAAAGAATAGTAAGACCCAGGAGATAACCTTTTTCACCCCATATTCAATTAAAAAGAGATCTAGCAGTTCCAAACTGATACATACTATGCCTTCATATTGTGGTGAAGGGATCAAATAAAACTCATTCATTTTTTAGGATAGCCCAGCTTTAATAAGAATCCCCAAATATTTGGCCTGTTGATGGTCTCAAATAAGATCAATAAAACACAGTAGCTATTGCATGTGTTTTTGGGTCCATATTCAAGAACATGAAGATGGCATCTCCACTCATGAATTTTGCCTTTCTCCCACACCCAATGACAAATATGAATCAAGTTCAATACTTCTCTTCTACCTATCAATTCAACAACGATGTCATGATGCCCAGGGGCTTCCCTGTTAGTCATCAATTTGAGAGAGATAGCTATTTTACCTTTGGTAAGTGGGTTATCAAGCTTGTGGATTACAGGAGCTAGTTCAAACCCGGAGAGAACAGCAGGACTGAAAACCAACACACAATGTGCTATGAGTGATACATGCTTAAGCGATCATGTATCTTTCGGTACATGACTGACGAGGCAGATTTTTTTTTCCCACAGTAGATTGCCATTTCTTTCTACAGTAGACCAGTTGCCATCCAAGGCTACAGAACCCAGTTTGTCCTGCTATTTACCCATAGCTGGGAGCAGAAGAGGATTCATACCTTTCTCAAGGATATTAGCATGTAAGTGAATGTAATGGATTCGACTGGAATTCGAACTCAGCTCTCTGATTCCTCAATCTGTGCTGCTATCCATTACTCCACCAATTTATCTTAGTAGCTCTATTAAAAACAAATTTATGACAATTCAAAGTTTATAAAAACTCTTTTCATCTCATGTGCTCTAGAGCAAAAAGCCAATTTCAACAGTGTATAACCGAAGATTAGTTAAAAATCATTATAAATGTAATATCATATAGAGTCTTGAAGTAAAAGAACACTAATGGAATCAATCTAAACTTTGAAAAAATTTAATTCTCAAAAACAAAATCATAAAAATATAACCACAGAAGGGCAAATCTGACCAATCATATAAGTTTCATTTCAACAGATGATGCCTTGCAATTTCTTCCTATACCTCATAGCAACAACAGAGAACGAAGCTAATTTCTTCTTCCAGTAGTACCCCAATAAAAAAAGAAAAAAAAACCTTATATTTACACCACATATGCAATTTGTAAGTAGGGCAAAAACAGATCAAAAGTACACCATACTGAACTCACCATAAAGTATCCAATGAAGGTACGTGCTGGAAACTTTACTAATTTTGAGATGAGGAATTCAACAAAACAGCTCTTTTCACTGTATTGTTAATATGTTTTGTAATATATGTATCTTATTTTGGTTTGGTTTATTTTTGTTTTATGACATATAGGTTATTTAATGCTGACAACTTTTTTTTTTTTTTTTAGAATAGATTCATATCAATAAAATTTGTATTTGTTTTAGGAAAGTTTCTAAATCAGGATCATTGACATATATTAGTAAAGAGGATTTTTGCCAAGAGTCAAATCTATTGTTGGTAATATTTTTTTCCAAAAAAACGTATTGCTGGAATATTTTTTTCAGCCCTCAATGATTCCATCATATAATTTTTTGCTTCATGCTTATGTATTAGGATGTTATGTGTTTTTGCTTGGCTGGTTTATGTTTAGTGGGTGAAGAGTTCATAATTTCTATGCTCTCTGGTTTGTTAGCACTTTGTTTCTTATCATGTTTTGTTCTTCAGAGGTCTTTTGATTCTGCTCGTCTGTTTGGTCTTGTTTTTTTCCCCCATTAGGTTCTTTTGGCGATCTTTGTCTGGATCATTCCCTTATTTGAGGCAAGATAGAATTTTGTTCATCTAATGTCCATTTCTCTTGGTTCTTCAGTGATGTACTGGGTTGTATTATTTCTTTTATGAACATTTTTGTTTCTCTTGTGAATATCTGGAGGGTTCTATTTTTTGAAGGATGTTTGGATTGGGGATTTTTAGAGTTATTTGTTTTGTACTAATAGATTCTTTTTTTGTTTGAGGTTGACAGGATAGGATTTGTTTTGACTATGGGTATTTAGTTTATGTGTGGTATACTAAATTTTAGTAGTTCTATTAGTTTTTTTTTTTTTTAAATTAATTTATTCGAATTGTAACTTCTTGATTTCTTATTGCGTTGTTCTCTTGTATGTCATTCTGGAGATTTATTATTGTAGTACTATATGTGTACGATGTTGGATGTGACTTAGTTTCAAACTGTTTTCTAGCTTCTTGGAACAAGATGTTTTGTGCATATTATTATTCGTTTTTCCTTTTTCTAGATGTTACACTCTTTAGAAGTGGTTTTGTTTGCAGTTTGGGCATAAAGGAGGGCCTTTCACAGAGTGACTCTTCATGATCAGTCTTAAATTCCCCACATCTTTGAAAGACTGGTACTCTCATACATTGATCTTGTAGATGGTCAAATTTCTGACATTTGTGACATCTACGGCAATTAAGGATGTATGGCTCTACCTTGGATAATTGCGTTTCTTATTTTTATTTCTTTCAGTACGGTAGGTTTGTTAATGTCAGAATGTATGTGTGTGTTTATTGATGTGCCATTTCTTTTTATTTGTATTCTTTTGATATCTATTACACCTTGTTTTCTTTGTGTCATCATTTTTCATTTCTTCCAATGAACAGAGTGACAATTCTGGGCATTTTATTATTGTATTAGGAGTTAAGAAATTGGTAGGGATAAACCTTTACTTTCATGTCATTTTTGTTAAAAACTATCACAGACCTGAATGGAGATGTAATAACAATGACTTGGTCAATATAAAAGTTGGATGCATAATAATACTGCAACCCATTGGCCTTGGTGCTTGTAACTGAAGGTCACCTG
This sequence comes from Acanthosepion pharaonis, assembly GCA_903632075.3. Taxonomy (NCBI): domain Eukaryota; kingdom Metazoa; phylum Mollusca; class Cephalopoda; order Sepiida; family Sepiidae; genus Acanthosepion; species Acanthosepion pharaonis. The sequence goes on along the minus strand of CAHIKZ030000588.1, from coordinate 696,766 downwards.
AGGTGATGGTGGTTCGTCACAACTGCTAGAGTTGCTCAAATACTTAGAATCACTGAGTGCCTTTTCTTTCCTTTGTCTTAGAACCAATTTTCCTGTCATCAAGTAGTTGCAAAGAGCAGCTTCCAGCTGAGATTTACTTCCACTGGTGTTGATGATACCTAAAATAACCTTCAAATATCTAAGCTGATCTTTCAGTGCTTACAAACAACTACTTTTTGTACATCTTTAATAATAGACTTCACATGACCACTATGCTTGATGACTGAGTTAATAATTCTCTAGCTCAGCAGCTTGATACTTTCCCTCATTTCTAGAAACCTTTTCCTGTAATGCAAAGTTTCAGAAGTACTTGTTGCTTGTGCCTTTGTCACAGATGTTTCACATGCTTTCTTGAAATTCCAAGAACTGATTGCCACTCAATTGCTGATTTTAATTCCAGCCAAGCTGTAGACAAGTTGTTCCACCCTAACTTTCAAATATCATTAACACATTTAAATTTTAAGAGTGCTTCAGAAAATTTTTTACAGTTTTTTTTGGCAGAAATTTCTTTTTAAATATTCAAATTCAACTGTGAACATACTGAAAGTTTGCCACAAACCTTACTAACACATATCAATAAAACTAAAAACATTTCCATCAAATCAGTACTTGAATAATTTTTAATATTTTTTTTTCACATTTGACACAAAATAAAATCTACATTGAATATCTATTTTTAAAAAATGTAATTTTTCATTGCAATTCTGAAATTCTTCAAACAATGGATTTTAATTTTTCAGTTCTTAAAACATATCAAAATTATCCTTATATGTCATGTCTTAACTATTTTGTTTTGGAGAACAATTTTCTCCAATGTCAGATCTAATAATTATTGATTACATTACTCGTTTGAAGCCTGTCTTCTGTCCCAGCACACTAGATGAAAAGTTTTCTGACCAACTTTGAATGGTCATAATTTGGTTGCTCATTAAGCTATGTCTGTATTGAAAGTTTTTAGATATATTGAAAATAAAATTTTAGTTCGAGATATGTAATAATGACTTGAATAAGACAAGAAATTTAAAGAACTTGTTAAAAAAAAAACACCACCTCTGGTAACATTGACAAAGAGCATCATCCCAGAGAAAACAATGAGAAAGAGAGGATAACTGATGAAATTCTCAAGATGAAAAAAGAGACAAAGAATACCAAGGTACGACACAAAACATAGTACCACAGCTGTTTAAAATGCTTATTTTTGTCATATAGGAAAATCCAACATGACACTTGAACGAAATATTCAGTGAAAATTCCTATTCATTAGTAATATTAAACCCCTCATAGGATGCAAAGTCATCAAAGCAAACATGTGCCTAACTGTTTTCCTGAATCCTCAATGACTTGGCTGGCCAAAAATGACAACATCAAGATGAAATAATGGAAACTGTGGAAAAAACAATTATGTGCAACAAGTTTTTGATCAATCAGTTACCTTCCAGACGTTTTCGGGCCATGTTATTGGATCCAGACGGCTATTGGTTGCACATAGAATTATTCCCTGGTAATTAATCTTTGATTTGACTGTGAAAAATATTACCCAGGCATTAGGATTAAGAAATTATAGCCAATTTTCTGAGGAAAATCACTTTTTTTATGAAAAAATAATTTTTTTCTCATCAAAACAACTTTTTTTCAAACTTCAGTCCTTTCATTTTAAGTTGGTGTGACCACCATTGAATAAAAAGAACTGCTATATGACAAAGGACATGCAACGGGGAGGGTCAGCTGCTAGTGTTTTTTGTCATCACTGGGGATTTGAGATCTGTAAGGTGTATAAAAAGAAAAAAGAAAAAACACACTTCAAGCCAAATATTCAATTTTTTTTTCACAGCTTTAACCAACACCATCTTGACTTTCTCATATAGGTTTGGAAAAAAAAAAAAAAAAAAAAAAAAACCACATACCAAGCCCCTTTAACAATAAAAATTGCAAACATTTGAAAAAACACAGCACAAAGATTTGAATTGCTAGCAAAACGATTTATTTGAAAAAATTATAAGAATATATATATATATATATAAAGATATTAAAATAAAAATAAGACAAAAATGGACATTCTCACAAAGTTAGAACCAGATTCAATCTTAACATGAGATATGCAGATGACACCATGTTGAGAGCAGACACAGAAAGGAAACTGTAGGAACACCTAGACAAGATAGTAAAGGAAAGCAGGAAGAAAGGACTGATCATCAATTACAAGAAAACTGCAGGATTGTCAACAAGAGAAACAGCCCAGGATGCAAGCTACTAATTGAAGATATCAAAATCATACAAGTATAGAAATATTTTCACAAGTGGCAGAAAATGTGATGCCAAGATTCAAAGGCACATTGGAACAGCAAAAGATGCATTACAACAGTGAAGCAAAGTATTAAGAAAGAGAAAAATTTCATTAGAAACAAAGAGTGTTGAACTAATATGTAATATCAATATAATAGTGAATACAGGACAATTTCTCATAGATGAAGAGGCAATTTGAGTCAATAGAGATATGTTTCTACAGAAGGATGCTGAGAATACCATTGAAAAACCATCTAAGCAATGAGAAATTCTTCATGAAAATGGGTGGGGTGCAGTAACAGTTAAAATTTTTAGGACACACAATGAGGAAAAAAGCCTTAGAAAATATGATACTCACTAGACATAATGAAGTCAAGAGGAACAGAAGAAAACACTGAGTAATCTACCTAATGAACTTGTGTAAATGGATGGTAGAACAAGTGGGAGGGATAATAAAAGAACAAAATTGCTAAGAGCTACAAAGGATAAGAAATTGTGGAGAGCCAGGGTCACCCTATGCCCTAAAGATACAATTTGGGCATCTCCACACAAATGCCTTTTTTATACTTGTATAGATTAAACACTTCAGATTATGAAATAAAAGACATTTTTAACTGTAACTTTTAAGAGGGTTGTTCAGTTTGCTTTGTAAATTCATTGTAATTGGATGATCTTACTCACTGTTTCAAAGAGGCCGCAAAATGAATTTCAAGTATATTCTTACCTTATCCTTATGTTGTGATACATTTATTTCCTGATATTTCATTCCAATCTATGACTGGATATTACTACTACTCATAGCATTTCTCCAAAAATGGACATTCTCACAAAGTTAGAACCAAACACTATTGTCAAATATTTACAGAAAAAAAAAAAAAAAAAAACTAAATGCCAAGGAAAAAGATGTGTGTATGTGGACAAAACATATCAATATATAAAGGACAACACTCAGTTGACTGAGACAAAATATGTTTCTGAAAAAGTCAAAACTAATCGTGCCATTAATTTTGATATTGTTCTGGATTTTATATCTGAAGCCCCAGAGATTTCCAATGTCATTTAAATGATTTTTAACAGTTCAATAACATAAATGTGTTTCTCTAAATTATTCAAGAACAGAGAGAGGAGTTTAACTCAGTGGTTGTGACTATGAGGTTCAAATAGATGAAAACTGAAAAACCTTATGTTCAAATATAAAAAAATGTTGGATGAGAAACTCCCCAATCTTGGGTCATTGTTTTTTGTGATACAACTGAGAGAAAGAGATTTCCTACGACAAATTCCCAACCACATTGCTAAAACATTGGAGAAGGTCATTTATTGAAAAATGTTGCACCTGGATCAACCATTATCACTGACCATTGGAAGAGTTATAGAAATCTGCCCTAGCTTGGATGCCATCACAAAATGGTAACCCACTAATAATTTAGTGGACAACACTAGTGCTTCATGTACCAGCAGCATAGAAGGATTTACGCCTCAAATAAAGAGACCAATAAAAGGAATGTACAGGGAATTGAAATGATTTCATGTAGATGAAGCATTATACAAAGAGAAATATCACATGACATGTGACAGATGTGGACAATTTCAAGTTGGTTTGTAGGAACATATAGCCAAAAATAAAATTTATTGCCTTATAAAAGTTTTGGAAAATTAGGTTTTTCGTTTTTTTTATTAATTTTTTTTTTTTTTTTTTAAGTATTTTGTACATACTGTCAATTTACATAGCAAACTTCTTAATCGATAGTAATTTTTTTTTTTTTTAAATAAAAAAAAACAATTTATGCATTATTAATAATTTGAAGAAATTTTTTTAGAGCCTATTCAAAAACTGCTTCCTGTTGACTTCTCCACTATAATCCTAGTTAACTGCCACCAATGACTACAGTTCAGGCTCCCCTGCAATTCAACACAGTTTGGCAAGGTAGGGAGAAGCGGTTTCATGCCTTTCTGCAAACGATCAGTTTGAAGTGAATGCAACAGACTAGACCGGAATCTGAATTCGGCTCGCTAATTCCACCTTCCGCGCACATCCGGTTTATCATTTAAACAGGTAGAATTCATTGACAGCCACAATTCTTTTCGATTTTAAACAATTCTAGAAAACAAAAACTTTATTTACTCTTAAGTATGTCCTTTCTAAAGATTATAAAAGAAAAAAAAGCGGCAATTTTTTTTTAGCACTTTAAGAGCGGGACAGAATTTTAACTAAAAGGGAGATAATTCAAGTAGAATTCTTACGTTTAAAAAAAATAAAGACTTCCACTTCAGGATATATAAAGAATAAATGAATTGAATGACAAATGCACCAATTGCTTCAACAGAATAAGAAGCTTTTTTTTTTTTTCGTAAGTCAATTTAATCGCCGCTACAAAACTAACATCTTTTTATCTTTATAGTGTGAAAAAACAAAATTTTTACTACAAATAAAAAGCAGGTTACACGTTCATCCACATTTTTAGTTATTCAAAGAATAAACATTATCTTAAAATTTTTGGCGTTCCAATATTTTTACATCCCAAACAATGATTTATTTACTTCCCTTTTAGCAAGTAGATTTTTTTCCATTGACTCATGCCTGAACCCTCATTAAAACCGAAATAAGCGGTACAATCACAACATTATCGACTAGCGTCATTAATGTGCATTTTTTCATCTCTTAGTTGAAGAAATAGCAAAATCTATTCAGGATCCACATACAAAGTGGATTTCTGGCATGAGACATGGCCAGAGTTTCGAAACACAAATTGTGATATGATGCAAAGACTAAAGAAACTAAATATTTATGTTTATTAAATTTAGAGACTATTAATCGCAAATGCTTAAATCTGATTATTTTTTTTTTTTTACAGAAAGAAAAAATACTAGAAATAAGTTAATGCATCACGAACTATTTTTCATTTTTATTTCAAATTCTAACAAGAATAGCTCATAATATGAGTCTTTACGTGTGATGTAAGGGAGATAAATCAGTATTCGGTAGGTACAAATTGTTTGAAACGCTGAAATGGATGATAACCCGAAATTTATATAGCAGCGTTCGAGATTAACCACCTTGTAAATAAATCACAAGTTAAATTGTACATGGTTTTAAATTTTACAACAATCCTTTCTTGTTTACGAAAATGAAGTTATTTCTGATTATCATGCAATAATGTCTATTTAAAAATCCCTTCATATTCTTTTTTGTCTACAAAGACAATCACCGAATCTGATGACTCCGTGTAAACCTCATTGACATTTTAAAATAAATTAAACTCGCTAAATAAATCAATTTTTCAGTTACTGGGTATTATTCTATTGGAATCTAGAAAATTTTAGTGGTCACTCGTTGCCACCCCCACCCCTTTTTTATTAAGAATTAAATACGGTTTAACTAAGGTTTTTGCTAAAAAAAAAAAAAAATGAAAAGTAACACATCAGCAAGGTGATCGTAAATCCCTCCAAAATATGGATCTAGGTAAATAAATTAATAATAATCTAAAATTTAAATACAAAACAAAAATAAAATTCATTTTTTAAACTGAAACTAAAAATCTTAGACGTGTACATCAGCCTCTTCTTAGTCTTCTTATCCTACCAAACGAGTTCCGAGAACAGTTTCAAAATGCAGTCTTTTTTGAGATTCTATGTGAATAGCTTCTCGAAATTTTACAAATATATTTTTGTCTAAATGCTCAACACACAGAACACTTGACTAAAGCAGTGTATTTATTTGCTTCGCAGACCATTTCTTTTAGATTAGTCATTTTTAGTGAGTAGCAAAAAGAAAAAGTTTAGTTTGCGTAAAAAAAAATGTTATCAAATTTTACTATTATCTTTGTCCTTAAAAAAAAAAAAGAGAGAGAGATTTGAAATCAACTTGACTAAAAAAAAGTATTAAAAAATGAAATAGCGACGAAAGGGTTGCTGAAGCAAAGTTCTCGGGGCGATACACTAAAAAAAAAAATCTGATAAAAATGATATATATTTTTTGCAAGTGCTTCTTTGTCGAATCGACAACTTTTCAATGCCTTTTCGTAATGTTTTATATAACTTTCGAATATGTCTTATCTGGTTGTTAAAATTATATCCTCAGAATATTTAAAAATTATGAAATGAAAAATGTACTTGCTCGAGTCGAGAGAGACCAAGGGCCAAGCAAGCGTTTTGATTTACGATGAAATGCCAAAGGTTAGTAATAAACGAAAAATGTGAATTACCAATAAAAACTAATTTTTCGCAATTCATCTTACCTGAAAGTTAACAAACGAAACAGGCAGTAAAATTCACAGTATGTAATTATGGTACTCGCAGCTTAACAAAACCAGGCACAGACAACCATGTGCTACATGAAAATACGCTTTCTCTCTTTTTTTTTATTACGACCAATCAAATTTAAGATAACATAATATGACCAATCGCTTGGACTTTAACGCAATGCTTTTGCGCTACACGAAGTTATCACGCTTGATTACCCTTATTATTAAGTTTAGCGTTTCAATTTATGCATAAAAATAAATAAAGATTTATTCCACTTATTTTAACTCACCGTATATTCCGAGCTCGCTTAATGTATCTAAAAAGTTATGCATCAATAAAGTCCAAAATGCAAGAAAAATTATTTAAACTATTTTTTTACGTAAAAACTGAAATATAATTATTCAATATTTGTGGATGTTGACCTTTCAAAATCTGGTCATGTTGTTTCCAAATTCTAAATTCTTGAATCAAATCCTTATTTATTTTTCCAGATTCAGCACACTGCATTCAGATAATAATAATAATTGTAATTAAATTATATTGCATTTCAAATGCTATTTTTTATTTTATTTCAGAGGTATGACTTCAAATCTAAAATATTATTTCTTGGGCTAATTTAAAAAAAAAAAAGGAAGGAAGGCACACATAGAGGAATGTAAAAAATATAAATCAGTTTGAAGTTCTAAACTTCACAAGACCAATTCAAACTACATGCAGAAAGTAGTATGTCTGACAAGTAAAATAAAATAAAAATTGTATAGACTATGAATTTCTGTCATAATTAATCAATACTTAGTTAATCATAAAATACATATACCTTTTTCTATATCATACACAATTTATGCTAAGATGCTTTAAAAGGAATTTGTGTCAATCTATATCGCATATACATACATACATACATACATACATACACAAATACAAATCACATACAATGTCAAGCATTCATTGGTTAATAAATCATCACTACGTTATTATAGACAATTTATAAATCACAGCAATGCAACAATTTTGTAATCGCTCTATTTTCATGTAGTCAATTTTTTGCATTTTTGGGAGAAACGGATCACTGAAGTTTTCTTAAGTTTCCTCAAAACTCGCTGATTGGTCAATGCCACAGTTAAAACCATGCGCCAACCTTCTCACTCATACACACCACTCACATGCTGAACATTCCTTATACACTCACATAATCTTCTGAGAACAGTCATTATAAGAAACTCTCATAAACGTTCTTCCAGTAAACTTTGGAATACTAAAAATACAGTTAAAGAGAGACGACTCTTGTTTTATTCAACCTTTTCTTACTTAAATGCATGCTTTCTTTCACATCGTTGTTTAATATTGTACATCTTGTTAAATACATATTTTATGTGTAACGATGTCTTTTGCTTATCCTTTTCTACATTAGCCCTCTTTCCTAATCTAAAGTTAAATTAATGTGGTGAAGTCCGCCACAAATCATATCAATTCTGTTCTTTCTTAGGTAAGTCAGATAAAGTGCTTTTATTGGTAAATTTGTGGAGTGTAAATTTCAAATAAGCTTGTAATTGGATTCTCTAATTAGGATTAAATCTAATTCTTAAATCCCCCAAAAGTATTTTCTTGTCTATCTTCTTTATACAAAAATGAATCCATTGTTCCTAGTTTTCATAAATGATCTTCCTGTTGGTTTCAGCTCTCAAATCAGTATCTCCACTGATGACACAACTATTTACTTCTCTCTGATCAGTTTGATAAGGTCAAATTGGCAGCTGATCTCAAAAGTGAAGTAGAAACTGCTTTTAACTAGGACAAGGAATAGCTTGTGAATTTTATCACCTCCAAAACAAAACTGTTTTATATTAATCATCTGAGAACCCCACTTCTGCTTTCCATCAGCATGGCTGATGCTAACCTCCAAGAGAGTGACTTGTTGTGCTTTCTCTGCTGACATGAAGTAGAAAGATTATATTGAATCAGTTGCTAGGAATTGTTATAAAATAAAATAAGACATATCTCAGCTGATTTACAGGCAAATAAACTAACATACTCAAGAGCGAGAGCCGGATGTGAACGGGACAAGGCCCCGTCACAAAATGATCATTATCGTAATTTACGCATAAGCCTGACGCACGAGTTCCGGTCAAAAAATAAAATAATATTTTAAAGTGTTTCTATTTTTCGATCAATAAACATGCTTCCCTCCTAATTATACTCGCGTCATTTTACGAGCCTGTTAAGCCATAAAAAACGCCATAAAAGGGGTCACACGGGGAAGTACAACAACAGTCAACAGGAGGCCTGGGAAGAGACCTGTCACGTTCAGTCAGCAGCAGTCAACAGGAGGCCAGGGAAGAGATCGGTCACAATCGGTCTGAGCAACCAGCAGCAGTCAGCAGCAGTAGCGCCACGCCAACCAGCGAGAACTACTATGAGAGATCAACCCAGGTTGGCAGCCAGCTTATGAACTATACCACAAGGTAGCTGTCGCAAAACCACACGTTCCTATCGAAATAAATCACGTAAATCTATTTCTGCTGTTGTCGTATTTCTTTCTTGCAACCATACGCTTATCTATAACAGAATGTTAGTTCACTGTGTCATGCTAGACAATTATTCTCTCCAGAATCTATTTTAGATATTTATAAGTCTACCATTCATCCATCCTTAGACTATTGCTGCCACACATGGCTTCGTGCTCCTGCTATATGTTTAGAGATTCTTGAAAAAATACAAAGAAGAATTGGCAATCTTATTGGTCTTGACCTGGTATCCCAGCTTCAGTCATTTCCCCCCTGCCATTCCCTGTGTCTTTTCTATAAATACTTTCATGGTAATTGTTCTGATTAACTTTGATCTATGGTACCTAGGCTTTATGAATTTAAGTGCAGTACTGGATTGGCAATGAGCTCTCATCATTTTGTAGTTAAATTGGCTCAATATAACTATAAGTTCTTTGATATATTTTTCATATTTCTCAACCACAGAACTCTCTTCTGGATTATTGCTTTCCAGCCAAGTTTGATCTTCAGTAATTTAAATGCAATGCCAATCATTATCTACTGTCTTCTTGATTTATACTTCTTGCTCCTTAATAATGATTTTCTTTTTCTTATTCTTTCATACTCAGTAACCCCTTGTGTCTTAGTGGCTTTATTGCCTTGCTTGAGGTGAAATAATTAAAATGAATATGACAAACAAAACTCCACACATACAAATTTTGTTTTTCAACCAATCCCTATTTATTGTGATCATTGTATGAGAATTTTCCCATATAGGAAAAAATCAAAAATTGGTTGGGTTATTAAGTGCACAAGAAAAGAAGAAGTCTTGCTCAGTGTATAAACTGAACAAGAAAAATTTCTTTATTTACATTTGATTAAAATTTGAAAGAAAAGAATGGTATAAAGGTTTGTTCAAAATATTCATTTGAGTGCCTGATAAGAATTAAACTGAGTAACGAGAAAATGTTCATTTAAAAGTGGCACTTGCAATTGAGAAAGTTAAAAATGCCCTTTGTTAAAGGGATACAATGATGGTTATGTGTGAAAATGAAATAAAATCAATTGTGGTTTAAAAAATAAAAATAAAAAAACTTCTCAGGATCTCTCTCATTCTTTCTTACTCTTAAATCTTTTTTTTCTTCTCTCACAACCTTTATTTTTGGTCATGCTTTATAAATTTCTTCCTTCCCATAATTCATCTCTTTCCACAATATCTTTCTATAAAAGAAATTGCCACCTGTTGCTACTTCTTCTCCCCCACCATGAGGTAAGAGACATTCCACTTTCTTTTCTTCTTTCGGTCACACATCAATAAATAAAAGAATAATAATGAATAATGAAAAGAAATAAAATAAAATACATTTTTCCATAATGCTAAGAGTAAAGGAACCAGAAATATGCTTACCCCACTTGGCTTCATAAAATGCTGTTAAAGTTTCTAAAAAGACAAATATTTTTCTCACTCACCCTCTTTTCTCCTTTTGTTCCAAGATTTAGAAACACATGATAATTACATTCCTTCTAGGGAGCATTAGTTTCCCCAGTCCACTGACAACTGAACCCTCTTTTCACTTTCCAACACATGATACTTAAATATGTCTTCCCTAAACCTCCACTTATGAAGTAAGTCAAGCTTTCTTTTTGGTTGTTGCAACACAGTGCAAGGTTGACTTATACTTGCTTACCATAACTTCTGGACCAAGAAAAAGAAAATGGACATCCTATAACCACGTTTAAACCTCCTGGCAATAAAGTACAGGATGTGACAGATAAATTGTCGCCATTTTATATTTTTAATTTCATGCATGAATGTTGTTTGTTTATGATTTTGTCAACTGCACAATATAGTAGGGTTAGTTAGGCACCATGATGCATTTCACTTTGCCAGAAATTTGGAATCAGCATGCTGTACTGCTTGGCATTCATGTTGGAAGCTCCAATACAAACATTTCTGAGTATTTGGGTGTCAATCTGAGGACAGTGCAGAAGATTTGGAAAAAGAGTTGGATGAGTCAAATGGTGATTATGAAGGTACGGCAACTTGGAAAACTTACTCTGACCCTTCTGATAAAAAAAGAACTTATGGATTTGTTGATGAGGGCCTCACATTCAACACAGAGGCCTACATCAAGTGCCTTGAAGAGGTTGTGCTATCCTGGGTCAAGAGGGTGACTGCTGGAAGACCATATGTCTGGCAACAGGACTCTGCACCAAGCCACACCAGCAGGAGAAACTAATGATGGCTGCCAGACAATTTCTGCGACAATATCACCCCTTACATCTGGCCACCTAACTCTCCAAACTGTAAACCCCTTGATTATTATGTGTGGGGCAAAGTTGAGTGAGAGACCAACAAAACTTCCTGTAACACCAAAGATGAAGGCAAGGATTATGACAGCATTCACTGACATAAACAAAGAGATGTCCAGAAGCGTTGCAGGAGATTCCAAAGTCGTCAAATGGCTGTGGTTGGCAATTTTATTGAACAAATTTATTCTTTAGTATTTCAAGATATTTTTGTGTAGTTTCAGTAAATATATCTGTTAAAATGAGATGTCAGTGTTAGTTTCAGTTCTGTGTAATTTAGACGACAATTTACCCTGTCAGTATACTTTGGCTGTTCCATTTCTATGCAAAGCTGACTTGAGCTTGACCATTAATATGATGCTTATACTTACCCTAACTCCTGGACCAGAAGCTAAACAAACATACCCAAGATACATTAAGAACTTTGTTTCACTACAGTCAACATAAGAATGAATAAATGGTCAGTAGTAGAAACACAAATTTTTGTATGCTTCTTGAATTGTTTATATATGAACATACACCACATAAAATACATACAAGCATACAACCTTTTAAATTCTATAATTCTCTCACAGTTATGAAATTCTGACCTATCTCAAATCAAGGTCAATATAGCAGTCATGAAAAATGTTGTAAGTAAGACTGAATGAGGAATTTTGGTAGCAGTGTTATCAAGATGCAAGGAATGTTTGGTCTGCATCTCTTTGAAGTTTGTTTCCGAACAAATTGTTAGTTTTTGGTTTTGGTCATATTGTCCAGAGTTTTGATTGGCCACTTGGCATTTTAGAATCTTCTTCTTGTTCTCAGCTGCTAATGTTAATTGTTACAGTTGCCTTCTGGTCTGTGTACCTAACTTATCCATTACAACGACACATGAATGAATAGGGATTTTCACTGGCTGGCAAACTTATTTATATTTAGGTCATCAGGATTACTCAGTTACCATTTAAAATTATCACAGGTTTAAATTCTTTGTTTCTGATTGGTGCAAAATAATCCAAAGGAACAATTTTCCTTTTTAGTCCATTTTTTTCTAGATTATTTGAATTTTACTGCCCTGAACCAGACATAGTGTCACCAAAAATAGGCTCCAAATTTAAATTATATTGGTGTTAGGTTGTTATTTTATAACAGCTTCCTACCTCAAGGAGTTCTGAAACAAGAGTAAATACAAAATACTAAAGAAAAATGAAAAGGATGCCAAAAATATGTTTACCATTTTTATTAAATGCAACAATGTAAAACAACAATATAACAACATAAATATGGTACTTACAGTCATTGAGGTTTTCACTCAACAAGGTTGCTACCTTTGAACTAAGGTATGGTAACGTCATTAACTACCATCTATGCATATTATTGTTCCCAATGGTATGCATCTGGATGTTGGCTGCAGCACATGTTGTTCTAAACCCTTCTCAGGATCAGACTGGAATCTAACTGTGGCAAGGGCATTAATCCCCCTAGGTTGTCCTTACTGTGCCAAGGGAATTAATTTGCCCCATTTATCTGCTCATTAGGTGGAGTTTTCTACATTGGGAAAAGGTTATCAAATAGAAGAATAATAATTCAACACTAACATCTAACAGTAAAAACCTCCACTGACACTTATAGGGTAACATGTCCCTGTTGAATACTTTTAAATTAGTAGTTTCAAAATAAAACTGAAAAAAATCAATGAATTTACTTTTAAATTTGATAAAATGAATGAAGTAATTTTTTTTAAACATTATAAGTCCAGTTTTAAATAATTCTATATTTTTATTAAAACATTGCATAATCTGTCTTCTTAAAAATAACTTTTCATATAGAAGAAAAGTTTTTAATATTGGGCAGACTAAAAAGGTTATTCTACTTTTGCTAGAGACTTCTTTCTGCATCCCATCATCATGGCTAATGCTAACCTCCACAAGAGTGATTCATTGCGCCTTCTCGGGTTAACATTCTTGGCTGACATGAAATGGAAAGTCTATATTGAACCCATTGCTAGGTCACTGTGTCATGCTAGACAATTTTTCTCTCCAGAATCTATCTTACAAATCTATGTTTACCATTCATTCATGCTTAGAATATTGCTACCAGAAATGCTCCTGCTATTTATCTAGAGCTCCTTGATAAAATTCAAAGAAGAATCAACAATATTATTAGCTCTAATCTAGCATATCAGCTTCAGTCACTTTCCCACTGCCATAACGTTGCCTCCTTTTACTTTTTCTATAAATATTTTCATGGTAATTGTTCAAATGAGCTCTTCGCTATCATCCCTAGATTCTTTGAATTTAAGTGCAGTATTAGACTGGAGATGAGATCTCATCAATTTACAGTTGAGTTGGTTAGATGTAATTGTAAATTCTATGCTAATAGTTTTTTTCTTACACTTCTCACTTGTGGAAGTCCCTTCTGGCTCTATGCTTTCCAGCCAACTTTAATCTGCAAAAATTTAAATTCAATGTCAGTCGCTTTCTACTGTCTTTCTGATTACTCTTCTTTTGTTCTTACTCCTTAGCAATGTTTCTGTTTCTAACTCTTCCACACCCAGTAACCCCCCCCTGTGTCTTAGTGGCTTTACTGCCTTGCATATCATGAAAATAATCCTGTGATAAGCTTTAATTATTAATACAAAACTGGATCACTGTCCAGTCTGAAACTCAGTTCTCAAAAATATTCTTCATCCAAAATTTATGCTGAATGTACATTTTTCTGTAACAAATTGAGCTACTTAGTGGATGTTGATCTTGAAATGATGTTGACATTGCAGAATTGTTCATAGTGGGATGTTTAGGTAGTGTGATGATGAGTTCCACACATCCATCACTGCACAACTGTGATGACATCCGAGGTTGATTGCATGCATATATACACCTTGTCTGCTATATTCACAGGTTTGTCCTCTTGACCTTGATCAGATTCAACGAATGCTTTTCAAGACACTGGTTGGGAAATAGCAACAATATGATTTCTCACTAAATTGGCAATGTTTTCCTCCAGCTTCGATGAAGTGAATTGTTATCTTACTAACTTCCGGCCACAGAAAGAGGACCCTTACATTCACTGAATGTCTCTAGGCGACTCCTGATTCTTCACTGCTTGCTGGTCCCTTCTTCACTGACTGCTAATCCCTTCCCACTTCTCTGTTCACTAACTGCTGACTTCCTACCTCTCTCTTCTTATATGAATACCGGCTAGAGTCCCACCATCCCTATCTGTCCACTTGTGTTCTGGAAAAGGAGACCACACAAAAGCTGGATGGGTGGTCAGTTTTTCAAAGGACTCTATTTTTATGATTATCTAAAATCACTAACAAAATTTTATGTTTGCCAATTCAAAGGCAAGCTGGAAACAGGAATCATGAAAACTCTGGTAAGTAAACTGATTTAAAAGGAAAAAGAATCTATCTATTTATCTCCTAAGAATGTGCAAGAAATCATATTGTTACAGTAGTGTAATAGTTATCAGCATGGAAAGTGGAATTGGTAAGCCAAGTTCAAATTCTGGTTTAGTCCATTGCATTCATTTTTGCACTAATGCCCTTGGGAAAGTCATAAAGCAATCTTTTCTCCACCCCTCCGACATATCTGTTAAACAGCAAGGTTGACTGGGCTCTCTAAATTTGGAGAAGGAAAACTCGGAATTCAAAACTGTGGAGAAGGCAATGTGGAACTACTCCACTATATTTCCTAAGGAGTCATGATAATTCACAGATAATAAAGAAGAGGTATCTGTGGAAACCCACAACTGCCAATATCTTGCTAAGACATGAAATTAACAAAATTGTTCACAGTTTGATTAAAGGTAGACAACTTTTTCTTTGATTATTGCCAGACATTTGTTTGGTATTGTTACTTCAACACTGATTCTAAAATTTTCAACTGAGAATTTTAAAATGCTGGTATAAAATCAGTTACTTTCTTTTCTGGCATGTAAAGTTCAAATTCCAGTAGAGTCCTTTACAGTTACACTTTCAGCATAAATTCACATTCCTCACCTGTCTTCTAGAGTCTACTTCAACTTTATACTTCAAATGTCCTTGTCTAAAGTCTGAAATTTTATTTATTAATTATTTATTTTATTTTATATTTTTGTCCTCAATAGGACTAGATAGGTTCACTTATCCTCTGGTTCAAATTCTTCCCAGTCCTTTTGAACAACAGTAGAGATTTATCCTTTTGTAGCGGACTGTGGGGTTTACGTGTTGTTAAATTAGGAACACGTGTATAACTCCTGATAGAATTAAAAGGTCCACTACAAGAATATGGCGGACGCAAATTGAGTCCAACCAGAGATGTAAAGAAAACAAACAAGACCAATATATATATACAACAAGTATATGTATTAAACAACAAAATTTACAATAGCCATAGACATTAACATTTGTGTTTGTGTATGAACGTAAAGAGTTTGTATTTTGGTGAATGTTCATACGTATGTGTGTTTCATGGTGTTTTCCCACAAGTGGGAAATCTGTGAGAGATCACACCATTTAAATGTGTCTGCTGAAATGCAAAGTAAAAAGAGAAGGAGACAATAAATCGCCCAGTATTTATAGTGTAGGGATAGCGTGCCCCTAGTGAACAATTAAGGAGGAGTTAACTCTGACACCTTGTTCCCTGTTTAGGATTGGGTTTCCAGTTACTTCTAAATTCTTTTAATTCTCTTTCACTCCCTGTAGACCATTGTGTTTTAGTGACATTATCACCTTGCTTGGGGTGAATTGATAAAAAAAATGAAAAGGTACTAATCAATCTTTTCTCTCCTTCTAGGTATGGATTAAATAACAGGGCAAAACTGGGCTCTTTTGCTTAGGTTGACAACTAGTCTTGGAGAAAGATAACTAAATTTAAAGTTAACTCTTCTTCATAAAATATACTTGCTATAGAAACTGCAGCAGTAACACCAAGCGTGGTGAGTCTGTAGAATCCATGAGGGAGCTACTATTACTACAATATCATCATCTTTTGTAGGGTTGTTTGTTGCATAATATAAACTACTTTGTGAAATATGAGCATATAGAGAGAAATATTGAGAAAAATAATAATTCTTTTAGTATAAGAAATTATGGTAATGTTGAGATAACTGTTTCCATTCAGCATTTAATGACTGAACAGTTTGTATTATTGTTGACTGAAATTTATAAAATCTTTCTTTTGAAACAGTTTTTTTCAGGAAAATTGGATCTTCATGTTCACTGTTATTGCTCTTTATGGTACTGATGGGAGTTTCCTTCCTAAACTTTTGTGCAAGGTAATGTGGAAAGTGAACCTCTTGATTATGTCAGTATTTTCTTCTTCTTGTGTGATTCATTTTAGCTGTTGCTCCGTCAGAAGTTTTTAAGTGATGTGGTTTTTGTTATTTGGTAAAGTTCTTTGTAATTTTGTAGTGCCTGTCTATGAGATCCAATAAAAGATTGTCTTCTTTAAGACTTACAAGGATCATTCATTGAAGTCATTTTAAATCATTGATCTGAGAAAATGGTTGTATACAGCCGATATTTCTGAATGAGTTGGATGTCATGAATGATATCCATGGAGTCTAGATTTTATGAGGTTATTTATAAACATGTGGGCTAGCAACTCCACCCCATAGGTTCTCAGGCTAATATTTTGGTTTTGTAGCATTTAGTAGTGTTGGCCAAAACTACCCCTAGTGAAACCTATCCAGAGTTAAATTTCCCTATCTCCTAAAGAGAAATTGTTATAACTGATCCATACATTGATGTTTAGACTTTATTAATTCCACATCCTGAATTTTTATGATGGATTCAGGGTATGTCCCATCACTACTCTCATTTAAATTGCAGATCATAGTTTCTGTTTGGGAAAGGTTTATCATGTCTTACTTCTTGGAACATGTTACCTTAAAATAAGGTTTAGAAAGGGATATTCATCTTAAAAAAATACGAAAATTAGGAAGCAAATAGGTAAGCATATATATATATATATATATATATATATATATATATATATATATAAAAAATTATTTTTTACTTTTTTTAAATTTATAACATAAAGATGTTATATAATCACTACAAAAAATAATATATATACTTGGGTATATATATATATATATATATATATATATATATACATATGTGCCTATATATATATATATATATATATATATATATATATATATATATATATATGTATGTATATATAATTTATTCAAAAATTATAACATAAAGATGTTATAAAATCACTACAAAAATAGCCATTTTGTTTCAACTCTTCTGGTGTCTTATCAAGTGATGGTGTTGAATGTAGAATAAAGATTTTTACTCTACATTGCAACAATAAAAAATTTAAGCATCCAATTGGTTTTCACATTTTCCATACTTTGTACAGACATTTCATATCAGTCATTTTATGATAGTGATGTTAGTAATTAGTCACAATATAGTAAATACTTCTAATAAATGTTGCAAACTTTAAAAATTACAATTTATTTGCATTTTTACCTCAAAATGTAAAGGTGTGTGTAAGCTGATTTTCTTCAGATGTATAAACAGTTTTATTTGAAATTTTTGTCAAAATGAGCAATGACATGTGTTTGAAACAGAGAAAGCTCATTTTAGTAAATGATGTTACACACAGTTTATAGGAGCCAAATCAGGTCTAAAATAGAGTACTATTGTCTTATTTGGGCAAGAGCTACCCAGTTCTCCTTTTCCAGTCTTGATAGAGTTCAAAAGTGTCTTTGAGTCCTTGTGCATGACAAATTATTTTCCACCCTTCAACCTCTCTTTCACAGGCAGGATGTGGTGAGCTTCTCACTTGTACTATGACTACTTTCATGGAAATTGCTTAGGTGAACTACATTCCTTAATTCCACTAGTTCTAACCTACATGGCTAGGATCCGCCATGCTATGTACATTGTAGTGAACCACCCTTATTCCCTTTGTATTCCACTGGTGAGTAGTTCTATTCAACCAGCTTCTTCCTGTAAGCCACTGCTTTGTGGAACTGACTCCCAAGAGGATATTTTCCTGATTACTACAATGCTAACCAGTTTATGCCTAGGGTAATCTGTTATATTTCCCATATATCCACATAAACTGTGCCTATTACTTTGGCACCTGTACTTTGTACATGGTGAAAAACTCACTGTAAAAAAAAAAATATATATATATTGACTTAGAAATGCTGTTATGTAGTTTTAGTGGCTTCACTTCCCTCTTTAGATAAAGGGCATTGCCTGGTATCAATTAAAGTTTGAATGTTACTAAAAATTTCACTGGATGACTTAACCTTATACTAAGTTATGAGCTTGTGCCAAAACTTAGTCATGCTTCAAGCAGGGAGTCACAAAACAAAAGGTTTGTACGTGTGGGTGGAGTGCTAAATCAGATATTATGTTTTAAAAGATTTCTGATTCCATATTTTTTACGTGATCCTCTCATCATCTTTCTGTGTCATGGCCTTTCAGGACATAGGTGATCATAGCTCTCCACAATTTCCTGCCCTTTGTAACTCTTAAAAAATTTGTCTTTTTGATATTTCTCCTAAATCTTGTCCTGCCATCCATTTAACCAAACTCACTATGTGCTGTCTTCCTCTGTCTCTCTTGCTTTCAATCTATCCTGTAAGTATCAGATTCTCTAAGCCCCCCTTTCTCACTATGTGTCATAGAAATTTCATGAGTCTCTTCCTGATGTTAAGTATAAGGTTCTTTTCTGCTTCCATTTTTTCAGAAAATGACTAAATTTTCTTAAAGATCTACAGAATATTATATAAACAACTTTTTTTTGTTTCTGTTATGTCTTCATTGCATTGAATAAAGATAACACAATCAAAAAGTAGAATGTCGCTTGAAGTCGATGTAGTCTTGCTGAAATTGGTAGTAAGCAGATATGCTAGATCTCTAACTCTCCACATTCTCTTTCCTTCTGCTGACGATTCTCGGCATCAGTCTATATGTATTTGGACGAGTTCAAGTCCTCTTTAGGAGAGGTATGTTCATCTGCACAACATTAAAATTGTAGGGTACAGGGAAGCATCCACGTGGGAGTCAGTTTTAGAAAGTAATGGTTCTTGGGAATAATCTGTCTGAGAGAAACTTCCTTTTTACCAATGGAATGAAAAGGTAATGAGGCTGATTCAACTTAGTGGATGTGGTAAACCTGGGTTTAGTTTTAAAAAAACTTAAATGATAGCACTAAAAAACAATCTTGTCTGAAGATATGCCATGCAACAGACTAGCTATAAGTTGGGATTAAAGTTTATATATAGGATATGTCAAATAGATAATGACTGACTGACCAAAGAGTTTGAAAAGTTTAAGTGTTATGTCTTCATAGTATTGAATAAAGATAACACAATCAAGATGTAGAATGTCACTTGGAGTTGATGTAGTCTTGCTGAAATAAATAGTAAGCAGATATGTTAGATCTCTAACTATCTATTTTTTCTTTCTTTTTACTAATGATTCTTGGCATCAGTCTATATGTATTTGAAAGAGTCAAAGTCCTATTCGGGACACAACAGTTTCAATTTCAAATACTCTTTGTTTTTTACACTTTTCATTTGTACTTATTTTTCTGGGATGAGGCATTAGTGTAGATTCATATAGACATACAGTCATCTCTTGACTGACTGACAACCTGTTGCAAAGTCAATCTATTTTTAGGTGGATACAAACTCAAAGGTTAAAATTTCCCCCTTTTTTTTTTTACTACATTCACAAATTTTTAACATTATTCTTGATTTTATTTCATATTTTGACATATTTATGTTAAACCTCATTTTGCATCTTTTTTATATGCCTCTGATATTTCTACATAAATTTGTAAGTAAAATTTAGATAAGAATCTGACAGAATGATGAATATATAAGACTATTTGGAAAATTATTTTGACATGTTTCAACAAGGAATCAGTGCTGTCAGAAAAATTAATTTTATTTTAAGAAAAATTAACAGTTGAAGTTGAGCATTCATATTCTTGACATGAATTGTATTTTGTTGGAATGTAGATTTCATTGAAATAAAATGCTTCTTATGATAACACAAATTCATTGGCCAAACATATAAGAATAGATATCTCCAAACAGTCTTATATATTTACCATACATCTATAATTAACCAATTTGAATGTTACTACAAATATATACAACATTGAAAAAGAGATTTGAGCATTCTGTTCCAAGTATTATCCTTTTCTTGGTAACTCACTGAACTACATTCAAACAAAGACATGATCATGCTGCCTGAAAGTAACAAGTAATCTTAGTAGTTGTAGAAAGCAGATTTAGAGAGAAAGAAAAAGGCAAATCATGCAAGACTGGATACGACCAGTAAATAAGATTGAACTATTTAGCGAGCTACAGAGAAAACAATTTATAACAAACAATAAGAAAGAAATGTATGTTTGGTTGGTGAATAAAATGTACGAGTTTTTTTTTAAGGCTATTGGAGTAAGCTCTTCCTTTAGTTCCTTAACCCTTCACCAGGGGTCCCTCTCCCCTGGCTATAAATACTGGGTGACCCTTTGCCTCGATCTCTTTTTTTCCTCAGGCCTTGGACCTTATACCACCTCGCATATGTGAGCTCTCACAGATACAGTGTTTCCCACATTCTAGGAACATGCTAAGAACAATACACTTATGTACAAACACTCACCACAATACACACACACACCACACAAATGCAATGTAACTGTCCATGTGCTTGTAACCTTTTGTTAATACATATATTTGTTTGTATATAATTATTGGTCTTGTTTGTTTTCTTTGGACTAAATTAAAGTCCAACATTCTCATGTAGCTGGGCCGGCTAGCAGGAAATTTTAACCCACGTGTGTTTTTTATATCTTCACCGGAATGGTCCGCTACAAGGCCAATGAAATATTCCTGGTTGTGATGGCTATTGTAGTTGTAAAGAAAAAAAAAGACTGTCAACTTATAGTAGCAATAAACATCTGCAATAGATTTCTTCTGTCTCTTGACTGCAACACTTGTAGCCAAATCACAGTTCAAACGATAGTCTGTCATAACAGTCCAACAGGCAACGTAGAAACGACAAAATGGGGTCACACGTCCAACCATAGCTTCTCACCAGCAAAAATGCATGTTCATCCACCAAGCTCAGAAAGTCCCAAATCTCTCACAATGAAAAAACAATGGCTTTTGTTCACTGAGAGATCTTTCTGATTGGTCACACCATTCAGGAGAGAGAAGAACATTAGCATAGATTCTGGTTCTTAAAGTAGATTTTTGCTAACTATTTTTTGGTAATTTTTCTTCGGCAGATTGCACACAAAACACAAACTCTTTTTCGAGGTAGCTGATTATATTTTTCACTACAGCTATATTTTTGGAGACATTAACATGCCTTTCTACAATGATGAAACAATGAAAAAAAAATATGGAACCTTGTAACCAACTTCTGGAGAGAGAAGAAAGGAGCCTGTTGATCCCTTTTATATATTCTCACAAGCAGTTCTCATTGGTTCCACAGTAGCTTCATTTAATGTCTATTTTTGGTCTTGGAAATAAGTATGACATGCAGATTTAATTTTCTGCTAAAATCTAAACAATGATATTTGAATGCCTGAGCAATGTAGAATATAATTTAAAGGTTTTTTTGTTGTTTTTTTTTCTTTTATTAACATTGTTAATGTATTCAAAGTTAAAGGTGGGAAATCATACCAGTTCAGCCCTTTATCACAAATTCAAACTTTTACTGCAAGAACACACCATGCTAATTTCATAAAGTTGAATCACTCTCATTTCATCTGTATTCCAAAAGTAAGGAGA
Source organism: Acanthosepion pharaonis (assembly GCA_903632075.3). Lineage (NCBI taxonomy): Eukaryota > Metazoa > Mollusca > Cephalopoda > Sepiida > Sepiidae > Acanthosepion > Acanthosepion pharaonis. The sequence goes on along the minus strand of CAHIKZ030000588.1, from coordinate 674,657 downwards.
AAGTTCCACTCAGAAAGGATTTCACTCAAAAGAACTACTATCTTTTGGAATAAAGTCCCAAGTGGATGTTTCCCTGAACACTACAATCTTAACCTCTTCAAATCAAGAGTTAATCGTTATCATCATAATGTTCACTTCCTAACACTTCACTCACTCCTATTACACTATTGCTCATAACCATTTTAACAGTAACCCTCTACTTTTGAGTAGTTTTGTAGCTTTGCATTGGGTGAATTTTAATATATAAAAAAAAGTGTATGCTCGTGATTATGAATGATGCTTTGGGAATTTTGATAAAATGCAACAGATCAAGATGAAAGAAAACGAGTCAAAAGCTCGGGAACTAATTTTATCTAAAGAAAAAGACAGGCAGTTCATTGTATCTGTATCGCAGACTAAAATGACTAAGGGAAGTAACCCAAATTAATCTACTTCAAAATGTTGATTTATCTCCCTTACCAGACGGAAATATTTAACTCCAATCAGAAATTAATATATTTTTACTTTCTGTGACCTTTAAGGATGATTCAGGTCAACTTTAAATCGTCTGTAACTCTTCTTGTGACATTACCTATCTGCACGCCAAGTTTAGTTCAAATCCAATAGTGTCTGGGTCTACACTGAACAGACAAACTCTTTGTTTTATTGTATCACATTCTATAGATTGAAAAATATTGGTAGAAAATCAATTTTGGTAAGTTCTCTGTGAATTATAAAATACAAAGAAAAGACAAAAAGTAGACAAGGGAAAAGATTAAAATTTTTATTAATTTTATTAACAAGTTTTAGCAAATTTGTTATGTGTCGCCACCAAGAAATGTTGTCACATTTTTTTTGTTCCTAAATTTCAATTGGTTGCATCAATAGTACCAGTATACCCAAAGTCCCAAAATGTGTAAACAATTGCAAAGTGGCTGTAGCAATTAAGGTTTGTACAAAATAAGCTCTCCTTCTGAGGAAGGAGAAGAAAAAAAAAAAAACGTCCGCTTCATCCCTTTCACTACATCCACAATGAGAATTAACAAAGTGCCTAATACAAACCCATACCACACTTAGTTGAAAAAAAAAAAAGAAAAAAAACAAGATAAATACAAAAACACTAAAACCTTTCAGTAATGTAACAATTTTCTTTTTTGTTGAACAAAGTTTTCTACAGTCTTTTTCACAAATTACAGCTTACATCATTATATATCTTTAATAAGAAAATGGGATTCTTTTATTTATGATAACATTCATCCTTTTAGACAGAGAATGTTTTTGTAGTTATTTATTTAAATTAATTTACAACAATTACAAGGAAAAATATCATAGAACTTAAAATATTTATCAGTCAGATTGGCCAGTGAAATAGATATAAATATGATTAAATAAGGAAAAAGTACTAAAAACTTTATAAATTTAACATTTTACTATTTATTTAGCTTTGTTGGTAGTTTTCATAAATACTGAAAAATATTAAATTTATAACAATTTTACTATTTATTCTTTATTTAATCATTGTTGGATTTAGTCCATATTTTTAACTTACACACACACACACACACACACAAGGTTTGATAATTCCCGGAATGGTCCTGTGAAATTTGCTTACCTGGACACTACTGTCTGTTGTCACCTTGATAGTACCCCTCCATCACTCTTTTGAAACTATACACCTCATGAAACAATAGTGCCATTGCTGGAAACATTCTTGGAACTTGTTGTCTAGAATACCTTTTAATAATGTATTCATGTGTCAAGAATGCTAGCAAATCTTTGTCTTTTTAAGGATGTTTTCCAATTTAGGAAGTTAGGGGTAGTCTAATCAATAAGGTGGGTAGCCCATTTTTGCAATGGATTTCTTAGGTACGACCTCACAAACTCCTACTGCATCATGTGAAAGAGCATTGCTATAGTGGAGAATCCACTTGTTAGGCCAGAGTTTGGTTCTTTGCTTCCAAGCATGTTCTTATACAACAGTTCCAGATAAACATTTACATCTGTCCTTTCTATTTTTGGCTGCCTACTTCTTGTGTCATTGTACCTATGTTTTTGCTCTTCCTTCAAGTGTCTATGCTACTCAAAAACAATTTATTTCTTTATAGCATAATCACTATAAGTCATTTTTAACATTTCACTAACACTTTTACCAATGTTCATGAAAAAATAACCTGATTTGATTTGATTAACTACTGACTCTTTTCATTCATTTTCCATCAATAGCATAACATGAACATATGCAACTTCCTCTACTACTCAGCAACAAATGACCCATTATGTCTACATCTCACAAAATGGAAGTTGAAACATCTCGACCCATGCTTGGATACAAATATTCCAGAAGTTAAATTGTCACACTTCACTTTTATTTTTCCTATTTTTATGAACAGTTTTTAAATTGTAGCATTGCTTTTTGTTTTATTGGATCAAATATGTTTGAACAATTCACAGTGAATCACTGTTCCCATATCAATCATGTAATTTTTCTATTCTCTTTAGATTTACTACATTCAGAAATTATGCTCATTATTGTTTCACCTCTCTCGCTACAGCTATCCATTATCCAATTAATCTTCAAACTGAGTGCAACAAAGTTTATATTTGCACTTGTTCTTTGTTTATGATTTTTAATGCCCATTTCTTGCATCTTCATGCCCATCTTCATGTTTTTTTCTTGAACTGCCCATGACATGAAAAAAAACTTGATTTCTTCATAGCAAATTCAACATAAGCCATTTTTAATAGGGCTAATATTTCACTTCAAATTTCACATCAAACTTGATGTTAATCCATGGCTCCAAATTCTTATAATATTGACAGAAAATTAATAAAACATGAACATCTGCAACTTCTTCTACTGCTTGACAACAAATGACTCATCTTTTCTGCATCTCAAGAAAAGAGAAATTGGATCATGTCCAGATAAGCTCAGGTACAGATATTTGCCTGACTCATTACCCCATACTGTAGTCATTTTGGGAATTACCTAATATATAAGCTAAGAAAAGCATTATTTCTTATATTTTCCTTTTTAAAAATAATTTTGAGATTTGGTGAAGTTGTGCTACACTATTATATAATTTTTATAATAATTTTATAATAATTTATAATAATTTTGAGATTTGGTGAATTTGTTGTGTTACAGTATTATGTACTTGTGACATTAACAAAAATTCATAATAATTACATTTTTGATACATTAGGAAAAAATGATGTATTTTTTTTCTTAATATTTTCAAGTCATTTGTTTCAATTTAATTTTATACAAAGTTTATAACAGTGGTTCCATACAATACTTGAAGTATATTTTAAAAATAAATATTTTGTGTGTAAAGAAATACCAAAGAAATATCAAGGAAATAGAGATACTCAGTTTAATTATAGAAGCAGTGGCATGCTTTTCAAAAATACCTCACTGCTGGTTACTGATAAGATTCCAGCAATTTATATAATATTATAGATGACTGAACAAGAAGCCCAGTTCAGCTTTAATAATTTTTAGTCTAGATAAGCAATGCCATATAAAATTCTATTACAGATAGTGCATAAAATTTTATCTCAAGCTTTAAATGCCAGTCTTAAATTCTCAGTTAGTTTGAATCATAACTATTACCCTCCACCGATCTATTTTCAGGATACACAGGTAGTGTAACAGTTATCAGCACAGAAAGTTGAATCAGTGAGCAAAGCTCAAATAATTTTAACTTTTGGCCCTGTCATTTATGTTCACTTTCACACTAATGCCATCAAGAAAGACATGAGCCCATCTTTCCCCCCTCCATCTATAGGTTAAACAGCAGCTCTCCAAAGCTTAGGTGACAGTCTAAGATAAGGAAAACTCCAAATTCCAAATCATGGAGAAGCCGACGACAAACCACTTTATCTTTCCCGAAAAGTCATGGTAATTCATAGATATTAAAAAGGGGACTCTGCTGGGAGCCATTATTTCCTTACATCCTGGAGGAAAATGACATTCAAGAAAAAAGAAAAAAAAAAAATTCAACCATTTAAAGAAATTTATTTAGAGCCGATATCAAACTGAAATTAATTAATTCAGCATATTACCAAGTAAATTAATGATTGTACACAAAAGGAATTAAGTTCATATCAAGTGGCTCTTGGTAATTTCAAACCACCTGATTGTATTAACATTTCTTTTTACACAATTATTTTGATACAAATGAAAAACAGCAAAAACATTTCATTCATTACTTTTTTAAAAAAAAAACTGAAGACACCTTGACACATTGTTTTTATTTACAGGTATTGTCAATATTTGCAAAGAAAATTCCTTTATCCTTTTAAATAAACTCATTTCTTGTATCATTTTAGAAAAATATTAGACCCTTTAATTTAAAAACATTCTCATATATAAGAAACTTATTATTTAATCCATTAATGCTAATCGCCCTGTTTTGGGGGAAGTGGGCATTAATAGGTTATATAATTAGAAAGCAATAACTGGCAAACATGGACATTTGTGGCTGCAAAAAAACGAAAAGTCAAAAGGACATTTTTTCCCATGACACTGCTTTTAACTACCTTCACTATTCAGCAATTCTTATTGTTTTAAAAAACGATGATTAGAATTGTAATAAAATCTAAATATATGAAAGTGAATTTATGCATTTTCTTTGTTCTTGAGAATTTACAGCAAAAATAATAAACACTATTTATTAGATTGTTTTATTTATACTATTTATTGGAATGATTGGCTAATTGATTCAAACTTTATAGAATAGCAAATAATAACAATTTCCTTATAGTTGGTTTATATATTTTAATAATTTAGTAAATTTTTATAAATTTATGAATAAAAATTGTTTTCATATTTATTTCTTTATAAAGTGGTAAATGATAAATATTGCATTGCATTAGTTTTAATTGTATTAGTTTTTACAATGTTGTAAATATAAAATTATTCTTGGAAATAAACAATCTAATAAATAAATAGTGTTTAATATTGTTGTTGTAAATTCATCATATGTTTAGGTCTTATTATAATTCTAATCATTAAGTTAAAAAAAAAAACCCCAAAAAACAAAGAAAAAAACACATTTCCAAAGAGTGAAAACAGTTAAAATTAAAGTAGTGTCATGTGAAAAACAGTCCTTTTGACACTCCATCTTTTTGCAGGCACCAAGGTCCATATTTGCCTTATAATTCATAATATATTATATTTCAGATTTTATTGTGGGAATTAATTTTTTTAACAGTAAAAACTCTTTATCTTGCGGTAAACTATATGGTCATATCTTAATTAAAAGGAAGCTAGTTAAGATGTGTTTAAAAGAAGACTGGCATTGTTTTCTAATGAGCTATACTAACTGTTGTAGAAAAAATACACTATCTTACAGTAAGCATAGAGTAACTAACACAAAATTATAGTAATAAAATGCTTAATAACTTTAAACCTGCTGCCTGTTTAAAACTTTTTGCTTTTAATAAACTGACACATTAAATGCAACAAAATGCTATGTCATAACATTCCCGTAGAAGTTATTTGAATTATAAAAGATTGTGTAGCTTATTCGAAGTAACCATTTAAAGAATAGCATCTACTTTAATTTTAATTCACTTCCAGTTTAGAAAAAACAAAAAATAAAATTAAAAAACAAAAAAAAAAAACAAAAAAAAACAGGATGATTACCGACATTAAAATGGTCCTTTACACAATCACACTAATATCCTCATCTTCAATGTTACTATTACAACATTTTGGCTGTAGGGCCTTCCGGATTTCTTTAGGTGTCTGTCAATCTGGGCAACCTTCAGTTAATTGCATACTGAATCCTTTATTTAATTAGGCCAACTGTAAATAATATCTCTTCATCCCAGAAATTCAAATAGAAATTAAAATGATCCTTTTTAGCATTGTTTCAATCTCTTTTGAAAGTATCCCATCTATTTCTAACTGGTGGTTAATGAATCTTTCATGTTAAAAATGATTAATCACAACCTTAAAGGATATTGAAGATAAAATGCTTTTTTTCAACATGTGTAGATAATAGTCTCTCTCTCACTTTGGTTTAGATTCCAAGAAATTTTTTTTCTTTTCATATCCAAACTAATTAGAGAGATTTTTTATGATTCAGTTATTTTGGTGAGAAATACAATAATAGATAAAGCATTAAGAGTTACACGATTCAAATAGTGTTTGGTGCTAATCAAAATTGGGGAAACGTGGTAAAAGGCTTTGGTGCCAGTTTTATTTGAACTTTTAAGTTACAGCCACAAATGAAGGAAAAATGTTTTCAAAAAGGTAGAATGGTTTAATGTAAAGTTAGTTTTATTTCCTGTTCACATTCTGCACAAAGATATTATGCATATCGCTTCTTTTGATCAACATAGAATTTCATACAGAATATATATAAAGTATATTTTGGCAGTAAATATTCATTCCAACAAATTTGATTAAATTCAACAAATAAGGTCTGTGTGTGATTTTTTTTATTGTATTTTTCCAATTTCTGAATAAGATGTAGTGTATTTGGATCAAATTTGTGGATAAACTGTTGAATGTTTGTCAGTTCTATCATTTTGTTCAAGTACTTTGACCATCACAATTATTATCAAGACAACACATGGTTCTTGATAATGACTGAGAAGGTCAAAAGTACAAAACAACAAACATGAACCTTGGACAGTTTAACCAAAATTTCAATTCCAATATGCAACATCTTATTTGAAAATTGGAAAAATACAATAAAAAAAATGAAACAGTCAGACATTGTTGGTTAAATTTGATTAAATTTAACCAACTTATTTATTTTATATATGAGAGTGATGGAGTAAAAGAAATTAATTTAATCTAGCACAGGCCATGTGGGTAAAAGCAAATTATTTTGCCAATCTTCCAATTGAGAAATGTGCCTTGGCAATCAGCATCTTGGTTTTTAGTAAAACTTGTGCTGGAAAGGGACATGAAATTACTTCAGCCAACAAGCAAAGAAAAAAAAGCAGAAGCATTTAAGTTTAAGAATAGCTATGGATTTACAGCATTTATATAGTCATTTATCAGTCAGTTGTATTTAATATAAACACATGATATAAGAGATTTATACAGTAAAATCTAATCACAAGACATGATACAATAAATTTTGCTTAGATTAAGTTATTAGAATAAAATTTTATTATCGTTAGTGTAGTTATTTATTTAAAGTTATTATTAAATAAAGAAATAGTAAGATGCTCATAAGAAATTTTAAAAACCAGAGTCTCTTCTCCATGATGTTAAAAACTGGAAAAGGACTTACTATATGAAAATTTTGAGTCAACTTGAATTTTATGAAACTTTCTTCTACTTTTCAAACTAATTATAGAATATGCAAATGCATATAATATACAAATGGGCTTTTTAGTAGAAAGTTAACACACAGAATTATTTCATAAAAAAAAGCTTCAACACGTTTTTAGTAATACAAATAATTTATATATACTTTATTTGTATTTTAATCATAGGGAATAATGATGTATGTAGGAGGGTGCTGAAAAGTTCTTCACAGTATTTGACCAATTGAATAAACATCAGAACTATTTTTATTACTTTTCTTTTTAAGTACTTCTTGAATGAACAGAGAACTTTTCAGCACCCCCCCCCATAAGTTAAATCTAATAGATCACAAAACATTTCATAACTTGTTTCAAGATATAACATTTCTGCTAAATATTGAGTGTAATTGCATAAAAATCTAAATTTGAAACTATCTGTTTATAAAACTAGAGTCTTGTGAAATTCAAAGAAAAATCAGAGCGAAAAAAAAATGCAGAGTCTTTGAATTACATGAGACCAAAATTTGGAAAAATTCATTTTTATTTTCATTTTTTTTTTTAATTCTTGTATATAATAAAGTTTTTAAATGACTGATTGCAAATATTAATTAACTATGTAAAAACTAATTAGTTTCTATAGATTCTTTTTTTTGGTCCATTTCTTTAGTCAAGAGATGATGTTTCAGAGTAGAAATTAACAGTGTAATATTCCAATTTTCATTAACAAATTCAATGAGAAAGAAATAATTCTTTTATGGTTTGAATTCTAAAATACAGTTTGTATGGTTGCCTTCATGAAACAGAGTTTTCACTACCAATTAAATAAAATATTTAAGACTTTAATCATAACAGATAGACAAAGAAATGGTCACCAATCCCTATTTCAAGACTTAAATATATTTATAGCATTTTATGGCAAGCCTGCTAAATCATTGCATCAAGTATAACTTCTGTCAATTTACTAATATTTTTGATTTCAGGCATTGTTGGCTTTTCTCAGTTAAAGTAAATATTTTTGAATAGCAAATTTTTATAAATGAATTGTTAGCAAAATTCAATTGGCAAATTTTAAACCCCAGCTTGAGTAAATAATCAATGATTTTATCAGGTGACTGCATTATGGACAAGTTACTTTGCACTAGTATAGAACTATCTTTTCCTATATGAAATTTGTTGCTCCACAGTGGGCTTTGCTTTGTGACAAATGTATATAATTTTATATTTGAACAAGTTTTCTTTGTTTTGTTTTTTTTTTTTTATTGCATTTTTTCAATTCTCAAATAAGTTGTTGTACATCTCAAACAAAATTGTGGATAAACTTTCCAAAATTTATGATTTGTTCAAGTGACCATTATAGTCATTATAAAGAACTTGGTGTTGTCAGTATGTCAGTATAATAAACAAGATTTTTTTTGGATACACCCAGCATATTTTTTTTTGGCATGCTACATTTCAAATTCAAATATATGTGCATAAGTGATGTCGTGTGTAGAATGATTTCACAGAATTTGACAACACCGGAAAATGAATGTATCAAATATTTTTATATGTATTATTATTGTTTTATGGATGTGAAGATAGTGTAATGGTAAATGGCTCAGAAGAAGAAATCAGCAACCTGAGTTCAAATTCCAGTTGAGAGTTTCATTACATTCACTTTTGTGCAAATACCCTTAGGAAAAGTATGAATCCATCTCTTCTTCCCCAGATATGGGCTAAATAGTAGGGCAAACTGGGCTCTTCAACTTTGGTTGGCAACCAAACTAGAAGAAAGAAAAATTCCCAAACCCAGGTAAATGGAAAACCCTGACAGAAAAATAACTTTTTCTCAGAATACAGAGGTTGAAGGTGAGGCCAATCATCTCACCCCATGGAACAATTTAATTACAGAAACTTCACCAGAGGTCTTATGCACCAAGAGACAACAGCAGATAACCTTAGCAAAAATAATATTTTTTTTTTATGTGTTATGGTGGAACACACCTATTCTATAGTTAATAGACTCTCCCACCTATAATAAGTAGGAGTAGTAAGAGTAACAAGTCGCTCAGTGGGTCGGTCAGTCAGTCGATGCTGGACGACCGTTAGTCGGATAGTAAAGTATCAGCAACCACAACTAGATTTTACTCTGCGTTATACCTATTATATCAAGTTCCTAACGATTTGTACGTTGAACCTATTTTAGGACCGACTTAGCACAAATACAAGCCTCCACTATGAAATCACTCCATAACATTATGTATATTAAATATTACTTATTTTATTTATTTACAGATTTTAAAATACCATCTTCTCTGGTGAAAGATATTTTATTTAATGCAGGTGGTTTTATTTTTATAATAAGAGCATCAAATAGAAAGACTCAGAATGAGTCTTATATAGTATTTTGGTTTTATCAACTAATATCTGCTTTATGTTAATAATTGCTTTTTAGTTGTTTGTAATGTGATGATTGAATTGTACAAAGTTTTGACTAGTGACAAATTATATACAGGTAAATACATAAGTTCAAACAATATAATCAAATCTATCAATATTTACTAAACTCAGTATAAAGCAAAACTTTGGGGGAGTGAGTGTTGGACCCATTTTTCAAATGCTGAACATTAGTCAGCATTCAAAACCCTGTTTTCTTTTTTCAAGATCTTATTAGAGGTACAAAATGTAATTGCCTGACACTGGTAGAGATTTTATTTTTTAGCTTGAGTTTGAACTTGACCACTAGTGTTGGGGGTAAATGCACAATTATCTTTCCCATTATGCAAAAGCCCTTATATAGTTTTTCTTAGTCTGGAATAAGTAGAACACCTTTGATGATCAAATTTAAGGCATTAATTACTGGTCTAACAAGACTAGTTTGCTAACCAGCTCTTTATTCCAAGCACTTCATATTATTTTACAAGTATTGAATTAATGTGTCATGTTATTTTGGCTCTGAATTTCAATTCTATTTGACTATTTAACAACCACCTACATAAAAGGAATTGATTTGGATGGTCTGATAATAATCGTTACTTGAAATTTATTAATGCTTATATATGTGAATAAGAAAACCTTTTCCTTTATTCATATTGCCTTTTTACAGATATATTTTATTTATGTTGTGTGTGTATATATATATATATATATATATATATATATATATATAGAGAGAGAGAGAGAGAGAGAGAGAGAGAGATAAGACAATTTTGAAAAGTTTTGTCAATCAAAGAATGTTATCAGAAAAAGATATTGAAATTGTATTTACTATTCCATTGAATTCTTATTTTTATATATATATATATATATATATATATATATATATATATATATATATATATATATATATGCACACATAGGGGCACCTCAAAGTGGTGTAATGGTTAGCAAGTTTGTCTCATTAGAACAATTACGACTGAGTAGTGAGTTTGATCCTCACTGGGTGCCCCTACTTTCGGCCTTGTACCACATCTAAGCTACGCTTAGAAAATCCCCATTTGGGCACCTCAATGTGGTGTAATGGTTAGCAAGCTTGTTTTGCTAGATCTGTTACTACTGAAAAGTGAGTTCAATCCTCACTGGATGCCCCATACTTTCGCCCTTATGCCACATCTAAGCTACGCTTGGAAAATTGCTACATGCACACACACTTTTTGAACCTTATGCTATACCATAAGGTTGAAACCAAGATAGTAGAACCAACCGATTTCCTAATTTTTAAAGTTAAAAGCTCTACATGTTACTTTTTTCATATGTGTATTGAGCATGTTTTAATACTAGTTTCCTGGTCCAATTCAACTCTGACCATTAAACTTTTATGTATTATATATATATATATATATATATATATATATATATATATATATATATATATATATATCATATATGTGTGTATTCTGTTAGCATGTTTTCATTCAGACAGGTTTCATTAAATAATTTAGACACATTCTGTCTACTTATTTTATTTAAGATCCTTTCATATTCGCAAATAAGCATTTTTGTGTGGTTGTTAAAAAATGAGAGGAAAACACCATGTTGGCTCCTATTGTATTTATTTTGAGTACTTTTGACATAGAATAATGTCATCATCAGGGTATTGTTAAATATAGAGTAAGTATTTAGTGTTCATGGTTGTGAAGGACAAAAATTGTTGTGTTCATCCGAAGATTATCATTTTTATATGTGGAGTCACGAATGCTGTGTCATGACTGGTTGACAGTCACCATTTAAGGGGAGATAACTAGGTATGCTGTAGAAAAGTTCTGGGCTTGAGTAGTTGCTAGATAAAGGAAAAACTATTAATGACAAGCACTAATATTTAAAGACTATCTGTTGTACACATTTTAAAATGTTTATGGAGTATTTGTAATTAATTTTATTGTGGTTTGGATTCAATTTTTTTATACAAATAGCTATAAGAACTTTTAGTTTGTGTTTATTATTTTTGTGGAAAAGTATGGAGGTATTTTTCCATGAGGATTTTTCTGAACTGCAAGTGTGGACAGGTATGTTGTTATAAGTGTTTAGAAATGTTGGAAGGATCATTCAGGTGAAGACTTAGCCTACATGAAACAACCATGAAAAAAAAGCTTAGTCATGAATATGAAAGGACTTTATCAAAAATAAGTAGACAGAAAGTGTCTAAATTATTTAACGAAACCTGTTTGAAAATATATATATATATATATATATATATATATATATATATATATAAAAACATTAAAAAAAATTATCAAAAATCTCTTGATGGTAATTAATGTAAAAAGGTTAAAATTAAAATTATTAATCGATATAAGACATATTTAATTCTGTACTAAGAAAAATCAAAGAAAAATTTAAAAAACAGGAACTGGCTTTGATATTGAATGACCCAGCAAGGGTTAAAATGATGTTAAATCCACTGACTTGCATGAAAATAAGGAACAAGTTTAAAAGTTATTATTATAATTGTAGAAATTCTAAGATTTACTCAATTTTTAGCTGAAAGAAGAAAATAATTAAAAATGTTTTCTGTTTTGGTTTGTGTTCACTCAATAAATGAAACTGAACATGTTTATGACTATCCTTAAAAATTTATAAAACTAAGTATCACTTGTGACAAGGAGACCAACTTTGGACATTAAGAGGGCATTTGAGTTCAGACAAATTGGCAATTAAAAAATGTTATCTCATGATCAAGAAATTTGATTTTAAGTTTGTACATACATAGGTACAGCCCAACTTGTAACTGATAGTGTCATTGATTTTACAACAACAATAAGTGGAGTGATCATGTTAGAAATGGCATACAGAATATAGCCCCAAAAAAGACTTGTCAAGAATTTAAACATCCATTTTAAAGTTGAAACTAGTAAAATGTGTCATATGTAACAAGTAATATTTATACCATATAGATAAAAAAAAACTCAATCATACAATTTTGAAACAACAAAAGTAACCTTTAATAACACATTTTTAAAAAAAAAATGTTTTATCATCCCATGCAAGGCAGTAAAGCCACTAAGACACAAGAGGACGAATTAGGAACAAAAGCATTAATAATGAGCGGAAAGAGAATGGAGTAATCAGGAGGACGGTAGATAGTGATTGACATTGCATTTAAATTTTTGCAGATTAAAGTTGGATGGAAAGCACGGAGCCAGAAGGGAGTTCCACAAATAAGTACAAGAAAAGAAATGGTTAGCATAGAACTTAGCCAGCTCAAATGTAAATCGATGAAATCTCACTGCCAGTCTAGTACTGTGCTTAAATTCATAAAGTCTAGGAACCATAGCAAAGAGCTCATCCAAATGATTACCATGAAAGTATTTATAGAAAAGGCACAGAGAGGCAACCTTACAGCAGTGAGTAGGTGATTGAAGCCAAGCTGACAGATCAGGACCAATAATATTGCTGATTCTTCTTTGGATCTTATCAAGAAACTCTAGGTAAATAGCAGGAGCACTAGACCTGATGTGGCAGCAATATTCTAAGCATGGACAAATGGTAGACTTACAGATATGTAAGATAGATTCTGGGGAGAAAAATAAGCAATTTAATATTTAATTACCAGTGTGATTAATTTTGTTAATATTCAGATGATTTTTCTCACATTGCCTTCAGAATGTTATTTTCAGACTTAGTTTTATCCTTTTTGAATGAAAGAGGAATTTATCTAGGTTACAGATAACTGCTTATTATTTTGACATTTGGCTTGAAACCAACAGTGTATATATGGAAATATTTGGTTTAATAATGTCTTCAATCAACTGGCAGGCCGTTAAAAGCCTTGTATAGTATTTACTTTGTCATTATTCAGAGCTAAAACCTGGCCCATCAAACTTGTTTAACAATTTGCAACATATAAGTGGCAAAACAAAATCAAAATAATTATGGATGGAACAGATAGGAGGGAAATTTGGGTTAATGTCTTTATAAGGGCATCTTTGAATAAAATAACAGACACCTAGTAGCAGTTTCAATACTTCAATTGGAGTCATCAATTCATATTCCCACATCCTTTACAAGAGGATTTATAGCAATAGTGAAGCCTTTTTTATTTTATTTGCCAGCATGTTTTTACACTGCATCCAATGTGCTTGTATTATAAATAGTAAGTTGATCACCAAATGCACAAGCTAGATATAAAAAGGGAACATTTAAAATACCCTAGTAAAAGAGGTGTATCTAATTAGTCTTCAAATATGATCATAGGCAGTTAATCAATTTGTTGGTTACTTTAGTCAAGGATTTACTGGAATTGTCTTTCCTTCTGTGAGTAGTTCCTTCAGAAAAATTAAGTTGGGCCAAAAAAAAAAAAAAAAAAAATTGAGGAACAGACTTATTCAGAATAAGTTTTTTTTTTTTTTATTCCACCCACCAGTCTTGTTCACCATTTCTTTTTTCTATTCAGGTTTTAGTAAATGAAAATGGGTTACACAGAATTTACCTGCAAAGGATACATTCAAGATACCATAAAAATAATAAAAAATAAAAATAACTGTGCATAGAGAAAAAAAAAAGCTATGTTTTTGTAAGTCTAACTGAGGCTTATTTTGTTATCAAAAGTTTGAGAAAAAAAAAAGATTTTTTTAAATTATTAAGTATTTTAGTTTTCTATTAAGTATTTTAATTTTCTATAATCACTAATCCAAATTTAGTGCCTTCTCATTCCTGTAGGAAAAGTCCCTCCCTGGTTGACCTCCAACACTTTCTATCTCTGACCAGACTAAGTCATGTGGGACTGAGGTAACAGGTTAGATAATTACATCATCTTGTCTTTGGCCACCCACTAGTTCTTTTCTACTGCCTTTGTGTCCATCCCATTGCTCTAATAATCCACCTGTTGTCTCTAAGACAAGAGACATGGCCAGCCCATCTATGTTAAACACAAAATCCATAAAACAACTTTTAAATTAGAAAAAAAGAAACTCAAATATTAAATATTATATGGGGGAATATGATATATAAACACTATATATCAAAATAATGGTAGTTAATTGATTGAAAAAAAAAAAAAAAAAAATAGAAAAATAAATCTTATGTGACAGGTTTCATCCTTCAAAAGGGCTTCTTCAGATTATATATTTTTTATTGATGGAATCCTACATATGTAAAGAGATAATAAAATAGAAATTTATTTATATATTTAAAAACAACAGAAATAAAACAAAAACAGAAGCAGCATGAAGCAGATTAGATAGTTTGTACATCAAGAGCAGGGACATCCAACTCATGGCACACACTGCAGCCCACTTAATATTTTCATGCAGCCCACTGCAACCTAAAATCTTTATATATATTTTCATTTACATATGTTGAGAAAATTATTCTCAGATTGTGCTAGTAAGTTCACTAAAAGAGGAAGGTGGCAAAAACCTTTGCTGAGACACACTGGCTGGTGTGTTGAGCAAAAACCAGAACTAAATAAAAATTATTTAGCTTATCTAGAAACCTGTTATGCATGTGGGATAGTACATACTGCTGTAAACAATGCTTTTCATGCATAAAATACATCAAAACTGCTGAAAGGAATAGGTTAACTGTTTCCCATTTAATTAACATTTTTAGAATAAAGACTATTACCATAAAAGCAGATATTGACAATATTATAAAAGGAAAGCAATGTCAAAAATCACATTGAATTTATTTTATTTTGTGTATATATAATTTCTTTTTTTTTTTACTGACATTAATACAGCATTTTTGTAATTATATATATTTGTTATTAAAATTTGATATTCAAAACATTTTGAACATTTTAAATAAAGTAATTTTGTGGCCCAGTGAATGTACCTAAATTTGTAATTTGGCCCATTAGGAAATACGGTTGGACAACCCTGATCTCGATATATTGGACAACAGAAATTTAAAGTTAAGATCCTTGTGTTTTCAGTGTTTCTTCCAATGTATAATTATAACCGACATTTGTTTGCATTTCATTTCCTCCTCCTACATATAAAAACATTATTTAGTCTGAAGAAATCATTTCAAGGGATGAAACGTGTAACACTGGATTTTTTTCATCTTGTCATTCAAGTAAATATTTCATACATTATATATATATATATATATATATATATATATATATATATATATATATATATATATATATATATATATATATACACTACAGCTCAAGTTTGAAGCCACCCCAGAATTGGCATTGGATGAACTTGACAGAAAAGTGTAAAAAGAAAAAAAAAATGAAAAAGAGGTCTTAGATTCATTGAAAAAAAGAATGCAATCAATTATTAAACTTATCCTTTAAGAAACTTTTGCAACAAATGCCAAAAATTTGTGCTACAATAATCAAGGCAAGAAAAGGATATTTTGATGAAAGCAAAATTTAATCATAAAATGATTTTTTTTATTTTTGTCATAATAAAATATCATGTCTCAATTTTATTTAACCATATATAATAATTTTTTCTTATTTAAAATACAAAACAACTACTTTTTGGGCCAATTTAAAAAATTAACAAGAGTTCCCTCAAACTTTGGAACTGTAGAGTATGTATGTGTGTGTGTATGTGTGTATATATATATATATATATATATATATATATATATATATATAGTAGCCACTTGCATTTGAGGATACCTGCCTACTAGGGCAGCTAGCCAATCCCTACTGCAGACGCTCACTCAGGCACATTTGTGCTTGTTCACCATCCATGGAATCCACCTGCGGTTTATACTGCAACTATGCAGAACAGACCATAGTTACAGTCTGTGAGAGAGCGTGTTACCTAGCATGATCAACAATCAGAACAAAGCCAGCATGATGACTTGTGACTTCATGCTAGCACAGCTATCGATGGCCCACAAGTGTTCCGTCTACCCAATTTCACTCACAAGGCTTGGGTCAACCCATGGTATGGTTTTCAGGCACTTTCCAAAGGTGCCACACACTGGGATTGCTCCCCTCCAGATCAATAACATCAAGAAGTCTCCTTCCTAACAAATCAACTGTAGTGAGATATGAACCTGGGTCTAATGGTCAGAAATCGAACATTCTAACCACTCGGCCATATATATATATATATATTATTTGCTCATGAGCCTTGAATCAGATCAAAGACAGTTTACTTTATGACTTAACTCTTACCTATATAATAAAAAAAATTATTTTTAGATTAAAAAAAAAGCATTTATTTCACAAAGAAATAAATTTTTATATATTTAACTTAGAGAATGAAATTTACCTTTTCTTTTCATAGAAATAAAAAAAGTTTAGACAAAATTTCAGATTATCAAAATTTGTAGATTAAGCTTTTGGTGTTTCATATATGTGTCAAAGAATTCTATAAAAGAGACTGGTCACAGTTTACTGTGATTGTATGGTTGTATGTTTATATATGAAATCACTAGTGTTTAACATTTTCATTATTAAAACACTAAAACTTACTGATGATATAAAAACATATGTCCTTTTGACAGACTTTTTTTTTACCTGGTCCTAAGATAGCCAAAAATCTGTAGACATTTTCCTTCTTGGTCAATACTAGCAATTGGTTTGCAAAGGAAAAATTTTGAAATGGAGGAGGATTTTAATGCATTATATATATTTAATATATGACTGACCAATGAGAACTGACCTAAACAATTGAAAATATCAAAGTTGTGTCTTTTTGTGTGTTTTCTCTCAATCTCTGATGAAACTTTAATGAAAGTTAAACATGTTAGATTGATATACGTTTCCTATTTGTTTTTTATTTTATCCTGTTGGATTCAGATCCATATCTGATCTTTAACTCATATATATATATATATATATATATATATATATATATATATTGGAAAAAAGTACACTAATCATAACTAAGACTGTATCTGGATAAGAGTTTAGGTATTGGCAAGCAGTCTGTTGGTTCCACCAACGGTTTTTCATATATATATATATATATATATATAAAGCATTAATATTTAAATAATTTGGCAAACTCATGCATATAACTTGCTTTATCAACAGGATTAAAAACAATCATTTAATGAAATCTGAATTGATGCTAATTCATTTATAATCTCAAGACATACTGAAAATTTGTGTGTTTTTGAAAAATTTCTAGAGAAAAAGTGCTATTAAATAAATATTTACTGTGAAGCAGTCTTTTTAGAAAATAGTCCCTTAATATGTCATTTTATTTTTTTAATCAATTCACCTCAAGCAAGGTTATAATGCCATTGAGACACAAGAGGCTACTGGGAGTGAAAGAGAATGAGAAGACTTTAAAAGGAACAGGAAAGAAGGAATAAACTGCTATTCCTATTCAAAAGTCCAGGGAAGAGTGCGAACCAGATGATAGGTGAATCCACACTGTTCTACAAGACTAAGTTTGGCACAAGATCATATTTATAGGATGGCTCTAAAAGGAGTAGATGCAGAGCTAACCCTTGCTCCACTAGAAATGTGCACTAAGCCTGCTATTAATTGTCCACATGTCAATGATGCCTGAGAATAAAGCCATTAACAACAGTAAAAACAGAATTGATTAAACAGGATGTCTGTCTATTTGAAACTCTCTTGATATCACTTGCCTTGGTGCCCTTAACAAACATAAATTCTTCCCTGGTGTTAGCATCATTTTACAATATTTCTTGACATATGCTACTTGGGAAGGAGATGGGCACTGCCTTGTAACTTCTTTAGTACAAGATGTCAGATCTTGAAGCCAGTCCAGTGATCATAGTAGGACCAACTGACTAATGATTTCAATCTCTGTATCAAGACAACTAAATAAATTTGTTTACTGAGTGTCTTGAGTTAAATTTTGTTTCCTTTTCACAAAACAGCCATTTCTTTCCTCTTCTGAATAATTTAATTTCACTTGATAAAATATTCTTTTTAAAGTAACTGTTTCACATACAGAAACTGAATTACTATTGGGTTTCAGAAACTGATATACATATGCACACTCTGATGAAAATAAGTTTCAATTTTATTATTTGACCTGATTTCTACTAAAATGAAAGTAAACATTGTAAACCACTCATTGATGAGATTTGATAACACTTGAAAGAAACTTATTTGTTGTGAGTTGCTTTTTTTACATTTAGTCCCACACACACACAAAAAAAAACAAAACAAAAAAAACAATTCACTGATTAAAAAAACTGCTTGTGTAATATTTATAAAAATTCCACATTTTGGTAAGTTCTTGATTATTTAAAGAATAAATTTAGCTTTGCCAGAAGAAGTTTTATACATTTTTTAGAAAATTTTATTTAATCTTTTCATTTCTTGGAGGAAATAGTATTTTTCTTAGAAAGCATTAACTGAACTGACTGAAAGAAGAAAAACATTTCCTTTATGGAGTAATGGGGGCTGAAAAGATTCTCAGCCCACTAAAAAATATATATATATATATATATATATATATATATATATATATATATATTTCAAAATGTTTCATTAAATAATCTAGACATATTATATCTATTTATTTTTGTACTGATACTTTCCAGTTCTCTAATCAGTTTCTTGATGTTAAGATGAAATTCATCAAATAAGGTGCTGCTGTAGTTTATTCCAACTCAAATAGCAGATTATTCTAGCATGATTAACAGTGAACATTGCTGTTAAATAAAATTAAAATAATGTATTTAACACTTTGAGCATCAATCAATGAATTAGCTTATTTTTCATCTTCATGGTTCTAAGAGTAACCTCAGTATATCAAGAACTCTGAATGAAACTAATTCCAGTTATTTTAAATTGAATCAAGTGTGTCCTTAATTTGGTGACCATATTACAACAGATTCAAACTATTAAATTACTTGCATTATTATTCATCATAAAAAAGTTCATACTTTAAACTTTACCTTATATGATAAAATATAATTTTAAGGCATGCTATATTTATGGGGAAAGTGCTCAATGTCTGACATGTGTAAATATAAGAAGTGTGAGCACTGAAATCAACATGGAGTGGTAACAGTCTATTTCATGCTTGAACACAAATAAAATTGTGTTGAAACATGAAAGAGACTGTTGCCACTCAGTATCTCCACTTCTTTATATATATATATATATATATATATATATATATATATTTATTTTCTTTTACACATTTCACCCCAGGCAAGGCAGAGTGCCACTAGCACACAAGTGGTTACAGAGAATGAAAGTAAGAGTAAAGAGGGGTGTTTAAGGAAAGGATAAAGAGAAGGACGGGGATCAAGATCAAGGCATCAGAAGATGTTGACTGAAATTACATTTAAATTTTTGAAGATTATAGTTATCAGGGAAATAAGAGGAAGGGAGTTCCACTGTCAGGAAGTGCAAGATAAGAAGCTGTTGAAGTAGAAGAGGCAGTTACATTTAACAGTTTCAACAGTAAAAGGGTGGGACTGAGATGCCAACCAAATAGCATGCTTAAATTCATGCAATTGGGGCACCAGTGAAAATAGCTTGTTAGAGCAATTGCCATGAAAATGTTTGTAGAAAAAATAGAGGGAAGCCACATCATGTCTGTGAGAAAGTGACTGGAGTTGAGATGTCAGGTCAGGACCTATCTCATTGCATATCTGTCTTTGGATTTTATATATATAAGATAAAGAACAAATAGGAAATATATCAAACTAACAGGTTTCACTTTTATTAAAGATTCATCAGAAATAATAACAATAAAAGTGAAACATGCTAGATTGATAAACATTTTCCTACTTTTTCTTTATCTTATCATTCTGTTGGATTCCAATCCGTGTATGTGTGTGTGTGTTATGTGAGAGTGTGTGCAATAGTCTATTTCATGCTTGAGCACAATCTTCAGGTGATGATGGCCTGAAGATTGCATTCAAACATGAAACAAACTATTGCAACTCAGTGCTGACATAAGCGTCCATTCTCATATTTACACATGTTCTAACCGTCATATTGAGCACTTTTACCCATAAATGTAACATATCTTAAAACTATATTTTATCACATTAGCTAACAAATATATGTAATATACACAGAGTGCTTATGTATGATTTTTATATATGAAAAAAATCTCTAAATCTATATGCAAATCTTGTTCTGTTAATATAATTAAAAAAGATTTTAATAAATGTATTTTTCAAAGTGTAACAGTTTAAGGGTGTATGACATTTGGTAGATGTTAAGAGAATTCTGATCAAACAAAGTTTACTCTGAAAAGTGAGCTCATCAACGCAAGAATGAAGGTAAGTATATTTATTCCTTCATACTGGCTTGACATGCTGCGTAGCAGCTAATTATGGCAGTAGTCATAGACAGTGCAGCTAACTAAAACATTGTCTATGTAAGAAAGCCTGACAGTATGTTGGGGTGTGAACACACTATCATTAACCAAATTGTTGAGCAATTAAATGCAATAAATGCTCAATTAAAAAAAATTTAATATATTAAACAAATGACAGTGTCCATTAAAAAAAAACAAACATACATCAAAAACATCATTATTCCCTTCTAAGTAAATGTCAGATTCAAACCTTCTATTGATGTTACAGCATCATCAAGAGACAGTAGAAGTTTGAGACTAATATCATCATCTTTGTTGTTTTAGTTACAGGTGTACTCATCAGTTCTCATAACATGTGTCACATTTGGTAATCTTCAAAGAGTTTTCATCAGAATCCCTTATGCCATTTTTTTTTGAGTGATGGCTAAAGTTTGATATCATAAATAAGAAGAGAGATTGTGTTTGAAGTTCAGTCAAGATTACTGAATGTGAAAAACACTTGGTGATATTTGGTAAGCATGCAAAATGAAACAGCAATCAAAACAACAAAGATAAAGATACTTGCATAAATAAATCATAGAATAAATGTCAGAAAGCTTGCACATTTTTGTTTTTGTTCATATGCAAGGAAAAAAGAAAATCTATCAGAATGATGGGCTAACGAAGTTGTTCATTATTAGACACTAGTACAACTGCCAGTACTCAGTTTTTGTATCATATCAACAAAGACTAATAGACAAAACATGGATTATTTGTAGGCCCATCATCTGTAGAACAGATATTGATAAATAAGTGAATAATTTATATATTTTTTTTATTTAAAAAAAATTAATTCCTTGTTAACATCAATAGAGGGGATGAATGCTGATATATCTAGAAAATAGCATTGGTCCAACAATATTAGGAGCAAAAAGCAGATTATTTGTCTATAAAATGTTAACCAGTAGCTAACAAACTCCAAAGCAGAAAAATCAGTTCTACTTGTCACTATTTTCTGTGTCGTCTGAGTCATCTTCATCATGGCAATGTGTTAACTTGGTGGGAGTGTCTGCTCGAAGGTGTGGCACAGTCTTTAAAGTATTATTTTCTTCAGGTTTCCTTGGCTTCTTCAGGATGGGAGATTCCATTTCTTGAGTCAGGGAAGAAGATCGAGATTGGGACGCAAAATTTGAGTCATCAGTTGGATATGAGTCATGTCCAACTGTAGATTCATGCGGCATCTATAATGAAAGAGAAGAACCATCCAATGAGGCCTCATCAAACAAATATAGACCTATGTACATATATATATATATGTACATATATTCACTAAAGTAAGACATTACTAACTTAACAGTGAATATCAATCAGCATTAAATGAAAAATCAGGAAAGAGGAGTTTTATATTGCAATTTATATTATACTTTTGAGCCTGTAGGTCTTAGTAAGGACTATCCTTCTTCAAAACTCAAAGACTAGCACTACAGAATCATAAAGAATTGTACCAAATCACAGAAACCACATCACTTGAGGACTACCAATGGCAGCAGCAACTAAAATGGATAGCACATGTAACTCAAAAAAAAAAAAATGACATAATCAAGAAGTTGACAGTCCAAACTACTTTGAACAAAAGGTTAGGAAGGAAGCCCCCATCAGTATTGGAAAGAGTGATAAAAGTTTGTGGCCATGAGAAGCCTATTTTCATGAAAAATTGCTTTCACATAATGATTTTATGAATTTCATCTAAAAGCAGCACTGAATGCACAATTTTTCTATATATGGAAATGGCTAATACAACCATTAGAGTTAAGGTGAACAGATACTACACTTTGATCTCAACCTGAGAGCCAAGAAATGAAGAAAAGCTTACCTTGAGTAGCACTGATTATTTGATCAATGAGTGCCAAATACTTACTTCTAAGGAAACTGTTGATATTACAATTAACTGATTATTTATGATAGAAAACTAACAGGTCTTTTACTCATCTTGTTTTGAATTTTGAGATGAGGAATTATTGCTATGCTTTGACCGATTCAAACTTTTGTCCTCCTCCTCCTGTTGTTACAGATGTTATTACAGACATGAGATTTTGGCTAAATACTATTCGTTCATCCTCAGGAATCCATTATTTTTGGCTATATAGGATATGTGTTGATTATTTAGCAGAAATGAACAAGAACTGGCATCACTGGGAAAAAATAACACAATAATCCACACAGATATCCCATAGAGTTGTAAACAATAGTCATCTAAAGATGGCTAAAGAGTACTTGGCTGAAATGTTTTGTCTATAAATCTATAACAATCAAAAATGAGAATAAAATATTAAGTGGCTTCCCAGATTAAAAAAGGAAAACAGGTTCAGATCCAGTCAGGAGGCATATATTCTTTATTAGGCATTTCAATATTTAGGCTACGAGATATTAACTTCACTGTAAAAAAAAACAAAAAAAAACAGGAATGTCTACTAACTAAATATAATGCGCATGTATTATATATATATATATATATGTATGTGTATGTATGTATGTATTTTAAAATTTTACATATGGACAAAAACAAATTACTCATGACAAAGCATTTTTAAATAGGATCAGTCATAACCATCTTTGTTCCTCACCTGTCGAGATGCTCCTCTGCATCGAAATAAAAATGCATCTTTGTTGTGAATAATTGTTTTTGTCCATATGTAAAAATTTTATAATAAATAACTACTCCTGGAATTGAGCCCTCTTTTGAATTAATGCTATGAACATTTGAATTTATATTCTTTTCATTTTTATTACACACACACATACATATATATATAGAGAGTAAGATAAGGAACAAATAGGAAACATTTATAAATTTAAGATTTTCCACTTTTATTTTAGCTTCATCAGAAAATGAGATGGAGAAAAAAAAAGAAAATTCTGGTATTTTTAGTTTTGAGTTATTTGTTTTTTATTAGCCAAGCAGACTTCACATGTATCTCTCCAGTTGACACAAATGAATTATACACACAAATGATGCTCGTCAGGACAGATACATCTGAGGACTTTTTAATCAATGAAAATCCAACTCAAAAATAAAAATACTAGAATTTGCTTTCCTCCTCCATATTTCATTTTCTGATGAAAACAAAACATGTTAAATTTATAAACATTTCCTATTTGTTCCTTATCCTATCATTCTGTTGGATTCTAATCCATATTTGATCCCAAATATATATATATATATATATATATATATATATATATATATATATATATATTGCATATTTTACAATATGAATGTATGGATATCATTATTCTACGCAAAAAATATTTACACTATTTACATTATTTGGACTATTGTCCTCATCTTTGTCGCCATGTTTATCACAACATTTCGGCCATTGTATGCAGGCCTTCTTCAGGTGGTTGAAATGTCAAACTGAACCCTTTATTTCACTCACTGGGGTAGACTGTTCTAGTTCCATATCTAATGGAATGGATGTCAGTTATCTCCTGTTAATTCCATTCTGAAAGTTCTCCAGGTATTGAACTCATACTCTTTGGGTCCTGTCACTGGATCTAACTAATGCCTTTATATATATATATATATATATATATATATATATATATATATATATATATATGGTTCTCATATTGTATTCATTTCTATGCTTGGTCAGCTCATCTATCCCGTGCAGCTGCGGAAAGAAATATAAAGGAGAGACAGGCCGCCCCCTTAAGGTAAGGCTTCAAGAACACCAGAAAACTGTAACACGAGGGGAAGTGGAAAAATCAAGTGTGTCTGACCACATATGGAGAGAAAAGAGAGATCACCACCCTCTGTGGAATCAAGTTGTGATCATAGACAAAGAACATCATTGGAAAATTCGTAACTAAAAGAATCAGCACATATGCTAGAGCACAAAAATTCCCTGAGCTGACCAAGCATAGAAATGAATACAATATGGGAACCAGTAATAAGGAGTGCCAGAGAAAAGAGATAATAACTACAAAAATTGCAATATGACCTCTGGTAAAAAAAACATGCAATGATAACAGCAAAAATTGCAATATGAGCACTGGTAAAAAATGATTGCTGAAGGCATTAGGTTTATAACACCCAAAAATTAATACATAGATGTCCTCAATGACACATAGCACAGTGGATAAAGGCGTTAGTTAGATCCAGTGACAGGACCCAAAGCGTGTGATTTCAATACCTGGAGATCTTTCAGAGGGGAATTAACAGGAGATAACTGACATCCATTAGACATGGCATGTGGAACCAGAACAGTCTACCCCAGTGAGTGAAATAAAGGGTTCAGTTCGACATTCCAACCACCTGAAGAAAGCTGGAGCATACAACGGTCGAAATGTTGTGATAAACATGGTAACAAAGATGAGGACAATAGTCCGAATAATGTAAATAGTGTACATAATACCTCATCTCAGAAATATAGACAGATACGAAAAAATATTTATTTTCATTTCTTTGTCTCTTTCCTCGAGACTATTACAAGAACTTCTTTTTTAAATTGTAAGCATATATGATCAAAAATCATTTACCATGAGATTCCTGCTGATTAGGGATTGGTATTATAAGTAGAGTTAACTTTAAATTTTAAATGCAATTGGAGTTTGGCTAATTACAGAATAATCTCCACTTTTTTATTTGCAAATAATTAGTATTTAAATTCTGTAAACAGGAAGTGAGTTGACACTGAACTTAACAGCCATCCTTGGCAGCCTATAAACAAGTAACACAAAATGGAATGAAAAAGGAACTTGCCAGCATTGCAGGTGCTCGAAACATGTAGCAGAACGGATAGTGCAAGAGGTTAAGAAGGGAAGCTGCATAAAGATCTGCATAACGCATCACTTGGGCAGCAAAGAAAGTTTGTCTTGAACCTGAAAAATAAAAGCTTAATGTTATTAACATAATCTATATTGAAATAGACAAAAAAACATAACACAGGGTCTATCCTGTACTATTTCTTTTCTTGTCTCTGTAAATTCTATGTTCTTCAGGAATTAGGTTATTCCTTTACTTATTTCAAAAGTTTTATTTTTAAATTAAAAAAAAAAAACAAATAGCCCCCACAGTTTTCCATAATCTTGACAATGGCCAGAAGTAACATCAAAGGTTCAAGTCATTTTGAAAAACATTTATATTCACTAGATCAAAATGAGTTTGCTTGTACATAAACAAGAAAAATTAACTTAAAAAAGACACTCCTTGTCTATGGCCTTTAATCAACCTTACATAAGATAGATATATATACTGGACACTCCTGACACTTTTCAATGTATGAGGGTCAAGCAGTTCAGTTCTTAGAACCAACAACCAGGTAACCTGAACATACCATTTGATTATAGTGGTGAAGGCTTGTGTAGAACCTAACACTTTTTGTAAGAGACGAATACAGAAAATTAGTGTACAGTATGCCATAAGGTCCCCCCAAATGACCCTCAGGAGTTTTTGAATTCAGAGTTGTTCTTCTCAGAGTTTGTTCACCACCCAAGGCCATAAGATCCAGCCTGTCCTGCTATTTACCCATGGCTGGGGAAAAAAAGATATGAATTTATACCTTTCCCAAGAGTATTAGCACATAAGTAAATGTAATGAACCCGAGTGGAATTTGAACTCGGCACTCCGATTGCTCAGTCTGAGCCACTATACATTACTCTCTCTCTCTCTCTCTCTATATATATATATATATATATATATATATACACATTAAAGGTAAAAGACAATAGGAAAACTGTAATATTAGCCGATGGACTTTTTCAAGGCAAAAACAAAACAAATTATTTAAAAACAAAGTAACTATTAACAAAACAACAAAATGTCCTTAGCAACTAGAAGAATTTAGAAAATACTATTGTATTCATATTGTCAAATGAAAAGTCTATCACATGTGGAAATATTGTTTTATTGTTGTGTTGACAGATTCAAACATCTTTTGATTTCTCGTCAACACAACAATAAAAACAATATTTCCACATGTGATAGTACTTGATGCAATTTTCAGTTGGCTAATAACACAGTTTTTCTATTGCCTTTTACCTTTAACATTTGTCTTTCTCTACAGATTAACTCTGAGAAATTTTATATATATATATATATATATATATATATATATATGACAGGTTATGATAATGACACTATATACTTAAAAAGAAAGCTGAAAAATAGAAGGACCTAATCTTTACAATTCTTTTTCATTGTCCTTGCATGTCATCTATTTGTAATCAGTTATCCTTTTTAGATAAAAAAATTATTTTACACAACTCAAGGGTATGTATTATATCTATCAATTTATGTATTTGAGAAATCTTAAAGAAAATGTGCTCTCTGGCAGGGATCAAATCTACATCCACCTTTATAGGAGAAACCACCATTTGATATATAAACATACTGAAAGCTAGTTCACAGAAGGAAAGCAACTAGCATTCATTTTTATGTAACTGTTTCAATTCAAAAGATCTTCTGGAGTGAAGATTGAAATAAACACCAAGACAGTCATCAAATGACAAAAACAATGGTTTCTGAGTTGGAGGATCTGTGCATCCTTCCAGTTAATAAATTAATCCTTTAAAAATAAATATTTAACATTTTTCAACCAATGGGTCACATTCCTGCCAACAATAAAAAATATGCTTTGTAATCCCTTTGAAGAGTATTTAAGCAAAGCTTCTAACCAGACAAGCCAGTAAGGAGATAGAGATGGATACATGTGACATCAGTTCACAGAGCGTCTTCAAGAAATTCCCTTACTCATTAGCCTGTCTTCCTCATCAAACTATGTGACATTCACCAGTCTTTCTCACCAAGTTATTTGACACTTACACTCTTTCTCACCAAGCGATGTGACATTTACACTTTCCTCCTCACTTTCTCCCTTGCCTTTTTTTTTCTCTCACATATCTACAAAAAGTATAAAAACCTGAAAATAAAAATATTTTATATTTCTATATTTAAAAACCTTTCTTGCCTTTTCCTTTTTTATGGATTGATTCAAATCCGTGACAATCTCATGCTCTGAAATTGCCAGACGTAAAGAAAGTAAAAAAATTACTTACCACTTCTAAAGAGGCTTCCAAGCAATCCATAAGACATATCCATTTCATGAGTAACTTTCTAGAAGGTAAATAGAAATAAAAAGCAAGTACATAAAATTAGAAAGAAAAAGATAACCTTTTAAATAAATAGAGAAGAGATAAGTAAACATTCATGTAAGTCTCATAATTTAATAGCAGAATCTCTGCCCATTTAAAACTCAGTTTCTCATTTGAAAAGACTTCTTTTTTTCTGTATATTTTTTTGAGTACCCAAATAATTAAAAAATATTTTAATTTTTTTAAATACATCTTAAGTTCAGGTCTGGTCACTTGTGGTGGTTAGTATAGTGATTTACTAAATGTACCTTAGATATGGCAGAAGACCAAAAGTATAGGGTACCCAGTTAAGATTGAACCCACTATTCAGTCGTAATTGATCATGCAAGACAAGCTTGCTAACTATTATACCACATTGAAGTGCCATTTGTGGTGGTTAGTATAAATTGCATAAAGAAAAAAAATTCACATCATGCTAAAAATAAATAAAATTCCCCTCCCATCCCAGAAAGGCTTTAAGTCAGCTCACCTCCGATGCTACAATTTTTGGTGAATGAGTTTAAAATATTTACTGTATATATTTGCATATCACATGACTTTTGAAGACCTAATTTTGAAGCTAATTTTAAGGGGGTCACATCATACACAATGATGTATGATCCTGGTCTGAGGTTAATTGATGATAAATATAATATTATACATACATAATATCACCGATCTTCACAAAAGTAATATAAGTTTATTGTGTCAAACTTATGAGACATTAATATCAGCCTTGTTAGGCAATGGTTAATAAGTTAGTCTCATTGAGTTGACTATTTGAAGAAAATGATGATTTAAATTGTCAAAACAAGTGGCAGCATGCCGTGTTATCTGATGACAAAAAGGAAGACTCATGTGACTTCTCTGTTTATATAGAGAATTTTGTGCAAATTTTGTTCCATCTCAACTGACCCGCTGACTTGCATATAAGCTGAGTGTCTCTAGTGTCTACAATTTTTGGTGAACAACTTTAAAATATTTACTGTATATACTCATGTATCATGTGACATTTGAAGACCTAATTTTGAAGGTAATTTTAAGAGGGTCACATCATACACGTGATATAAAATTAGCATATATACTGCTGGCTTTGGCTACATCACTGACCAAACTACATATCCATTTAATGTAGTCAAAAAGTACAGTTGTATTTAAAATAAACATTGCATGTTAAATGAGTATATATAGTAATTACTACAGATATTTTGGTTAATCTTAGAACTAAGAAATAAGCAACAGAATTTAAGAATAGGAAAATTTTAATTTAAAGTTAAGCACCCATGTATCTTCAGTGTTTATCAATGTAGAATTATACCTGACCTTTGTTGCAGCATTTCGCCACCCCCCTCCATATATACAGGATCCAATCTATAAAAACATTAGTCTGAAGAAGTGTGTTCAAAGGATGAAATGCATAACAGGATTCTTTCCATTTGGTCATTCAAATATCAAGAATAGCAAAGTCAGAAATTTTAGTCTGAATAAAAAAAAAAAAAAGATTGATTTGCAATCATCTTCCCCAGAACTGTTGCATTGTGGAACAGAATCCTTAGAGGTTGTTTCTTCAATCATTATAATCTTAACCTCTTCACGTCAAGGGTCAACTGTTATCTCACCTACATATCCTCATAATAAGCACCTCTTACTCCTTTCTTATATACTCTTACATCAACCTCATTTAGCAACCTTCTACCTTGAGTGATTCTATATTGGATGAAAATAGTAAAAAATAAAATTAATTCAAGAATTTTTTTCATAATTACCGGTGCTTAAAATACAAATGGCTTCAAAAAACCATTAATATAAAGCAAAACTTACCCGTAACGCTTGTCTCAGTTCTCCAATGTCTGGTTTTTCTTGAGTACTGCTATCCAAATTTCTAATGTGCAAAAAAAAAAAAAAAAAAAATTAAAAAAATATGATAGCAAAAGTCATTGATAGTTTGATTCATTAATTATTATTTATGAAAAAGAACAGGTAAAT
This sequence comes from Acanthosepion pharaonis, assembly GCA_903632075.3. Taxonomy (NCBI): domain Eukaryota; kingdom Metazoa; phylum Mollusca; class Cephalopoda; order Sepiida; family Sepiidae; genus Acanthosepion; species Acanthosepion pharaonis. The sequence goes on along the minus strand of CAHIKZ030000588.1, from coordinate 644,640 downwards.
ATCACTGAGAAATAGAAACATCAGGTTTTTAATTATGCTTAGAATAAATAAAGCATTCATTGATGCCTTATTCTTCTATTACAAGTGACAGACTGTGGCAGCCAATAATAGCAGGTTCCAGATGTTTAGAACCTTCCATGTACTGTGTCCATTCATGGCTCTCTACAACTTCCTATCCTTTAAAGCAATGAGCATTTTTTTTTACTCTCCCTCCTACTCTATGTTCTGCTATCCATTTATACAAGCTTGTTTCTGTTTTCCTCTGGCCTTCAATAAATTGTGCAAGTGTTAAATTCTCTAAGTCTGCCGGCTTTTCTTATTATGTGTCCCAGAAATTACAATTGTCTCATTCTGGTTCTAAGTAGAACTCTCCTTTTCTTTTCCAATTTTATTAAAACATCCTTGTTATTTATATGATCCCTCCTTAATATTCTCAGCATCCTTCTGTAGAAAGACATCTGTTGGCTCAAATCTCCTCTTCATCTGTGAAGAAATTGTCTAGAATTCACTGCCATATAGGAGGATTGATAATTACATCACAGTTTAGCACACTTTTCTTTGTTTCAATGAACATTTCCTGTTTCAATACTTTACTTGTTTTTTGGAAGGCATCTTTGTTATTCCAATAAACCTTTGGATTTCAGTGTCACATTTTCTGTCATCTGTTAAAACACTTCCAAGGGATTTAAACATCTGTACTTGCTTGGTTTTGATATCTCCAATTAGTAGCTTGCATCTTGACCTGTTCCTTTTGCTGACAACCATTTGTTGTTTCTTCTTACAATTGATGTTTAGTCCTTTCTTCTCTCTTTCATTTACTACCTTCTGTATGAGTTCTTGTAGTTTCCTTTCTGTGTCTTCTATCAACACACAGTGTCATCTGTGACTTTTATATTGTTAAGATTGTGCCCCCCAATAATAGTTCTCAAGGATAACCTCACTGTAAAGGTTGAATAAATCCAGTGGGAAGACACATCTTTGTCTTAAACCTCTTTTTATTTGTGTGAAAATTCATTTTCTATCCATATACAGGCAGTTTTCTCCCAGTATGTCGTCCAGGTTATTCTAATATCCTTCCTGAATAAAGTTTTCTTTACAGTTCAAACAATCATGGCAATACTCAATGTTTAAAACAGTATTTGAAATACAGTGTGAAACAGAAATACTTCCTATATAATGATAAAACATTAGTGGCAATGGTATCTTCATCTAGCTAATGTCTTACCATTAAATAAAAGGTATTTCTAGGAATATGTGAGAGGTATTATAATGGTTATAATTTGACTTCAATAATGCATAACTAGGTTGCCTCCTTTGTTGGTCTACTGTAAACTTTTTTAAACAATTGTAAACAGTGGAAATCAACATGGTTGTATACTTGATATATCAAAGTATCTAAGATTATCAACTTGAGAATATTTGGATGTAGCAAAAGAGAAAGGCAGAGTTTGACAAACATCATCATCTTCTTTATATACCATGTCTCCTCAGGACGGAAGTGATCATGTCTCTCCACAATTTCCTGTCCCTTGTAACCCTTAATAAGCTTGGTCTTTCTGTTATTTCTCCTAAGCACTGTTCTGTCATCCATTTACTCAAGCTCATTATGTTATGCATTGTTTTCCTCTGTATCTCTATCTGTCTTGTGAGTATCAGATTTTCCAAGCCTTACTTCCTCATTATATGCCCCAGAACCCTCAACTGCCTCTTTCTCATGTTAAGTATAAGTTTTTTTTTTGCTTTCATTGTCTCCAAAATTATGTTGTTGCTCACCTGTTCAGTCCATGATATTCTCAACATCCTACTGTAGAACCACATTTCTGTTGCTTCAAGTCTCCTCCTTATCTTTGAGGAGATCATCCAGCACTCACTGCCATACAGGAGGACAGATATCACGTAACAGTTTAGTACTCATTTTTTTCTTGTTTCTAGTGAAACTTTTCTATTTCTTAATACTCTGCTTAGCTTCAAGCAACATCAATGATTGTATATAAGATAGTTATATACACATATATATATATATTTAGGAACATTGATGTGGTATTACATTTCACAAGCTGATCTTACATATTATTGAGTAATGAGTTTGAACCTCTCTGAGTGTCCTATCTCCATGGCTTTGGGCCCAAATCATGCTGAACTGATTAATAGCCATATGTATATAGTAAAAGAAATTTTAGTGTTATTTATATTCTATTAATACTGAGCCGAGCCATGGAATTAGTGATAATAATGTATCCTATGCTACTTTTTAATTAGTGGCAATTAGTTAAAGCAATTTGTTATTCATATGTTGTAAAGGTAATTTCATGAAATAACCTCATGATTAAAAACAATAATTTTAAACCATACTAAATAATTGTGTAATGTATTCTTGAAGGACCAATAAGTGAGAAAAATATTTTTGTAGAGAAAAAAAAAAGTATGTAAATTAGTTCAATGAAGACTTGACATTGTCAGTTGTTAAAAAGTTTAAGTTAAAGTAAATAAAAAATTTGTTGATAGAAAATAAATACTTTGTTTCAATATTTCGTCTCTGCTTTCTTTCTATGTTGAAACAAAATTTTCTTTAAAGAAAACTGAAATTTTGCCTATCTTAGGCATTGCATCCATCTAGCTCCCACCTTATGCATTCCAGACATTTTGCTCCCCTCTCCCCTCACATTAAGCAGCTGGACATTTTGCCCACCAACATTACACCTAAGAGCATTTTGGCTCTCACAACATGTTGGTATCTGTCTCCACCCTGCCTCCATGCATGACACACATTTCCCCCCACTCCCATGTCCAATATTTGGGCCCCACACTTACATTCCAGGAACCCCCACTCCACATTCTGGTTATTTGGCCTCTCCTTATACACTCTGGCTATACACCCTCTATACATTCTTTCATTACGAGGATTTCAGTTTTGTAATAAACAAGAATTTACTCTTCAGAAACCCATTTGCTTTCTAAATATCTATTCAAGAGAATTTTGGTTGCCAAAATTCTTGCTAGATTATCAAAATGAATGCAGATATCAAAAATTATGCACAACTCATTTACAAAGACAATTCTTACTTGTAAATTTCAGACAATTTTACATCTAAGTTGCCCAATTCATAGAACAATGCCTTCTTTTCAATCCACACCATCAATTCCTGTTTCAGTTCTGGAATCACCAAAAATGTCCTCCAGCCACGTTCTTTTTTGGATTTGAGAATGTCACCAAATATATGGTCCCCAATGTATAACACATCCTTTCCTGTAGCACCAATCATTTTCAACAGTACATCACAGGAACCTGAAAAATACATAATAAACTACATAATATTATGCTTGTTCATACTTACCTACAACCATACCTTTTCATGTTCTTACATTCATCCAAAAAATATTTTCTAGATTAGAAGATTACCTATGCTTCCATTAATGATTCTTACATAATGGAAAAGCTATGTCATTTTGTAACAGTAAATAAGACCCAACTGAAAACTTTTGACAAGCTTTGGATATCTATTTTCTACAACCAGTATTTAACTGCTCAACAACTTATATTACTTGTTCTAAAGCAATAACACTAAAGATTTAATAGAAAAAAATAGCAAGGGAAACATTTTTGATAAATAATATTTTTTTTCTTGTGAACATTTTGAAAATAAAATAAAATTGTTTTTCAAAATTGTAAATTTACAAATAAAAACTGTAGATAATCTCATTTTTTTATTAAAATATACAAATGTTTTATTTATAAATGATGAAAACTGCTTCATCAAATGTCTACATAGTTAAAGTGTGTTACAATGAAACAAGCTCAGTGTTTTTGTCCTGATCAACAAATAATTATTATTTTGCAAGAGGAAGTAATCATAAGAACAAACTTTCAAACAATTTTGCAAATAAGCTGAGTTGCATATATTTCAGCAAATTACTTTGATAATAGACAATGGACAGAAACAGTGATAAATCTCACTGATCTCAGATTTCAAATTTACTACTTGTTTTATAAAATGATTCCTAGTTTTCAGGAAAATACTGCATTTGAACAATCATCTGATACATTAGGTGGATAGTTAGGTTGAACTGTAAATGCCTAATCAATTGGATAGCATTTCATAGTATAAAATGTACATTCAACTTTTGTAATTGTCAATTAACTGATTGCTTTTTTTTTTTGTCTTATGAACTCTATGTTATTTAAAGCTAAAATATATTTTGGATTATAGAAAAAAAATTTTCTTTGCTTTTTTTTTGTGTATGAATATTATATTAATAACTTTTTGTGGGGAGATAACTGATTAGGGGAGAAAAAATGAATTCACATCTTTTCCAAGGATGTTGGCACATGTGAATATAACAAACTAAATGATCTGTTTATCCATTACACAACCTGATCATCCATCATCTTTTGTAATAGAGAAATAAGTCCAAAGTAAATAAGATATATGTTGTAACCTAGGGAAGGTTACTGAATAGAATAATCACATGAAGGTTGGTAATGAACGATAATATTTAGGACAAGAACAAAAGACATAAGATTTGCTAGCAGTGTGTAGAAAAAGTAGTCAACTGCTAGAAGTGAGTCAAGTGAATTCCACAATGAATCTCCAACAGCAGACCCACATACAGTATTTACTACTGTATTTATGTGAATGGGGAAAAAAACCATTATCATCCTTAGGTATGCTACAACAATATAGAAAATGGTTTTCTAAAACTTTGGGTAATTTAACATTAAATGAAAACTTACTTTCTACCATCTCCATCAAAGTCATCCTCTTGAGCATGTATACAATGAATTTTTTGGTTCAACCAAAAAGCCCTTCAAAAATCTGATATTTTGTCAGATTTTAGAAAATGGGTTGGATTAAGAATTTTTCTGCACCCACCTAATATATTTTATTTGTGTATTTATGAATACTTATACTATTCTACCATGTTTATGATATCTGAGAAGTGAGATTTTCTTGCTTAAAATAGTTTAGTATCTGCATTTCAAATTTCAACCAAATTTCTAATTTAGGGAATATTTTTTTTTGTTTTTACTAATGTTCACTCAATATAAGACCCAAGACCCACTCAAGGTAGAAGGTTACTGGAGTAGGTTGTGGTATGATCATAAGAGTAGGAGGTAAGACATACAGTTTATGAAGTTATGTAGGAAAGATATCAGATAACTCTAGACTTGAAGAGTTTAATATTGTAGTGATTGGGAAAATATCTTTTTTAGGAGTGGAGAGCATTCCACAAAGTAGCAATTCTTGAGGAGAAACTGTTTGAAAGGAACTTCTTTCTTACAAATGGAATACAAAGGGAATGAGGATAATTTGTGTATGTGGCCTGGTGGATCTTAACTGCAAAGGTCAGAACTGGTAGAACTAAGGTATCATCAGAATGTTTGCCATTAGAGTAGCAAGAGGCTTGCAATATTTCATCTGTGAGAAAAATGCCGTAAGATGGAAAATAACTCATCACCTACAAGGTTGCATAGATGCTTCTGAACTCTATCAAGACTGGTAAGTGAGGACTGGGCAGCTCCAGCCCAGATATTGCAGCAATACTCACTTTGTGGTCTTATCTGGCTCTTGTAAAGATAGGGTACAGCAGGAGGTGTCAGGTACTTAATGGGGCTCCATTAATTTCTGTCTGAATTTTTAGGATGAGTAGTTATCATTATTTACACATGGACTATTCATCTTCGTTGTTATGGATCACTTAGAAAACTGCCCCTAACTCAGTTATGATGACCATCAAGTCTGCAGTTGACAAACCACACCAATGTGCATTAAGGCAGATTGATTTTTCACTTTTTTTTTTAGAAAATAAACATCGCAATTATGTGGGAGCTGGGGTTTGACATGATAAGTACCGACACCAAAAATTAAATTTATAGCTTTTACCAACTTTTGAGCATTTAGTTTTAAAGATTGTATGAAAAAAATGTACAGAAATTTTCACATTTTTGCTTACAAACTGACTTCAAAATTTTACTATTTGAAGAATAATTCCAAATAAGGTTAATATCTTTTGTATTAGATACATTGAATTGAAAATATATTCAAACCAGATCAAATTATGAATCACCACAAGCCAAAATATGCAATTTTTTTTACTGTATTCAATAAGTAAAAACTGTGTAAAAGAATTGTAAAAGACTACAAAAACATTACTCAATGAATAAATTTGGTTAGATCATTTGTTAGATTATAATTAATAAAAACAAAAAATAGATTAAACGGTACATAATACCATAATACTGCTGGGCACAAATTATGAGACAAAATGTTTTAAATTTGCATTGTTTATTGAAAGTCACAATAAAACTACTGCAATATAAAACATTACATCATAATATAGCTAAACTGTTCAGAATAATTTCCCTTTGAAGTAAATGAAGGTCTTATTTGATAACACAATGATTTAGTAATAATGTGCTTATGCCATGCATCTTTTCTATATACAATTTGTAAATTCTTCAGTAAATTATATATTTTCAAAGGCTGTGCTATAATGGCTTTCATTGATCACTAGAATGAAATTCAATCACCGATTCTGAACCTAAAGTTTATCTTTAAACTTGTTTCCTCAGAAAACGGTAATGAATTGAAAAAAATATTTTGTGCTGTTATTTATTCTGTCAAACCCCAATTTTCAAACTGAGTGCAATACCATGGTTCCAAAATCAACCTGCCTTAATGTGCATGGTTCATCAACTGTGTGCTTTGTATTCATTGCACTTGGGTTAGTTTTCTATGTGGTAATAACAACAAAGCTGATAAGAATAGTCAGCATGCAAATAATGAAGTCCATTAAGTCAGATGTATAGAGTGTAAGATGTTAACTTTCCTTATAAAAGAAAAAGAAATTTCCTCTGTACATAGAAAGTTATTCAGTTCATGAAAACAAGTTTAGTGAAATACTTTACAATCCATTTCAAGGATGATACTTCTCAAAGTTCAGTGGGTCATACACACATAGTTAACACACTAATAGTAATTACTCACACTATATGGTAATATTAATAATAATATTAGCAGTTTCCTTATAAGGAAACATTCCGCATTCATTGATTAAGCAGCTTGTACTACTTTCAGTTGAAATTTATAAAATGTTTCTATTAAAGCAATTTTCAGGAAAATATATTTCTCAAGTCCAGTAACTGTTATTGCACTTTCCAGTTCTGATGGGGGTTTCCTTCCTAACCTTTTATTTGAAGTAGTATGGAATGTCAGCATCTTGATTATTTAATTATTTTCTCTTAGATTTACATGTGCTATCCAATTTAGTTAATGTTGTTGCTGAAACTCCCCCATTGATTTGGTTTCTCTTATTTGTTACAGTTCTTTGTGATTCTGTAGCACAAGTCCACAAGGTTTGAAGAAGAATGGAACTCAACAAGAGCCACTCTCTCAAAGCCATATTTAATCCTTGATCTTAGAAAATGGTTGTATACAGCTGACAGTTTAGATAGTTCTGAATGGGTTTAGTGCCATGCATGTCATCCATATGAAAGTTTCAATCTAACAAAGCTATTTTAGAATATGACTTGAGTTTTCATTTAAAAGAACTAAACAGGCAGTCTGCAAGTCACAGTTTGCTCATGACTGGTTTACTCCAATAGATTAAATAAAAAATCCAGTTTGGAATTCCCTGTAAGTTACCTAGATCAACATACACCTGATGAAGGCTGGAAAACACAATCACCGAAACATTGTGATAGCAACAACAAAGACAAGGACAATAGTCCACATGTAGATAATAATAACTCCTTATCTCAGAAATTCAGACAAAAATTATAAGATTTAATAAGAAATTTAAATAAATCCCCATTACAATGTATCAGAGCATACTTAAATCAGAAGTATATCTTCGTGACAAGGGTTATTATGGCAGAGTAACCAGAAGAATTTTAATTTTTGGTCATGATGTATGAAGTAATTTTGGAACCATGGTCATCATTCAAAACCTCTGGGTCATGTGGAAAAATAACATTTCTGAAAGCTACATATCCATTCTGTAGGAGTCAGGGCACCTCGGCATGGTGTAATGGTTAGCAAGCTTTTCTCACTAGATCAGTTATGACTGAAAAGTGAGTTTGATCCTCACTAGGTGCTCCATACTTTCGGCCTTGTGCCACATCTAAGCTACGCTTGGAGAATAACTATCTCTTCTGCAGGAGATGTTTTCCAATATTCACTGTTTGCTATTTGAACAAAAAGAGCAGCTTATTCATGAACGATTTTATAACATGTTAAAGGTTATTTAACATCAAATTTTGTATGGAGCACCTGGCGTGGATCAAACTCAAAACTCAATTGTAATAGTCGACCAGACTACCTTCACTAACCATCACCCTGTGCTGAGACACCTATGAAGGATAGAGCTCAATAGCATCTGGTAAAAATGACTTAAAGATAACATGTTTAAAGAGACAGCAACGCTAGATCAAGTTAGTCTCTTGGAATGAATCTTCTTCAATTTGTCTGGATCATTTGGGAATGTAGCATAAAGGAACTAACCAGAAAACTTTTTATAAAAAAAAAAAAATTTGCTTTGTTTTTGAATGAAGTCTAATTGATAATTTCAACAAAAGATGATTTTAAAGAGTGAAAACATAAATCTGTTCATGCTAATTTAACCAAATCTTAATTTGAATAAAATTTTCTTGAAGTGATTAAACTATTGAACTTTATCAAGACTTTCAAGTGAATACTGGGTTGCTCCAGCCCAGATATACCAGCATAGATATCTATATTTCTTATTTGAAAACTGGTATTTATTTATATTTGTTGTGTTTCTGTATACATAATTACTTACCTCCTGAATAGATTTGGCCTTTCTTCATTGGTCCTGTATGATGTCCAATACTTAAAGCTCCTGTTTCCTGGAGAAAAAAAAAAGTATTTCTATTAGAATTTGAATCAATAGCATCCAATATAAAATAATGCATGTAGGATACATTCCTATGAGCAACAGCCAATTATTATTACTCAAAGATTAATATAAGTAAAATAATTTTTTCAGAATGACTATATTCACTTATTAGTTTTTTGAAAAGTAAATATTTTGTTTTAAACTTTTTATTTAAAAATCTTTTAGTAAAAAAAAAAAAAAAAAAATGGCTGACAATATTAGAAAAGGTTTTAACTATCAAAACACACATTGATTCAGATATTGTTTCAATTTCTTAAATGAATCTTGTAGACAATGAATGAATTGAAGATTTAACTAATAAAACTATGAAAAGCCAAACTAAAATCTGGGATTAAGGTAGAGCCAGATGAGCTAATCTTAATTGACAATAAAAGAACTGTCAAGAAATTCGACAGATTACAGAATAAGGTGAGTGGAGTGAACAACTAAAAATACCAAGCCCTCAATTGAAAGATTTAGAAGGTGTAAAAAAGATGTACATAATTCAGTTAGTTATGTGCCATATGTGATACACGCTTAGGCAATCATGTATCTTTCGATACATGACTGACAAGGCAGATTTTTTCCCCGCAGTAGGTTGCCATTCATTTCTGTGGTAGACCAGTTGCCATCCAAGGCTATAGAACTTGGTCTGTTTTGCTATTTAACCATAGCTGGGGGGAGAAGAAGAGGATTCATACCTTTCCCAAGGGTATTAGCACATAAGTGAATGTAATGGATTCAACTGGAATTCAAACTCGGCTCTCCGATTCCTCAGTCTGAGCTGCTATCCATTACTCCACTGTGCCTCCTGAATATTATTACGACGACATATTGGAAATAGATTCAAGATTTCTGAACCTGGATCAATTATTAATCCCAAGGGTTGTGTTGAACAACCACAATTCTAGATGATTTCACATCAATGCAGTGGTCCCCCCCCCCAGGACTCTATCTTTGAACTTATGTTGTTTCTTATCCTCATCAATGATCTTTCCCAATGTCATCAGTTCCCAACTAGATATTTATGCTGATCATGCAACTATTTACTCCTGTCTTAATAGTAAGTCCGCTACCCAGTCTGTCCTACTATTTACCCAGCTATGGGTAAATAGTAGCACAGATTGGGTTCTATAGCCTTGGTTGGCAACCAGTTTGGGAGAAGGAAGACTGAATTCAAAACTATGTAGTCCTGATGATGCACATACTATGCAACTAAGGATAGGATCATTTTGCATTGATGGTTTCCCTTTGTCTTATAAACATTTTCATAGTTGTTATTCTAATGAGCTCTCCTGCTTCATATCTCAACTGTATGAATTTAAGTGTACTACTAGATTGGCTATTAGGTCTCATCGTTTTACTGTTGAAATAGCTAGATGTAAACATAAGTTTTATTCTAATAGTTCCTTTTTTGCACTTCTCACCTCCCGAAATTTCTTCCATTTTCTGGTTTCCTAGCCACCTGCAATCTTCAGAACTGTAAATGCAACTTCAATCTCCATATTCTTCCTGAATCCTATTCTTTTGTCTTTCTCCTCACTAAAGTCTTCTCATTCTCTTCCACTCCCAGTAACACCATGCATCTTCGAGGCATTATTGCCATGCTTGGTGTGAAATGATTAATAAAAAGTAAAACAAGTAAACAACACAAAAGAGTGCTGAGAGCAAAGAAAAGTGCAAGAGAATCAGTAGACTTGATCTCAATTGGCTTCAGGCAGTGACATGAAAAAACACTTGACTGAATAAGAATAATAAGAAAAGCATTAGTACTTCAAAGAAACTTGGAGTTACTAGCCTTCCAACAGTACCTAAGATTTTTTTCCTGCAAAAGTGTAATATCAATAAAGATTATATTTTTTATGACATGTAACTATTCCATATTGGTTTGTTCAGATTAATTTCTTTATCTTTGATTTTTAGTTGTATCACAGTATTTCAGTGTAAAGATCTATAAACTGTATGGCATCAGGACAGTATTCACAAGTGATCTTACTCTAAACATGTATTATGACAAAGAACTGTATGTAGTAAGAGTACAAAGGTGTGGCCAGCCACCTACTAAGAATAAAACTTGGAATACTAAAAATGCTGGAATCTAAGGAGAGAAAATCAGGCATGGCTGATCTTGAGCAGAGGGAGAGGGGAACATACTAATCTTTATGGAATGAAACTAAAATAACAGACATAAAACAATATTGGAAAATCAGATGTTTGAAAGAAGCAGCATATTGTAAGCTAAAATCAAAGACAGATATTAAGAGTATATGAAAGAAACTGATAAAAAAGAATAGACAACAAAAGGTTCCAAAAGCAACATCCTAAATGTACTTTAGAACACAATCTAATGAGAATGCTTGTGAAATTCATTTTTTTTTTTTTAATAATTTCACACCAAGCAAGGCAATAAAGCCATTAAGGTGCAAGAGTGTGAAAAAATAAGAGAAAGAAAAATTAAGGAAAGAGAACAATAAAAAAAAAAAGAAAGAATTAAAACAGAAAATAATGATTGACATAGCAAATTTTTGAAGATCACTGGAAAAGCAAGAGGCTGGAAGAGAGTTCCATAAGCAAGACATGAAAGAGAAGAAACTGTTAGCATAGAACTTATTACATATAGCCATTTCTACTATAAAATGATTTAAAATTACTTAAATTTGTAAAGCTATATGGTACCATAGAGGAAAGTTCATCAGAACAATTACCATGATAATATTTAAAGGCACAGGGAAGCTACATTACAATGATGTGAAAGTGACTGAGGCTGAGATGCCAGGTCAGGACTGATAATATTGCAGATTCTTTGAATTTTATCAAGAATCTCTAAATATATAGCGGAAGTATCAAAGAAGGTTTTCTGGAAATCAGAAGTTCAAATACAAGTCAGATGTGCAGAAGTTCTGAGTAAAGTCACAAAGGTAAGTTGAAGTGGACAATTCCTAGAACTCACAAGGATAGTCACTAGATGCAACTTGTAGGGGAGAAGAAAAACATTCAAAAGTTGGAAGCTGAGAACAAAAGGAGAAAAATTTTGATTCAAAAATACAAAAAAAAATTCACATATTCAAAAAGATTATCAAAAATATGTTTTCCTCACTTCACTTTCCTTCATAAAATATAAATAATTCTGTTAAAGAATGTATCCAGGTATAAATTGTCAAGAGAGAGGGAACTCAGAAAAGAAAGGAACCTGAAAAGTGGATTATGACAAAATCAACTGATCAAGAGACAGCATTAGGTATTTTTGGAACTTCGTCTGATGGAGTGAATTGAAGTGTTTAATTTGAATCAATTGCAAAAAACAAAAAAGAAGAGAAGCAATGAACCCTAGAAATACTATACCAAGAGTAGAATACAGAGGTGGCAATCTTAGGCCCTGGGGTTGTTTTAGTGGAAAAGGAATGGGCTGTTTAACATTGTTGGAATCATGAAAAAAAGATGAATTCCATGATATTTTTAAAGAGAATCTCAATGATTCTGACAGATATCATTTTTGAGGAAAATATTTCACTTTCCAACATGATAATGATCATAAAACACATAAGTGTACTGGTGAATAATTGGCGGCTCTTACTTTGACTTTGAATCCAGACCTGAATCTTATAGAATTGTGATGAGAACACAAAGCTCAGGTTCATTCAAAACAACCCCCTAATTTAGTAGAGTGAGAGCAGTTTGTTTTTAAATGGAACAATATATTAAAAGAGATTTGTAGTAGATTAGTTACTAACTATAGAAAACTTTTACTTAAAGTTACTAAACAGAAAACCTAAAAGACTATTAGTTCAACATATGGATAATTTTGTTCCTGTTACGTTCATCTATGTTATGTTACTATATTGAATAAAAGTTTCTGAAATGAATTATGAATATTTATATGAATCCCAAGATCATATTCTAACATACAAAAAAGAATATCTGTTGAAAAATTTGAAAAATTAAGGATATTAAATGAAACTGATTGTACTGTACTTATAATTTTGCTCCTTATTCACTGGAGAAAAAGCAAAAAAAACAAAAAAAAAAACAACAACACTATTTAGGAATTTTTTTAATTTGTTACTTATGGGCAGTAGTCAAATTGCACTAAATAAGGTGTCATTACAGGCTTAAATATGCACCTGTTTTTTTTTACACTATGAAAAAGAATATTACATAGTCAAAGAGGTTCAGAGAAAATTTGTAAAACAAACTAAGTTAGAAACAAATTCTTTGCTTATCAAATCCTAGCAAAGATAGTTAACATGTTTACACATGATGCTGAACTAGTTGAGAAGGCTTGGTTTTAATCAGCTCCAAGTACAAAGCCTAAAACATTAGACTATAATATTTTTGTACCATAACAAAGAGTTTGGAACTCTTCATTATAATACAAAAATTGGCACCATGCATAAATGGGTTAACATTTCTAAGGAATTGTATACGATTCTCTCTTAACCGCTTTTTGACTATGAATTATTCTTTTTCATAGTGTAAAGAAAAACAGACAGACATTTAAGCTTGTAATAAAGCTTTATTTAATGCAATCTGACTATTGCTCATAAGTTCACTCATTTCTTTTATAGTTGAGTAGGAAGACAACTATGGTTATCTTCACCACATATAGCATTAACCAAACTTGGCATTGTCAATTCCATAGTTTTTAAAATCAAAATTACTTATGCTGTATTGTTAAGATTTGTCCATCTAGCACCTTAAAATGAAATATAACCTTGTTTTATCTTCTGGCTCACTTCCACAACATATTTAAATTATGATGATAAAAAAAAGAGTAAAAAAAACAAAGTATACTTTTTATGTTTTATTTCTTGCCATGAATAAAGAAGTTTATTATGATTTGTAATAAAAAGATAATTAAAATTCTTAAACTATTTATTTTCCTGTTTATTATAATTTAACATTTAACGAGATATCTGTACTTGACATTTCTGAGTATAATAACAATGAAGAGCAGAGCAAATTTTCTGCTACAAAATACTTTCCACTTTGTGGATGACTTGATTAAGTTTGTGAGCTGATAGCTATGCACAGTTACTTAGAATGCAACTCATCACACACATAAAACACTACCTAGCTGTGCACACATTCACTTGTTTAGTCTTTGTAAACATTCAACAAGTGTTAATGAATGTCAGTGGGTGCAATTTATTCTGCATAGAGGAATTCAATGATATACCTCTGCTATATATGAACTTTTATGTCAGATGCCATTTTGCCAGACTGATGCTCAGCTGCTATCTGTAACAAGGCAAAAAAAAGAAAAGAAAAAAAATAGGTTATTGGTGAGAACCTTTACTGTCATATCACAAATAGTGTGTATATCTTGGCAAGCATTCAAAAGGGTTTGGTATTTTTAGTTGTTCTTGCCACTCAGCAGCTTCTGACATTGTAGGCCAACATGGTGAAGTAAAAAGCATTATTTGGAGCATATGTTGTATGCTGAAAAAAGCTTTGATAAAATACATAGGCAAGTATATGTATTTTAAGCTTAAGGCAGTCAAGGAAAAGCAGCTTAGTCAAAGCAAACAAAATCTTTAGGCAAAAATCAAAAAGATGATGAAAATATAAGAAATATTAAAGGACAGAAATAGAACATTGCAAAGATTGTTTGTTTAGAAGTATATCAACACCTTTATGAGTCATTTAATGCAGAAATTTAATTTTCTTGGGAACATTAGTAATTTCTTTTTACAAAAATATACTGCTAGTAATTTTTTTTTTTTCAAAAATGTATTGCAGGTAATATTTTTACTATGAAAACATTTTGATGCTAATATTTTTACTATGAAAACATTTTGATACTAATATTTTTACTATAAAAATGTATTTTTACTTTCATAGTGTTTTGACTCCAGTTTGGGAAGTTAATTATTTGCCCATAGTCGGGATCCTAACAGGTGCTACCAGCCCAGGTCAGGGTGGACCTGGGAACAGCAATTAAGAAGTGGTTCCACACTCTTCAAAACCTGCTTGGAAGGATTACTGCCAGATGTAGTTTATCATCATACCCAGGAAATAACATTGCAAAGTAATGGGGCAATAATTGTTTCAGGCAGATGTAGTAGTGAAGGAAATGAGAAAATGAATGAATAAGACATTTTGGTCTTGATGGTTGATTAAATTAATGAAGTAAAGAATACAAGCAACAAAAAAAAATATATCAAAATCTGCTCTATAATTTTGGCTTCTGGGAAAAAAAAAAAAAAAAAAAAAAAAAAAAGAAAAAATTTTTATATATTAAATGTAATAAAAAATTATAGTATTTACTAAAATGAGAAAAAGGGATTAGGTGATATTAGAAACTGTAAGATAAATTGAATAAATAAACCATAAAAATACATTGCAGTGATTCGTCAGTGATGTGACTTGGTTTCATTGTGAGTTTTAAGTTTTACACACCATAATCACTCCACTAATAATCCAACCAGCTTTTGAAGATAAGAGGCCCTCACCTCAATTGCAAAACAAAAGACTTAATCAATATGAAAGTTCATGCTACACCAGCAAATATGCTTGCTCACTCATTCTCATTAGATGCATACCTGCATAAACTCAATTTTTTCTGTTGTTACTGACACCCAACAATAAGTTATTGTATTATTAATTTTCCACTTGATCTTCTTTGTTGGGTCAAAAAAAAAAAAAAAAAAAAAAAAAAAAAGTGCAGAAATATGCATATATTGTGACTTTGTAAAAAGAAATAAATATAATTTAATCTAATTAGCCTGCTTCTTTTTTCTAACATCTTTTAAACATAATGTAAAATTGCTAAATTCTAAGAGTTGAATAAAGAGAGTATACTGAAGTAAAAAAAAGTAAATAAAAGAAAACTAAAACAAAAAACAGAGTTACTGTAATAGAACTCATATTTAATTAAAATTTGACAGTCTTCTGATCAGTTCATTGGTAAACAGTAGTAAAAAAAATAAAAACCATAAACATTTATCAGAAATATCAAGAGGTATTCTAATTCTAAAACAATATTCAGCATTCAACTAAATCATGAGAAATCATACAAGATTTTTAAGGCAAAATTGTATTCTATTTAAATTGTCAAGAATTTTAAAAAAATGGGTCTTTAGAAACATTTTAATGGCAATAGTGCAGAAAACAGAAATAGAACAATTGCTGTTTGATAAAAACAAACACTTGAAAGCAATTAGACCAACTAATGTATGTGTTGCACCAATAACTTAATGATGTTTTACTTTTTTTCAATTTCTTACTACTTGACTGCTTGAGCACATTTACTTCATCATATTGGCACTGATCTGACCAACTTGATATTATCAGGAGTTGACACACAAAAAGCAGACTTCAAATTAAAAGTATGTTTCAGTAATTAACCTAGAATATATATTTAAGAAAAGGTATCTTAGCCCACTCTGTCACTCTAATAGTCTACTTGACTCTGAGACAAGGCCTACCCATCTATGTTTTCTCTTCTTGATAGTCTTGATTATGTCCTTCACTGCAACCTGCTCTTGAATTCAGGTGTTGCTCTTGTCATATAAAGGTGATGCTGAGCATGATTTGCTCTGCATCAGAGATAAGTTGTATAACAGTTAAAACTTTCAGTATCATCCCATTAACGCCCACCATTTCAAATTCTGTTAATCAGAGACTTATAATATCAGACTATTTTAGAAACCAATAATAACTGATTTTTATTTTTAATAATACTAGATTTTACAGTAAGCATTAACCTATCTATAACTGTTTTTCTGAGAGCAATGACTAAAAATAGCTTCAAGCAAATGAATCCTTTACATCTTAAAGACAATCCATCTTCAAATTGTTACAAATACAGAAAGAGCTTTACTAAATAATAAAACCCACATCAGCTGAACACTGAATAGCACAAAGAAAAATAGCTCACATGTAACTAAAAGAGTAAATGATCATCATTATCACCTTTGACTTTTGTAATCATAGGGGGGGGATCTGAATGCAGAAGCCACACTAAATCTCCTACACAATGGTCTATTAATTGCAGCCATCAGTATTTCTGGTATATAGTCATACCTGTCCACTGTTTGACATTATCCAATCATTTTTTATGTTGGCATCTTCTCCTACGTCCACCTTCAACAATGCCATGTAATGCCTTGTAATGTGTCCAAATCATGGCATTTTTCTCCATTTGACAATGGCAAGAAGAGGTTCTTGGTGACCCACAAAACTTTCAACCATTTTCCACACAAACTCATTGGCTTTATGTTCCCAATATAAGATACCATTTATTCTCAAATGCTTAGATCTTTCTCTCTGTTTCTGCCAACAGTCTCCACATTTCACATCCAAATAGAATGGAAACTACCAGTAATTTGTACAGTCTGTACTTTGTTTGAAAGAGTAAATAATAATATAATCAAAATGTTGACTTTCCACACAATCAAAAACAAAGTACTTGGAAGTGAACACCCATCAATAATAGAAAGAGCTATAACATTTAGTGGATGTTGAGATGTTTAATTTCCTGAAAAACTGTTTTAAGAAAAAGATTTGATAAATTGCAACCAAAAATTGCATTAACTGTTCAGTCAATGAATGCTGAATGTTTCCACTATGGAAATTGCTAATTTCATTATTACCACTACTGGGTTAAGGCATATAAACAAACCCATTTGTTATTATATTAAGGCCCATTAATTTCTTTCATATATCTCCCAAAATAGAAATTTGAGTACTGATTGTAGTTATAAATGTCCACATAGTTGATGTACAGATATAAATGGCCTCTTCAATCTACTGTGAAGGTTCTACATAAATAACAGCTGTATAACAAGTGCACACATATATCAAGTTCTGCCAAAAGCTGCTCATGCAAAACTGTTGACAACTAACAACATAATCTGGCGTGAGATTCAATTGTTAACATATGATTCTAAAGAACATGATTAACCAATATGGAATACAGCAGTACTCTGCCAATCTAACTGCAAAAGACAATTAAAAATTTTGAAGACTCTCCAAATCAATAAAATTTTTAATCAAGGTACACCTATGTTAAAATGTCGTTGAACCATAGGGTCATTTTAGTCATCTGAGACTAAAATCTATTTCACCATCATTTCATATAAGTCCATATTTCATCTCCCCACTCAGCTATTAACAACATTAATGTTCCACTGGTAATCTATCAACTTTGACCTCCTACATTTGAAAATGATCAAAAAAGATTAAGTGGAATCAGGAATCAGAAATATCATAACT
This sequence comes from Acanthosepion pharaonis, assembly GCA_903632075.3. Taxonomy (NCBI): domain Eukaryota; kingdom Metazoa; phylum Mollusca; class Cephalopoda; order Sepiida; family Sepiidae; genus Acanthosepion; species Acanthosepion pharaonis. The sequence continues at coordinate 626,529 of CAHIKZ030000588.1, read as the reverse complement.
TTTGGGGGTATTGGAATCTTTAACCTAATTTCCAATTCCAAAACAATTCTTTGGATTTTTTTGTTTAAAACTTAATTTTTCATTCCTGGTGCCAATGATAAAAAGATAGAAATATTTATTGATTTTAAACTATCAGTAAAACTAAAATCTATAGATCCTAATAATACCTAAGTATGATGTAAATTTATTTTACTTGTGTAAAAAAAAACAATAAAAAATAAATGAAATGTGTAAGTTTCCATAAAGTTTATAGTTTAAAGTCTGTTTTAGTCCAAAATAAAATTTTTATTTTTAAACATTGTTAATTCACCTATTTAATATTATAAATTAATAATTAATAATTATAATTATGTAATAAAACAAAAAATAAATTCATGTTGTTCTGCCAGGCTATCTTTTAAGACAATTTTTATTAAATAAAGAAATGAATGTAAGTAATTCCAACCAATGTCACATTTGATTTTTTCACATAAAAAATTAACCTGAAATCTCAAACTGTCCTTGTGGTGAAGTGGTTAAATTACAACATTTTGTTTTTATAATAATTTTAATTCATAAAATCATTTTTAGTCTCAGTTATTGAAAAGATTTATTTTTGTTTATGTAGCATACTACATAAACAGAAATAATTCTTCTTTTCAATAACTGAGACTTAAAAAAGTAAACAATTTTTTATGAAACTTAAATTTGTTTCTACAAAATTAATGTATTTCTTAAAATTTTATAGCATTCAAACTTTTATCCTGAAAAAAAGCTTTCTCACACAAAAATCTGTATTAAAAAATCTAAAATTTAATTTCCATCAAAAATTGTATTTAATTTTATTTTACTAATATTTTTCTTTGACATAAGTAAACTTTCCTGTGCTAAATTATTATGGCATTTAAACTATTTTTAATTTTTTTCTCATTTATTCCTCCATGGAGCCAAATGAGATGCAAGTTTTATAAGTAGAAGTGTATAAAAAAAACAAACTTCAAAAGGAGTATTTCTATTTCATTTTTATCTGGTGTGATTGAGCGATACTTTTTTTCCACTTTTAGCATTTTTTTTTTTTTGTTTTAATATTTTTAAAATAAAACTAGTAAAATTTCATCTAATAATCTAATAACTAGCTGGAAAAAAAAAATCAATCCCATGCAAAAAATACACATTTATAGTTGTTCCCGTCCTTATGAAAATTTTAATCATTTTTAACCTTATTTTAATGTTTTGTAACAGTTGGATCTCATACCTTATAAAATGAAGTTTTTTACAATGTTTTTATTGTGTTGCACTTTTACTCATGTTTTCTTTTAACAAAAATAAAACACTTTTTGATTCTTTTTAGAAGTTATTAAATTTTTTAGTTGTGAGAAATTTATTTTAGACATTAAAACTTATTAGTGATTAAATTTTTTGGATAAGATTGAAGACCCTTTGTTAATTATTAAGTTGCTTTGATAACTCATATTTAATTCTTTAATTAAATGTTTGTAAGTGTCATATGCCCTACTTGACGAATAATTTATAACGCAATCATATGCCGACCAGGAGATATATACATTATCACATCTATGGAGAGATACGGGCTTTCTCTCCCAGACCATGACAAATGGACAATTAGTAAACAAAAATATTTTAAAGAATAGTGTTCGATTGAGATAATCAAACAGTAGTCTTTTCCCAGGTTTGCTTCGCTTTCAACACATATACCGATCCACAATTCAAGGATGAACGATAAGGCGTAATAAATTTTGGTATAAGAATTTTAATATATACATATACACAAGATATTACAATAAAAGAAAAATATAAGCATGAGTAAAGCATCTGAAGACCAGAACCTCAAGACTTATGTTGGGATACCAAAATATGCCCAAATCCAAGTGGATTCGACTGAACCCGAACGGATAAAAAAAAAATAAGTATGAATAACTACGAATGCAGAAATCAACGCATAACAAAAAAAAAAAAGAGATGGGATAGGATTTATATATTACTATTTTGACATGTGGAAAGGTGTTTGTGAGAACATAAAATTTATGGATGCATGTGTATCTTTCTAACACGGGTCCAAAATATATAGTTACTTATCTTTATATTCAGTTCTCTCTCTTACTCATTGTCCTTTCTTTTCTTTCTCATGTTTCCTCTTTTCTTTCTTTCTTTTCTTTACACAAATTCAATTTCAAACACGGCATGGATGCAACAGAGATATATACTTTCTTCTCTCTTGTTTTCTCTTTTCTTTCTTTCTTCTTCTTTACACAGTTCAGCTTCAAACACGGTCCGGCTGCAACAGAGATATATACTTTCTTCTCTCTTGATTTCTCTTTTCTTTCTTCAAACACAGGCTGTATTCTCAGCGTGCAAATTTCCTTTAGTCTTCTGTGATAAATAACTCGATTTATCTTCTTCAATCTGGAGTTGATGAACAGAAATATACATCCTTATATTTCGTATCTGGAGTTGCTTATGATGAATCGGACAAGTTCCATCATTACCAAAATGAGTCATCTTTCCGTTCATAAGTTATCAGCGCTTCGATTTTGAGTCTTGCTCCTTTAAAGACAAGACAGCAACTGACTTCCAAGTAATTTTCTAATTCCCATATGTCCTGCATTTTGGCGCGAATCAAATTTTAAAGAGATTGCATACTATTTAGAGAAATCAGTAAAAATATTAGTATCATCCCATCACTAATATATATATATATATTATGCCATATATACTTATATATATATATACTATACCACATATACTTGAGTATAGTGAGTTTTTATAATCAGTCTTTTATGCAAGGACACAGAAGATCGCACTATACAGAGGTATTTTTGAAGACATTGAAAATCATGAATGTTTGTGACTGGTTGCACTATACACAGGTACATTTTTTCTTTTTTTCCTACTTTCCAGTACACATGAAGTTGGTTTTATATATATATATATATATATATATATATATATGTGTGTGTGTAAAAATATATAGAAAATAGGAAAGAACTTGTTAGGTAAATAATCCAAAGTTCTTTAGTATTTTTGTTATTATTTTTTAAAAATAGTGCTCGATACAAAAGTAGAGCTTAAATATAATTATTTATTTAAAAATATGATTCCATATGTAGCGATGAAATCATATTTTTAAATAAATAATTATATATATATATATATATATATATATATATATATATATATATATACACACACACACCTGAAGCAAGAATTTACAAGATATCCCTAAAAATAAATAGGTGAAGCATCTAGAAACTTAAATAAAAGTAATATAAAACAATACACTCAATGCATTACTCATTCACTGTAATAGGTTACAGCCTTGAGCATATTGTTTTGTACCATAAGTGTTTCTGACCATAATTATGGCCTTTTGTTTTTTTTTATCATTTCATCCCAAGCAAGGCAATAAAGCTACTAAGACACAAGACTCAGTGTTAGAGAATATGAGAAAAATACAAAACACTATTAAGAAGAGAGAAAACAACAGAATTAAGAAAAAAGACGATAATGACTGACATCGAATTTAAATTTTTGAATAAATAATGCAGAGTTAAAGAATTCTGGCTTAAAGAATGCAGTTTTAATTAAAAGCGAAAATAAATTATTAAGGCAATAATGTATTGAAAGTGCACTAATTTCAGAATCTTTTATAGTAAATTTATGTCCCAGATCACACATCTCTCTTTTTTTTCACAAATCTAATAGCAGTGAAAATAAAAAGAAAAGTGTTAGAATGTTGAATGAGTTCAGTTACTTTATGCATCGATATATGGGACATCAAAAACACCACACATTTTAAAAATCTAAATTTGAAGCTAAGTATACCTGTATCTTTAGCATTCATATGCAAAATTATTACTGCTGTTTGTTGTATTTCTACCCTATATAAGAGGATTCTATTTATAAAACTTTTATTAATCTGAAGAAGTTCCTTCTAAGAATGAAACACTTTTTTTTCATTTTGGCATTTGATAACCAACACACACATTTAACATTTATTGACCAGTCAATCAGTGCTACTTTCAATTGAAATTTATAAAATCTTTCTATTAAAGCAATTTTTCAGGAAAATAAGTTTCCAAAATCCAGAAAATTATCACTCTTTCCAGTATGGGGGTGGGCTTCCTTCCTAAGCTTATGTTTTGAAAAGTGTGGAACATCAACCTCTTGATTATGTCATTATCTTGTCTGAGTTACATATACTATCCATTTTAGTTGTTGCCGCTATTGAAAGTCCTCAAGTGATGTTTACTGAATATAGTACATATTAGTAAGCATGTATAATTTTGTGCCAATTCTACTGTGTATGTGTATTTGTGTGAGTGTGTGTAATTATATATACATATATATAATGATACAATGACAGAGTAGCATCAATATTTTAAGATAGTTAACTGACTAAAAGTAACAAGAGGTGATCTGTCTTCTTCAATTGTACACTTAAGAGAGACAAAGGGTTGAACTGCATATATGAAATGATATTACTAGGCAATAAGTTAACAATAACTTTCATGATTTATGAGGTAAACAATAGGCATCAGTCAGTATTATTTATGATTAAAGGTAAGTGCAGTGTTCAAACATGATTTCACTATCAATGATCAACATTGTGGGTTGGTTCAGGCAAATTGACTACACTGCACATTGGTTTAACAGCTTATCAAAATGTACACCTTGTTTTACACGTGTTCCAGGGATTTATTATTATTTATTAATTGTGTGATCTTGAACTACAGAACTACATTTATCCATAAAAAGGTCAATATAATCAAGTTCATTATAAATTTATGTTTAGGAATCAATTTTGAAAGGAACGAGTGAAGCTATACTAATGCCTGAAATATTAATGCCACAATGAATGTATCACTGGATGAATTGATACATAATGATGCATTACAAATATCTGTCATCTATTTTGAATCAAAAGTATTGAGCTGGAACCTCTTTAGTTGTCATTTATATTAATGATCAAATTTCTGATCCATGTTTGTTAGCACAATACCATTAAATATTCTATCTTGAAGAAAAGTGCAATTTTTATGTTCAATCATGTAATAGGTTTTTGAGAAATTTTCAATTAATTTGAAATGTTCAAGGCAGTTAACTCTAAGTCTATTAACTGCTAATTACAGACCTTCTGTTATCCATAGTACTATACCAGTGACACTACTTCAATAATAATAACAATAATAATAATAAAGCTTAGTGATAATTAGCATTTAAAAATAATTATAACACAACTCTATAAACAAGAAGAGATTTGATATCAAGTAGAAGCTGTCAAAAGCAGCATATAAATAAATGAAAAAAATTGTTTTTTATATATTCCATATTTTATCTGAGCTAAAATTGTATAATATAAATCTGGCACATATGTAGGTCAAATACAGGGTGCGATGTATAAATTGGCATCTAAATCATGCAAAAATGAAAATAACATGGACATCTCATTTTAACTGATATCTTTACCAAAATTACACAAAAGAATCTTGAAATACTAAAAAGCAAATTTATTCAATTGCCATTGATGACTTCAGAATCTCCTGCAAATCTTCTGGACATTCTCCTTGTTTAAGTTGGTGAATGCTGCCATAATCCTTGACTTCAGTTCATTTTGGTGTTACAAGGAGTTTTGCTGGTCTCTTGCTCAACTGCACCCTACACATAATAATCAAGGAGGTTGCACTCTAGGGAGATGTAAAGGGTGATGTGGTCAAAGAAATTGTCTCACAGCCATTACTGGGTTCTCCTGCTTTTATGGCATGGTGCAGAGTCCTGTTTCTAGACATATGGTCCTCCAGCAGCCACCCTCTTGACCTAGGGCAGCATTACCTCCTCAAGATACTTGATGTAGGCCTCCATGTTGAGTCTGAGGCCTTCACCAACAAATTCAAGACTTCTTTTCATATCAGAGTGAGTTTTCTGAGCTGCCATAACTTCATAATCACCATTAGACTCATTCAACTCCTTTTCTAAATCCTCTGCACTGTCCTCAGATTGACAACCAAACACTCTAAAATGTTTGTATTGGAGCTTCCAGCATGAATGCCAAGCTGTACAGCCTGCCGTTTCCAAATTTCTGGTGGAGTGAGTTGCGTCATGGTGCTCTTTTCTCACAGATGGTACCCAACTGACCCCTACTATATTGTGCAGTTGACAAAATCCAAAACAAACAACATGCATGCATGAAATTAAAAATATAAAATGGCGACAATTTACCCATCGTACCCTATATTTTGTCTACCAAATTATTGCTTTTTCTTATAAGAATTAATTTCAGAATATCATTTGGTATTTTTTTTTTTTTTTTTTTTTAAAGCATTATGCCCCGAGCAAGGCATGAAGCCACTAGGATGCAGGGGGTTGCAGAAGATTTGGAGCAAGAGCAGATAGGAGTGATAGAAGAAAGGATGAGGAGAGGGATAGTGGGTAGATCAAGGTAACTGAAGGTGTCGATTGACATTACATTTGAATAGTTGGAGATTATAGCTCTCAGGGAAACAGTAATTGGGAAGGGTGTTCCACAGGTGAGAGGTGTGAGGTATGAAGCTATTGGAGTAGAAGAGACAGCTACATTTAAAAGTTTCTACAGTGTAAGGGTGGGAGCGGGATGCCAGCCTCGTATATCTGAAAAGTAGCTGAGATCTGTGGTTTAAACTCTAGAACATAGACATATCTTTTTTTATTTTTAATAAAAAATTAATTTCAAAGAAAAGATTATCACTTTTGAAACAGTTCTTCATAAACAAGTAATATTTAGCTAAAACATTTACTAATGCATACATACATGCACACACACACACATATGTATGCATTAGTAAATGCATTTTGAAGACAAAAACAGTATGACATCTTTTTATTGAATATTGCTATATATTTAGGGGCTTCTATTTCTTTCATAGGCTAAAGATTTACATTGATTTAATCTTCCAGTTCAAATGTGATAATAAAAAACTTGTAAGAGAAAATTAAAAATTCTTAGAAAGTGAAGGTAATTAAATAATTCAAAATTCTATATCTTATATGACAGTGTTGAGGATGTAAAAATAATTTTGTAGAATTATAACAACTGTATGTTGTGCTAATTCCTCCTTTTTTGCAATTTTTTTGCCTTTTTTTTTTCTTAGAATTTTGAATTACTGAATTATCTTCTCTGAGAACTTTGAATTATTGTTTATTACAAGTCTGTATTGAAGTGTGGCATTTGAACTGGAAAGTTAAATCAATCTTTGGTCAATGAGGTAATCCCTAAACATGTATCAATATTAAATAAAAATTATACGTGGCCTCCAATTTTGTGTATGATATATAATTGATATTAAATTATGGTGGGTGGTGGAGGTTATCAAGACAACATTTGTTCCCACCATTAGGTCTATATTGTAGTTTATATTAGATTTTGAATATTGGCCTTGTGTATGAATTAAAAGAAAATGCACACAAATAAATTTTTATATAACACAATATATATGTATACAAAAGGATAAAGTGAAAATTGGAGGTTCAAGAGTTCAAATGTAAATGTCCTGGTGAGAAAGAGACCGAGAGAATGTATATATATATATATATATATATATATATGTATGTATGTTTTCAAATGTAGCAACTGCCTGCTTAAAAATGTGGTGAAAGAAAGGATGTAGGTTTTAATATCAATACAGGACTGTGTGGATGTCTAAAGTTGTCAGTGGTTCATGCATGTGACCTATTTTGTCTCTTGGTATGTTACAATGACCGCAGCATATGTGAATGGATATAATTAATTCATTGATTCTGATTTAGGTTGATTTTCCATCTCTATATACCTATCTAGAAATCTGTTTTGAAAGTGCCAGTTCATTTCTCATTGAATCTCGATTAGTGACCTTATATCTTGGTTGAGAGCAGCTCTCAATTCTAATTTGCTCACTCAATTAGGATGTTTGTATGCTGGTCACGACAGCTTCTGATTAGTTGCTCAAAATTTGACTTTATGGTTTGGTGATTCTGAATATACATCTATTTTTAGAGATGCTAAAATTTTTGTCTCCTTATTATTTACTTGTGTTTCTATCACTACAATATTTTTCCCAAAATGTGTAAAGCACACTTTGGAAAAAAAAAAAAAAAAAAAAAAAAAAAGAACCAGGGCAGCAATAAAATCTAATTAAAAGGTAAAAAATAAAAATTCATTACTCTCTTACCTGAAGAGTCTATTGGACAAAACTTGAATGGTAGTGAATGAGTGAATACTGTTTTTTTTAAATTTTTTGCAATTACATAAATTTCAAGTTTAAATTTAAAAGTTTAAAATTTCATTATTCAAACATTTTTAGTGTTTCCTGTCTGTCCATAAGTATAACCAATGTTTATATTTTTATATTCCTCTTCATTTTCCTATATATATATAATTCCATTAACAAAAACATTACTTTAGTCCAATAAAGTAATAAAGGATGAAACATGTCACAAAAGTTTTTTCACTGTCATTAATGTGTCTGTGTGTGCATGTGTATATATCTCTCTGTGTGCATGAGTGTGTGTGTATATATATATTTGAATAAAAAACAGACCACGTTACTTCCAAAAGCTGAAATGAAAAATCTTTCATTTCAGCTTTTGGGAGTAAAGTCTGATGATCCAGAACCCTGTTAAAGGGGTTATGATGAAATAGCTTATCACATGGAATCTTAACGTGGTCTGTTTTTTATTCAAATATATCTGCTTTGAATTTTACATTGAGCTCTCTGGATATCATCCTCCTCGGGTCTACCCATACGGATTACCTAAGTTTGCATAAACTATATATATATATATATATATATATATATATGTGTGTGTGTGTATATTTGGGCAGTAATCCCTCTTTTATGCATGTTTCATTAAAAACAACTGACAAGGTATATATATTTTAATCATTTCACCCCAAACAAGGTGATGATGCTACTAAGATGTAAGGGGTTACAGAGAGTGAAAGTGAATGAGAATACTTTAGTGAGGAGAAAGGACAATGAAAGAACAAAATTCAGGAAGACAGTAGGTGGCAACTGACATTGCATTTAAATTTTTCAAGATTGTAGGTAGCAGGGAAGTAAGATATCAAAAGGAAGTTCCACAGGTGAGAAGTGCAAGAAAAGAAATTATTAGAATTTATGGTTACATCAAACTAATTCAACAGTAAAATGATAAGACCTGGTAGTCAATCTAGTAGTGTGCTTAAATTAATGTAGTTGAGTCAACAAGGAGGAAGCTCATCAGAACAATTGCCATGAAAATATTTATAGAAATGACAGAAAGGAAGTCACATCATTGCATTGGGAAAGTCACTGAATTTGAGATGTCAGGTCAGAACCAATAATATTACAGACCGTTCTTTGGATTTTGTTGAGACTCTTGAGATATATAGCAGGAGCACCAGACCAAATGTGATAGCAATATTCAATGCACAGACAAATGGTAGATTTATAAATGTTGAAAATAGATTCTGACAATAAAAATTACCTGGCATGAAAACAATGAACCAACTTTCCTAGCTGCAGACCTAGCAATTGATTCAATATAATCTTTCCACTTCATGTCAGTGGAAAATGTGAAACCAAGAAGATACAATGTGTTGCTGAGGTTAGAATCAGCCATGTTGATAGAAGGCAAAAAAGGTTCTCAAAAAAGGTTTCTATTTGGAGGCATTAAAATTAACAAGCCCATTCCAAGGATATAGCACTGAGGGACCCATGCATTAATATGAGAAATGACTTGGATTAAGTCAAATATTCATGGTTCTCAAATGGTGTACCTGGGTGCACTGATGCACCCTGGAAGATGTCTAGGTGCACCCTGGCATTCCAGGGAAATATGTGTTCATATATAAGAAATAAATATATTTACTTTATTATATTGTGATACCCTTCTCATTCATATTTATATATTTTTTTTACTTTTCTGCTCTCACCAAAATTAAGTACAAAAAGAGAGGAACTTTTCATTGTATTGATGAGGAAATGAGAGTTTGCCTATCAAATATACGCACAAACATTGAAGAAATTGCTAAGACTCATCAGGCTCATGTTTCTCATAAACACAAGAATGAATAAACTTAATGTATGTTTCAATCTTTTTCATTGCATTATTTTTTTTCTGCAATATTTGACTTCATTATAACATATTTTTCCGAAATTTGTATATAGTGTGCCTACAATTATTAGTAGGATTTCAAGTGCATCGCAACTTCAAAAAGCCTGAGAACCACTGGGCTAGAGACACTGAGAAGGCCAGCATGCAAAACCCTGTCAAACACTTTTGAGATTATATATATATTTTAAATAGAAAACGGACAACTTTAAAAGGTCCATTGGTCATAATAAAAGTCGGGGTACACTTGAAATCCTACCAATAATTGTAAAAACAAGATATAGCTTATTGTTTATTTATATAATATAAATAAACAATAAGCTATATCTTGTGCCCACTGAGTTGGGTAACCAACAAAACTTAAGTTGCATACCAAACGTAGGTATATATATATATATATATATATATATATATCTTAGCTCTGTCTAACCACATCCAGCACTATTATGTCTATACCTCTTGGGAAAATTTGGTAATTATTTATTTGCTTACCAGTGTATGCATGCCAGCATGTACATATGCAGTTAATATCTAGTTATTTCATATTGATATCACAATGTGGGATACTTAATTTAGTGGCATCTGTCAGTCTCAAGAGACCATGGATTTGTACCGAAAGGCCTGAGCAGGTTTTTCTTTTTTTTTTTTTTTTTTTGTGTGTGTGTGTGTGTGTGTGTGTGTGTGTGTGTGTGAGTGAGTGAGAGAGGGACAGGGATCAGCAGTTGCCCATGCAGCTCATCTATCCTCTCCACACCACTAATGTTGTTCAAGGGAATGGCAGAGGCACTAGCATTGCTACAGGAGTTGCCAGAATGGACACTGGACAGTCTTAGGGAACTCTGGATTTGAATTTGGAATTCTTCTTCTTCTTGTCTGGTTGCCAACCATGGCTACAGAGCCCTGACTGCCCTACTATTTACCCATAGTTGGAGGTTTTTGAATTCAGAGGTTTTCATAGTCCTAGACTGGTTGTCCCCCAAGACTATATAATCCAGGTTGTAATGCTATTTACCCATAGGTGGGAGAGGAGAGATGGATTCAGACCTTTCCCAAGGTATTAGCACATAAGTGAATGTAATGAACTTGACTGGATTTCAAACTCAGCTCTTTGACTTCTCAATCCCAGCTGCAATCTATTATTCCACAGTTCCCCCAGAATACTTTATAATAAAAACAATAAAAAAATAAAATTTGAAGTGAAATTGATTAGACTATATACCCAAACAGATAAAAAAAAAAAAAAAAAAAAAAATTAAATTTAAAAGTTTAAAATTCCAGCATTCCCCTTTCCTTCATGCATGTGTGTAGTCATATCAATTTAAATATCACTTTAGTCTGATGAAGTCCTGAAGGATATGTGTCAATGTTAAATTTTTTTCTACTTTGTCATTAATTTTAATATATATATATATATATATATATATATATATATATATATATATGAAAAATATGCTCTTAAGGTGTGCTATATTTATGGGATAAAGTGCTCCATATCAGAGATAGAACATGTGTAAATATAAAAGTGAACATTGAAGTCAACAGGCTGTTTCATGCTATATGCAATTGTCAGACCACCCTGATTATCTTATGTATATATATATATATATATATATATATATATATATATATATATATATATATATATATATATATTTATATATATATATATATATATATATATATATATATATATATATTTATATATATATATATGTATGTATTAATATATATATATATATGTATGTATATGTATTAATTATAAATATATATGTATGTATATGTATTAATTATAAATATATGTATGTATATGTATTAATTATAAATATATATGTATGTATATGTATTAATTATATATATATATATATATATATATATATATATAGAGAGAGAGAGAGAGAGTATTCTGCCTCTAATAGTGAGGATTCTTTCCCCACAAATAGAGCAAAGTTAAACATAATAATCACTGAAAATAGTCATACGAAGATAATTCAATGCTAAGCACTAAGTCTGATATTAAAGTATTATATTTTACAAATAATTTTTTTTACTTACCGTGTCCACTTGTCTGAGTATGGAACCATCTTTGAAAAATATTGGTTTCATGGCATCTACAACAACATAGTCAAAGTAGCTTACCCAATCATCCTAGAACAAAACAGTGTTTTATGAATTTTTAATGAATAAGAAAAATATCTTATTAGCTTTCATAATAAACATTGCTACTTCTGTTTTTTTTAATACTTTTCACACTAAATATAACAAATTGGATGAAACAGAGATAGTATTATTTATATTCTGTGAATATACAGACCAGAGATAGATGATTATATTTGCCAACTTATGACACATTAAAAAAGCCTTCAAGTATTATACATTATCTACTTTATCAAATGAAAACAAAATAAGACATTTTGAAGTACAAATTTTAAAACATCATAACTTGGCTCAAGCTCAACATTATGAGCCAAAGTAAGCATCATTAGAATTGGCACAATGATGCTAAATGTTCTGGCAGTGAATTTATTCCATCATAATAAAAGTTCAAAGTACATAACCTACATAAGAAAAATATATTTACCTACAAAATTTACTCATTCACTAAACTAAACCATAATCAAGTATCTTATATAATAAATAATATTTTATGAATTATTTTAAGTAGTATTTAAATAAAAGAAGAAATCAGAAAAGTGTTTATTTTTTAAATCTATGCATTTAAAATTGACTTCCTTCATGTTAGAAAACTAGAAATGGCAAATGATAATAGAATACCATCGTTTATATATATATATATATATATATATATATATATATAAACAATATATATAATTATATATATTAGTCATCCACAGACAAACTGTTTCGCTATATCACAGCTCTTCAGTGTGGCTAGATGTCTGATTGCTTCAAGCCAGGATTGAAACCCAACCAATTTGGTATCAGTCAGAGATTCTACCCATAGGCTATCATCGTACAGCACAGAGGAAGGGAAATTTTAACATTTTCTATGCAAAGTATGTCAGTGGTCCTCGAAGAGCTCAATCCAATTCGGTTGAAGAGCAATGCATTAATAGTGGTATGAACCACTGTTTTTAAAATTACCCAAGAGAGCTCAACTGGATTTTCCAGGAACATTATATATATATATATATATATATATATATATATATAAAGGATGGTTCTAGTTTCATGCCCGCACAATCTTCAGACAACTGAAGGTCACATGAAACTCTAGTTACGACTAGAGTTAGGCTTTCATAGGATTTAACGTTGGTAACGATTTTTGGGCTCAGTCTTGGCAATCTGGGCTCAGTATTAAGTTTGCTTTCAGGCCTTTTTTCTCTCTTTCTGTTCTCAGTATTGTCAGTTTTATTCAAAACTGTATCTGGATAAAAGTCATAGTTATTAGTAAGTTGGTGGTTGGTTTAACCAATGGTTTTTCTTTAATATATATTTTTACAGTAAGGTTCACCCTGTACAAGGCCTGAGAGCCATTTATGGTAGAAGGTTACATCAAGAAGAAGTTTATACGGATTGGAGGAGGGAGATAATGGTTAACCCTAGACTTGAACAAGATCAGGGAAACATCCCCTTAAAAGTCAGTTCCACAGATAAGTGGTTCAAAGGAAGAAGCTGTTTGAGTGGAACTTATTTCTCACCAATGGAATACAGAGGGAATGTGGGTGGTTTGCTACAATATAAGTGGCATGGTGGGTCCTAGCCATGAAGATTAAACCTGATGGAACCAAGGAATGCAGTTTGTTTGAGCACTTTCTGTGGTGGTAGTAATGATTTCTTCCCCAAAAGGACTCAGAGATGCTTTTGAACTCTACTGAGACTGGAAAGTGAGGATATATATATATAAGTTGGAAATTTTGCTCGTACCGAGCTCAATCACATTTCACTTAGCCAATGACAGTATTTTTCTAAAAGCAATTAACATATGATATAGTCAGGTGAAAAATAATATTTCAAACTTTTAATTATTTATTTATAAACTTTTACACTTACCTCAGGATTTCTTTCAAGCAAATATTTCATTATTTTCTGGAACAGACAAAATGTATTCAAATCAATGCAAAGTTTAAAAAGATGGAAAAGGCTTAAAAAGACAAAAGAAGTTTAAAAACGATGAAAAAAGAAGTTTAAAAACGATGAAAAAAGAAGTTTAAAAACGATGAAAAAAGAAGTTTAAAAACGATGAAAAAAGAAGTTTAAAAACGATGAAAAAAGAAATTTAAAAACGATGAAAAAAGAAGTTTAAAAACGATGAAAAAAGAAGTTTAAAAACGATGAAAAAAGAAGTTTTGAGTTCTGGAAAAGTGCTATCATGAAGGATTAACAAATATGTCAATTTTGGTATCTCTCCATCCATGGGAAATAGATTAGAACAAATCTTTAATTAACATTCCTTGTATTTGTTATGTTCTTGATTTCAACTTCCCACTTAGAGTTTAATGAAGTGATTCACAAAACTTATCTGTATAATATTGCTTAATGTTATGTTGGGTCAGTACTGTAAAGGCTGAATATTTAAAAAGATCTAGTAAAATAAACAAAGAACCATTATCACTCTTTTAATGTGATCTGTCTCAAGACCTATTTTGGTATCATTATTCTTCTTTTGTAGCTGTTGGGTTGGTGAAAAAGGTTGTATCACCCTACATAGAAGTAGAAATCTACGTGACAGTTATCATTGTTCAGAGACACAGGAACCAAAATAAAAGTGAGACACATACAAGGACCTGGGACCTACTCCTAGGCCAAAGGACCAGCTCCAGACAAAGGGAACCTTGAACATGTTCTGATAAAGTGGACAACTATTAACTGCGTCAACAATGGACTCCTCTGGTAAGTCACAATACACATTCTGCGTAAGGGAGGACAATGTATTAGCTTTTCTAATAATAATAAATATTGTTTTCCTTGTAACTTGCATCTAAGCATTTTCGTTCCAACATAGCTAAGTGAAGAATGGATGGGAAGACTGCACAATATATCAGTTCACAAGAGTGGGCTGAAAAGTTCATGGGCTGGCTATGAAGGATGGATGTTAGATCTGTGAAATCTTCCATACATTAATTTCAACTCTTCTTATTAATAGCTGTATTGTTTCTTTCCAGATAAAGTGACATCTGACTGTTCAATGAAAACACATGAGGAAGGGAGGCTTAAAAAAACTTAACACTCACAGGGTATATTGAGGGTAAGAGAGATAAGAGAAGACAACGTACCACTTACCTGACAAGATTGTGTAAATGAATAGCAGAACTGAGGACAGGGGAATTAGCAAAGGGAGAAAAACTGTTAAGGTCCACAATGGATAGAAAGTTGTGGATAACCAGGATTGTCTGTGTCCTGAAGGGACATGGCACATAGAAGAAGAATATAAACAAAGCTCCATTATCTCTTTTAATGTGATTTGTCTCAAGACCTACTTTGGTATCACCAATCTTTCTTTGTAGCTATGAGAAGTATAGATAGAAACATTGTACAACATATCAATTTATTGTAGAAATTTTTCTTATAAAAGGAATTTATATTATAAACCATCGTTAATTATAAATAATTATAGCTATTTCATAATTAATTTATTCCAAAATATTTATATAATTATATTTATTTACCCTTTCTTTATGTCATGTTTATGACAGTAGATGACAAAATAAATATAACGCTAAACTAAATTTATATTTTAATATAGACTAAGCTAAATAGGAATTAAATCTTTTTCAAAAATGAAAACTTTTTACAAAAAATCAATGTCTGCGAAAAGCAAATCAAACTATATCAGAAAAATATATTTTGCTACAGATATGTTAAGTTAAATAAAAAAAAAAGAATAACTGCAAATTGATAAGAATAATTGTTTACATTAAATATTCATTAAAAATTTACTTAGAATAGTGATTGGCTGAATGAATTATTTCTTTTCTTTAAAACATTTCACCCCATGCAAGGCAGTAAAGCCACTGTTTTATTGAGTGTGAAATAAGAAAAAAAGAGATACATTATTAAGAAGTGAGAATAATAGAAGCATAATAATAGAAGACAATAGATAATGACTGACACTGCATTTACATTTTTGAAGATCAAAGTTGGCTGGAAAGCATGGTGCCAGTAAAATGTTCCACAAGTGAGAAGTGCAAGAAAAGAAACTGTTAGCATAGAACTTACGGTTACATCTAGCTAATTCACCAGTAAATTGATGAGCCCTTGTTGCTAATCTAGTACTGCACTTAAATTCATGAAGTCTAGGTACCATAGTGAAGAGCTTATCTGAACAATTACCATGAAAATATTTACAGAAAAGACACAGAGGAGCAACTTTACAGAAATGGAAAAGTGACTGAAGCTGAGATGCCAGGTCAAGATCAATGATATTGCTGCTGCTTCTTTGGATTTTATCAAGAATCTCTAAATACATAGCACTGGACCATATGTGGCAGCAATATTTAAAGCATGGATTTATCTGAACTAAATCTTATAAATATGTAAGGTAGATACAGAAGAGAAAAATTGTCTAGCATGACACAATGAATCAACTTTCTTAGCAGCAGACCTAGCAATGGATTCAATATAGTCTTTCCACTTCATGTCAACCAAAAATGTTAACACAAGTCACTCTCCTGATGGGTGGCAGAAATGTGTTGCTCAGATGATTAACAAAGTGCAGTTTTATTGTGGAGTCATTAAAATTAACAAGCCATTCTCTGCCTCTGTTAAAGGGGAAAGCAGCACATGACATATGTGCTGGGCTTGGGCAGGTGGATGACGGAGTGTGGTCTGGGGGTGTTGGCAGAAACACAAAACCTGTTGAGAGCCACAAGGGATAGAGGGAAGTGGAGGGCCATGATCACCTACATCCTGAAAGGACATGGCACATAAAAAGAAAGTCATTTTTCAGATCAGCAGCCAATTTGAATTCATCAAATCATAATTTATTAGCTTTCTTTACCAATTAGTTATTTTTGATAGGTCTAAATAGTGGAGCACTAGTTATTTTATTTTTTTATGCAAGCTTCTCAGTAAACTATTTTCACGTGTGTGTGTGTGTGTGTGTGTGAGCACATTGTACTAAGTGAATGCAAGCAGGAAATGTTATTTTCTTACATTGGTGTAATGATAGCCACTGTTGGTGATGAGAATTGTTTGAGCTCCATGTTGCTTAATTCTGTAAGAAACAAAAAACACTTAGTAAAATAAAAATGCAGAGTCATGCAATAAAAACAAAGAATTAAATAAAAATATGATCCTTTAAACATTACTACACAAGAATATTCCACAATTACAATAAAATATAATAAAATTATGTATCTGTCTATATTTCTGAGATGAGGTATTATGTACATTATTCAGACTATTGTCCTCATTTTTGTTGCCATATTTATTACGTTTTGGCCGCTGTGCACTCCGGCCTTCTTCAGGTGTTGGAATGTCAATGTCGCTCACTGGGGTAGACTGCTTTAGTTCCACGTGCCATGTTTAATGGATGTCAATAAAATTAATTCTAGTGGTTTTACTTTTAAGACAAAGAAAAAATAAAACAAAGATATTACTAAGAAAAACAGGACAGAAATCTGGGTTTATATAAACATGAATGATAATCAATTTATGCAAATTTACAGGAAACAATTTTTGTAAAATCCATGGTTCTTCTCCTGATTATAATTGTGTGCATTCAAACTTAGCTGACAGCATATTCTTTATTCTGTTTTTACAATTGTTTATCTGCTCTTTCTGAGCAGTGAATGGTTCTAAAAACATCCAGAATAAAAAGGTTTCTTTTATTTCATTTAATACATTACTAGTCAGAGCTGGTGGATACTACACCTGAAACCCATGATTAGTAGGGAGGGCATTTTTTTGTCTAAATGCATAAATTTGTTTTTCTCATGCTGAGTCTCAAAAAAAAAATAAAATAAAATAAATAAATAAATAAAAAACAAAGAAAAATACTATATTCACTATATTTTATCCATGTTGAACTTTTTAAAATTATTCAACTTTTTAACAAGAAAAATCTCAAGTTGATGTTAAAAATTGCTGCAAAACATTGTTGATTTATTTAAGATGGAATGATTTATGATGATACGTCTCCAATTTGTATTTATTTTCAATTTTTCTAGTTGATTTGCTCACCTATATTGCATATGATTCATTATTGTACATAATTATGTTACAATAAAATTTCTATTTTATATGAATACTATCTTATGAAAATTGAAATGTAGTAGAGTGAGTGGCCTCTGTATCATGGATTGGGTGGGGGAAGCATGACACTTACACTGGCCTTGATAGTAGTAGTATTAGCAGTATGAACTGAATGTTGAAGGGAGTGATGTAAAACAATGGCCTGAATTTCACCAGCATAAATTGTAATGGTAATGTTAACCGTTTCCTTATGTGGAAACATTTGGCATTTATTGGTCAAACAACCCTTGCTACTTTTGATTGAAATTTATAAAATCTTTCTATTAAAACAATTTTTCAGGAAAATAGGTTTCTCAAGTTCACTGTTATTGCTCTTTCCAGCATTGAGGGTGGGGAGGGGCTTCCTTTGTGATATGTCCCGGAAAGGGATATATTTGATCAAAGTAGCTAAGTGGTTTTTGGCTACTATAACCAAGTAGAATACGGTAGCAGTAATCGACTGGTAATAGGTGTAGACCAATAGGATAGCCAATGGCGTAGTCATAGACTTAAACTGTCGTACTTACACATCCGTCTGTATTTATGACTGACACCAGCCAATCATATTCCAATGAAGGGGAACTCAGGTGTATGCATATTCCATTATATCACTTTATTACCTTTTGTTTTAAGTTGTGTGAAATATCAACGTCTTGATCATGCCACTTTTTTTTCGAGTTACAAGTGCTATTCATTTTAGTTGTTGCTGAGAGTACTCAAGTGACATGGTTTCTGCTATTTTGTACAGTTCTTTCTTTGTGATTCTATACCACCAATAAGTGAGGCTCATTCACTGGAAGATATTTTTAACCATTGATCTTAGAAAGCAGGTGTATACAGCTTAGATATTTCTGAACAGGTTGGATAGCATGCAGGGCATTTATATGAAAGTCACAATCTAATGAAACTATTTAAGAACATGACTAGTTCTTAGGTTAATGTTTTGGTAACATCTTGTGATTTTGTACAAAACTCCAGTGCAGCCTATTCAAATTTCTTAAGTTTAAATTGTTAATGTCATTACTAAATATGGTTATTCAATATTTATGGACATGATGTGTGCCAAGGGATCAAACAGATGTATTTTACAAAATGGAACCCTGAATAATTCAGTGTCCTCTAGGAATAGACTAGATGATGACTAAAGAACAGGCTTGGTGACAACTGGAGAGAGAGTTGACACTTCAGAAAGATGACAGTTTGTGAAAGCTGGGTTGAGATCCCTGCTTGCATCTTCTGCAAGGAAGAAACTTTTCTTGGCTACAAGTTGTTCAGTAAATAGATATCCCCAGGGAATCCTGAAAGTGGAAGGTGAGATCCTCAATAGGACAGATGAATGGCTTTCTTTAGAGAATAACAACTGGATTACAACAGTGAAATGCATTTGTGGGAAGGAATGCAAGAATCTATGAAGTCTTAAAATCCACCAGACCATGAAATGTTTGGAGAGTGAATGAGGCAGACACAATTTGCAGGAATTTATCCTGGTGAGGCAGAGGAAGAGCATGGTCAAGAGACATACCACAGAGCCGAGTGCTTCCATGTGCTGGTCACTCAAAGCCTACAAAGTGTAACCTGAAAGCAGATTAAATGGCCCACTGCACACCAAAAGAATGCATGGCAACTGTTCGATCAGGATGTGAGTAATATTTTACAAACAATATCAAAAGGGGACAGACAGCAGATTATGTACAATGATGACTTGAGTGCCACCATATTTCTTTCAAGAATGAAACAGTTACTGTATTTGCTTCCTTTTTTATGGATGAGTGTAGAAGTGGAAGTCATTTGTAATTGGACTATAAAACGACAGAGGAGTTGCAGTGTGTTAGGTATATTATGAGAAGTGTTTTAGCATGTTGAATGGCACATAAGTCAATATCCAATCAGCTTTGATTGGATCACCATGGAGAGGAGAGATCTGAAAACTAATTATCCTTGGTTAAAAACATCACTGATGATATGTGCCAAAGCTTCAAGCAAATGTGTTTCATGAAAATATCTTTCTGGTAATTTAAAAATAAATCACAAAAATGTTATCACCAATTACTTAGACAAAAAAAACAAAAAACAAAAAAAAACATTCAAATTAACAAAATAAAATTAACAAAAATAACCAGTATTATTCTTAAAAGGCTTATGATCACCAAAGTTAAGCAACATCAAGCTTGGTCAGTACCTAGATGGGTTACCACTTGGGAAGCAAGCTTCACTGTTCAGGTGGTGTAATGGATAATGGCACAGAATTGTTAATCAGAGAGCAGAGTTCCAATTCCAGTCAGGTTTTTTACATTCACTTATGAGTAAATAACCTTGGGAAAGATAGGAATTCACTTCTCCTCCAGCTATGGGTTAATAGTAGGACTTGTATCAGTAAATCAATATTACCTCCAAAATCTTTTTACAATCTAGAAATATTTTCTGGCTTTAAATAACCTGCAAAAGGTTCATAAACCATAAAAAACAATCAATCAATCTTAAAGCTTTCTTAACCCAATCAATACTTAAAAAATTTCAATTTTTAAGTCCTTGGAATTCTGTCTGAATTGTTGAAACATATGACTGATGTTAGCATTGTTAAATTGATATATCTCAAGAAGTGATGAAAATGAAATATTAAAAGTTGATTTTATATGAAAGTAAATTGATTTCTTTTTCAAATGATACCAAACTTAGTCTCTTTGGATTTACTGGTTTTGTGATATAGTTTTGGAAGATTACAAGTTTGTAAAAGTTGTAGATTTCTAGTAGACACATCTAATTAAATATATGGCAGGTCCTAATGCAGTGTATTGAAATAAAATGTTACCCAGTTGCAAGTTAAGAGTTAATAAAAGGAAAAGAAAATACCTGATACAAATTCCATTTGTGATATATTTGTTTCTAACAATCTTGTTCATCAGACTAAAAAAAATCATTTTAAAAATGCTTGAAGATAATATTTTATGGGAAAAAACCTAAAAATCCTGTGATAATTTTTGTTAATATATCAATGTTTATTTATTTATTTTCAGGTGAATAAATATTAAAATATTAATGAAATCTACTGAAAAAATACTGATTAGAAAGAAGCATATTTTTCAGGATCAAAGCTTTAAAAACAGACAATTTATATAAGTGGACATTGAAGTCAACACCCAGAGGTGACAGTCTCTTTCATTTAGTATGAAACAGACTGTCACCTCTGGGTGTTGACTCCAATGTTCACTTTTATATTTACATTCACACTATCACTGATATTGAGCACTTTAACCCATAAATATTTGGATTTTGGTTTAGTTTGCCATTAAAAAACAAAATAAGAGCAAACATTTTATTCTACAAAATTAATGAAATATCATTTAAGAAGAATGTTGTTATGTAAAGTTAGTGTCATTATTCACTGAATTTAATCCAATATTTTAATATTGTAAATAAGGTGAAGAAAACATTATCTTAAATGCTGCTGCTAAATCATGTATTTTTAAGAGTCAATTTTTTTCTATTTTCTACATTTTTACTTCAATAATCATAAAAAGAAACTAAAGTCAGTATAACAAAAGTTAACTTTATTTCTAACAATAAAATAGTTACTTTCATAATTTTGTTTCATGTCATATTTTTGTTACAGAATTCATTGTTCTGATATAGTTTTTGTTTCATTAAAACTGTTTTTATATGGATGATTAATTCAAAGATTGAAAAGGATATGTCCCGGAAAGGGATAAATTTGTTTGAAGTAGCGAAGTGGTTTTGGACTACTGTAACAGAGTAGAACAATCTAACAGGTAACCGTAATGGACTGGTCCTTGTCATAGTATTAGGCAATGGGCGTAGCCAATAGGCATCCTCCCTGTACCTCCACATCAGTCTGTATTTATGGCTGACACCAGCCAATCATATTACTGTGAGGGGGAACCCAGGTGTATGCATATTCATTACATCAGAAATTCATATAACATTTCATAGATCCTTGTTAATGGAATGGGAAGTGGTTGATTCAAAGCTCCACTAAATTATATAATAATTGTAATAAAACCTTAGTTAAAAAGATATTTCAAGTGGATTAATTTTTTGAACCAAATTAATTATGCTATAATCTCTATTTATTTCTTAAGTTGATTACAGCAACGAACTACCACAAACTCAAACTAAAAAATCTTCACTCCCAGTAGAACAGCAAAATTTGAGATAGACCGCCAGTTCTGAATGTGAGTTGCACTATGAGTTGGCCTTAAGTAAAGAATGCTATGAATCAGATTCTTATAAAAATAGAACATAGCAGGAGGAAACAAATACTTTCTAGAGCAGTACAAGAAACCAGCCATTTTCCAAGCCTCTTTAATGATAGATTATATATATGAGTTCTACTTGATGTCTAGAGAAAACAAGAGTCCATATAGATGTTGTAACTAAAAAAGATGAAGACCAAGTGAAAATATATATATGTGAGAGAATTTAAATTCATTGCATTTTGCTAAAAATAAGGCAAGTAGATATTTACTGTTGTATACAAGAAAGTATTTGCTAAGCTTAGCTGGTTCTTGCAGAGGTTCACAGTAATAGGACATCTAGTAGAAAACCAAATTTACAAACTTATTAAAATTAGTCAGCTTAGTTCCCATGCTAACATCACCATAGCACTATATATATATATATATATATATATATATATATATATATATATATATTATACATACATACACATGATGTGGTACAATTATTCTCAGAATTACTGTGCTGCATCAGTGGTGTAATGAGTTAGGTAAATATTTCTACCCAAGCACATTTGGACATGTTCCAACTTTCACTTTTGAGGTGCAAACAAAATGAGTCATTTGTTGCTGAGCAGTAGAGGAAGTATTATGTGTTCATGGTATACTGTTGCCAGAAAATAAGTGAAAGGAATCTGGAGCAGCAAATTAACATCAGATTTTATGTGACAGCTAGTAAAAGTGAGAGTGAAATGTGATAGCCCAATTAAAAATGGCTTATGGTGAACATGCTGATAAGAAATGAAGTGTTTTTGAATGGTGCTGCAAGAAAGAGCAATGACACAAGGAGTGAGCAGTCACAAACACAAAGAACAGATGCAAATGTTTATTTGGAAGCACTGAATGGGGTTATAAGAACTTGCTTGGAAAGAAAGACCCTAGCTAGAGTTTGACAAGAGGTTTAATTATAGCAATAAAAGACATAACGCATATAATTTCTTTTGTAAAAATTTTCTTTCATATTGAACAAATACTGTCATTTCATTTATTTTTATCAGACAGTAACAGATAAAAATTTTAGAAAAATCAATTTTCATGCAAAAAACTTAAAAGAATCAGACAACATATTTATATCAAAATGTTTTTACAAATAGCAAAGGTCAACCTGAAATATCTTGTCTAATTTCCACTTGCACAGTGATGTTATTTTTCTTGATCAAATTCACAATTATCTTCTGGCATTTAGCTAGGACTTTTTTTTTCTTCCTTGAAATGAGAAAAGTTAAAAACTGAGGTCCACTTTGATAGATGAAAAACTGTAAATATTAGCACCATGTCAAAAGTTGTAATTTATTAATTATGAATACTAACTTCTACCTTTTAGTTTCAAACAAAATGACTGTGATGATTATTCTTTTCTGGAGAAATATCCAGAGACATTTTTATTCCAACCACTTGTTTGTTTTTTGTTGCTTTTTTTTAAAAATATTCAATAACTTTCCACCTACCTTTTAATTTAGGCTGCAAACATTCTAGGACAATGTGTTTTATCATTGAAAATTATAAAAAATTATTTAAAAAATCTAATCCACCCCATTTATTCTAACTACTTTGTCTATTTGAAATGCAAAAATACTTGAAAATAAAGATGTTTAAAGGTTCTAATAATTCTGTAAGTAATTTTACAAGTATTATATTCCTTACATTTAATCTTTACTATCTAAAATAAATTTTAAAAGATCCAAGAGCAGTAAGTCAGCAGTTATCATTTGAGACATTAATTCATTTGCTTATTTTTTTTTTAAGCATTTCACCCCAAGCAAGGTGAGAAGCCACTAGCATGCAAGGGGTTACAGAGAGTTGGAGTGAGAGCAAATAGGAGTGATAGAGGAAAGGATGAAGAGAACAATAGGGAATAGATCAAGGCATCTGGAGATGTTGATTGACATTACATTTGAATAGTTGGAGATTTCAATATATAATAATTTTTGATTTCTTTGTAATCATTTTGTATATGATGAGTCATTGGTAAAACAGTAAAATGTTAATGCACACAATGATTCACTTAATTCTTAAGATTCTCATTCCATTGAGATTTATTTCAATGTTATTTTTAAGCAAAGTTGAATGACTTATCATGGTGTAATGGTCAAGACACTGGTCTTACAGGCCATGACTACTGAGCAGCAAGTTTGATCCTCACTAGGTACCCATATTTGTTGACTTGTAATTAAACTAAGTTAAATTTAGTAAAGTACTATTTATTAAATTAGGTGAAAACACTGCTTTCCTTAGGATTAAATGAAATATTGACATTTTTATCAAGTAAATAAAACAGGCATAAAAGTTAAGTACTTGTAAGATGAAGAAAAGAATAAATTTGATGCAAGTCCCCCAAATGAACATATTCTATAAGAATACTGATAATTACCAATATAAAATTTATAGAAGTTTTATTTATATATGGGAACATATAGTCAAATAATGCTAAAAACATCAGTTCTTGTTCAATCATTGAAGTCAAGTCTGTTCATGTTGGACTGTATGGGACTACTGATTACTATAACCTCCTACAGTCAAAAATATGTTTTGGCTCTAAATAACTCACAAAGGATTGATAAGTTGTAAAAAAATAAATCAATCAATACTTATATATGATGAAATTTTTTAAAATCCCAATAAAATATGTCAAGGTAAAAATTTTGTAAGTTGTCTTCTATATTTAACGTTCTATTAGATTTTCATTCAGCTTTACTAACATGTGTTTTACAACATATGATATCCTTTTTTTGAGATAAAAAAAAAGAACCAAAGTTTAAATAAAAGTAATTTCAAGGATGAAGGTTTCAGAATTATAAAAGGTTTAACCAAAAATAGGAATAAATCCAGTTTTAATACTAAATTCAAACCAACTCCATAATTTATTACAGTGTAAACAAATGTGACAATTTTTTTATTTTATTAAAAGTGAAAAGAAAGTTTCATTTTAAAAATAAATATATATATATATATATATATATATATTTAAAAATGTTTTTCTATCTTAATTGATTTTATCAATTACTATTTTAAAATGTTCAATTTATGGTAGCCATCTTAAAAAAGAAGACCAGGTAAAAAAACAGCAAAAAAAAAAAAAACATGTTTCATGAAACTATATTCTAGTGTGTATTTTTAGTTAATAAAGAAATTGCAGGTGTTTACATTTGATGGCCAAATTATTGATTGATTAGGTGGAAAATAATTGTTAGTTGTGCTGCTATTGGCAACATATATACAAAATTTACCTCAAGATATGAAAACAGGTAGTTTTGAAAGGAGACTAGAGTCTTAAGATGCCATCTAAATGTACATATAATAAGAATTATTTTTTTAGACTGTGAATTGATGTTGCAATAATTTTTTCTTTAAAATTTAATACAGGTATTTAAAACAATCTGAGTAATTATAAACACATTTTGTTTAACTTTAGGTCTTATATCTTAGTTTTGCAGAGCAAACTGATATTACTATCGTATAACACATAACTAAAAATTATAAAATCTTTTTCCCTACTTAAAATTTTCCAAGTTATAATTAGAAAGTGCTGAAAGATCTTAACTGGAAAAATGAAAAAAGTGAAAAAATTATTTATGCCGCCTTGTGAGTGATGAATTATTTTCAACCCTACAGCCCCTTTCCCATAGATGTAATGTTACAAGCCTACCACTAGTCAATTATTTTTTCCCTGACAAATGTTCAGATGTTTTAGCTCCATCATTTGTAGCTAAGACCTACCATGTCAAGTACACAGGGTCAAATCATCCCCATTTCTTTTATATTCCATTGGTGAGGAGGAAGTTTTACTCAAACAGCTTCTTAAAAACTGCTACTTTGTGAAACAAACTCCTAAGAAGATGCTTCTTCAATCATTACCAGGGCTGGTGCAAGGGCGTTGTGTCCCGCACCCAATCAATGTTAAGCCCCCCACTTCACACTACTATGTCTCAATTTTCATAAAGTAGTATTCATATAAAATAGAAATTTTATTGTAACCTAATTATGTACAATAATGAATCATATGAAATATAGTTGAACAATTCTTTTAATAGAAAGATTTTATAAATTTCAATCAAAAGTAGCAAGGTTTGTTTGGCCAATAAAAGTTAAATGTTTCCACAGAAGGAAACAACTAATACAGAGAAACCTCAGTTCTCGAACATCTCACATGTTGAACAAATTATTTTTTGAACAGAAAATTAAAGATGAAAATGCCTTGGTTATTGAACAAAATTTGGGTTCTTGAACAACATAGGCAAACCGAGTAAACATGAATGGAATAATTTCTGAGTCGACCATTATGTTGTATACATTTGTGTGTTGTGCCATGCTTTTCTTTTCCAATTTTATTGTACTGTGACTTTTTTTCTCTATATTTATTCCAATTGGAAAAATAGTTTTGGTTTATAAAGATTTCAGGTTACGAACAATCTTCAGGAACAAATTAAATTTGTGAACTGAGGTTCTACTGTATTACCATTACAATTTATGCTAGTGAAATTCAGACCCTTGTTTTACAGCACTTCCTCCACCACTTAGATTGCATTATTCAGTTCATACTGCTAATACTACTACTACTATCAAGGTCCAGTGTAAGGGTCTCAGGCCCTACCCCCCATCATCATGGATGAGGGGGAGATACACACTCTACTACATCTCAATTTTCATAAGGTAGTATTCATATAAAATACAAATTTTATTGTAACCAAATTATGTACAATAATGGTTAATATACAATGTAGGTGAACAAATCAAATAGAAAAATTTTAAATCAATACAATGTATCTAAATACGAATTAGGGACATGTCATAATAGATCATTCTATCTTAAATAAATCAACAATGTTTTTATGGCAATGTTTAACATTGAAAGCTGTATAGTTTTAACATATTCAACATTATGGATAAAAAATACTGAATTTTATAGTGTTTTTTTTTTTCAAAACAAATTCACAGATTTGCGCTTCCTCCCCCCAAAAAATAAAATAAAAAAAATAAAGACTCCAGAATGATGTAAAAATCTGTGAAATGTTTTTATCCTTTAATAATCAGTTGTGCTTAGTTTAATTTGTAACTTATATAAATGTAACTAGAAAAAAGCAAATATTGATAAAATAGCAAGGCTCACAAATTACTGCCCAGGGTCACCAATCAATTCCCCAACTAAAATGGAATCAAAGTCTTGAGGCCAATTCAACTCAGATGTGATCAATGACTACTGCTAGTTCCTATAACGGGAAACCAACCCAATGCACAAGTGAAAACTCAAGTATCTCAAATGGTTCTGCTGGAAATAAAATATTTTAAATTTATTTGGTTATTTGTCATCATCATCTAAATTTTTCTTGAATATAAATATACTATATCTAATAATAATAATAATATACTGTTAATATCTCAATATACATTGTAAAGCTGCACTAGGATGTGTCATCAGTTATTTTAATACCAAGTTCATTGATAATTTCAGGTCTTCCAGCATCATACCAGTCACTGCTGATCACATGACAATGTGCATCTCAACAACACACTATGTTTAACATTCATTGCATTGTGTTAAATCAACCAAGAATAAGAGTAAACAATAGTGGTACTAATTTGTAGTAACTGATCAGCATGTTAGCCAATAAGAAATTTTTCCCCACCTTTTCTCTCATTTATAATATAATATTTACCTGATATCCTTGGTGCATATCTAAAAAAGTGATGAAGAATTCTGAGTATACATTCAAAATCAGTATATCTGATTTGGTCTGGTACATTAAGATAGCAGAAAAAAATGTATTTTTTTTTTTTTTTTTTTTTTTGTCCGATGTTGCTTATTATTTTATATCTAAATGCGCTATATTTATCTGTCTATATTTCTGACATGAGGTATTGTAACTATTTACACTGTTGAAATTGTTCAGAATGTTGTCTCCATCTTCATTCTCATATTCACAACGTTTCGACCGTTGTATGCTCCGGCCTTCTTCAGGATCTGTCTATATTTTTGAGATGAGGTATTGTAACTATTTACACTGTTGACATTGTATGGAATGATGTCTTCATCTTCATTCTCATATTAACAACATTTAGGCCATTTTATGCTCTGGCCTTCTTCTATATCTGTCTATATTTCTGGGATGAGGTATTGTAACTATTTACACTGTTTACATTGTTTTGAATGATGCTCCCATCCTTATTCTCATATTCACGATATTTCGGCCATTGTATGCTCTGGCCTTCTTCAGGTGATATATGTTAGAATTTTGAATCACGCCTTGGTTGAGTAATCCAGAAAGTGACTTGACTCAAACAGTTGTGAGTTCAATAGATGGCCACAGTAGAGGGAACAAAAACTTGCAGAGTTGAGTTAATAAAGGAAATTAACTAAAAGTGAGATATCCAAAAAAGGCATGGCACATAGTACTATATTTACTTTAACAGTTGGACATGTCACCTAAGGGCTGGCACTCTGAATCTCTATTCATAAACAGGAGTAATGGGGAGTATCATGTGTGTTTGCAAGTTTGAAGGATAAAGCAACCAAAGCAACTTAGGAGTCACATCTAAATACTTGGGAACAGTCTGAATCAGTGACTATCTGAAAGGATTGAGTTGCCCAATCTGAAGGTATTTTTAACTACACCATGCCTTCAAGGCCTGCTTTTATCAAAACCTGTCTATATCATGCACATTTGGCTGGCTGTGATGCATGCGCCTGGTATACCTTTACCCAGAATTGGTATTATGATGAGTATATTGGGCTTCATATATTTGTACTTGATGAAGCTATAATAAAAGTGAAACATGTTAGATTGATAAACTTTTCCTATTTGTTTTTTATCCTATAATTCTGTCAGATTCCAATCCATATTTGATCCCAATTCACTACAGTGTTACTTTGTTGCTCTCTTAATAAGAACAGAAACCAGTAACTGAAGACATGGATTTCCAAGAATTGATATGTATAGATTGATAATTTATACATACTAATATTTGAATGAAAGAAAAATTTGTTCATTATAGGGATGCAAATGGTTATTATCTCCCTCTGGGAAAGATGAATTCACAAGGGTGACATAGTTGTCAGTGTTGACATCAGCTTGTGGAGGTGACAAACCCAGTTGCTATATTGTCTGTGGAAAAGTAAAAAAAAATAATGGCCTACAGTAGTTAAGAGAGCAGACAAAACCACATGGTTGAACCAAATACACAGAAGATACCACTGACCTGCTAGTTTTCCCTTTAGGAAATATTATAAATATGACCCTCACTATTTGTACCATACAAAGAAATTATAATAAACATGAATACAACAAATAGTGTGAATGGGTGAAAATAGAGAGGGTCTTGCAATATTTCTCAAAAGGAAAATGGGCATGCTAGTGGTGCTTGATATGTACCTGATGAGACCATGTGGTTTCCTCTGCTCTCTTAGCTGCCATTGGCAATCATATCATACATCTCCACAGTCTACATAGCAACTAGAATTCATCACCCATGACTCCACAAACTGACATCACTAACCAGCTGTTAGGAGACCCTTGTGAATTTATTTTTCCCAGGGGGAGATAATCACTTTTTGCATTCTTACATCACCAATATTTGATTTTGAATTCAGTTTTTACATGGGAATGACTTTTTACATGTATATACAAGTTGAGTATCCTTTATCCAAAATTCCAAAATCTGTAAGTTTTTCAGGTGCTGACATGACTTACCACAAATGAAAATTTCAGAAAGCATTGGAAAGGTTCCTATGTGATGTGCAACTGTGGTAAGTGTCCTCATATGCCTTGGGTGGAGGTTCCCCAGCACAACTACGTAGACTATGTTGATGCCATTTCTTCGTAAGCAATTGTCACAGAAACACTTTCGTTCATGGATTACTTACTTGGTGTTTCATGCTCAGTAAAGATATTATTCAAAATGTCAAAAAGTCCTGCATTTATATATTTTTTGTAAGTGGTGATCATGTTTTTTTGTATATGTACACAAAGTACAAAACATTATTTTTATGTGAAATCTTAATTTCACAACTTAAAAATCCATGTGAGCATTACATGACTAGTGTCAATACCTGTATTTGTATATACACAAAATTTATTAAATTTTATATAAAACTAATTCCAGGGTATATTTTATTTATATAAAACTACCTTTAGAGTATATTTATAAGCTGTGTTATGAAATGTAAAGGGATATCATGTTTATGCTTGGGTTCCATTCTCTAGCTGCCCTATTTTATAGATGCGATATACAAATTAAATAGCCTGTATTCCAAAATCTGAAAAAATCTGAAAATTGAAGCAGTTCCAGTCCCAAGAATTTTGGATAAAGGATTCTTAACCTGTATTATAGTAAAATATTTTTCTATCAATTCTACTTATTTGGATTACAAAATAAGTCTTCTAATAATCCAAGCCCAACAATTTTAATCCATTTTATATGCAGTGTTACATCATGAACATTGATGACGCATGAGTAGATTTCATTTTAGAATTTTTAGTCAAGCAAAAGTATTAGTCAGAATGGTAAATATATTTGTACAGAATGAGAGCATGTTAATTTTACAAGATCTATTTATCTCCCAACTAATCCAAGTCAGTCTGAAAAGGAAAAAAAAGAACTGCAAGAAGAACCTGAGAGGAAACAGAAAAATATTTGACATCCTCTTTGTAAAATATGCATCAAATTCCTTATACATTGAAAGTTTGTCTAAATATAGCATACACTCATTTTTTGTGCAAAATATCAGAGAAAATGTGCCAAGCACATACCTTCATTAAAAAGAAAACAAAAATTTCTATTATTGGTTTGGCATCAACTCAATTTTTCTTCGGCATGAAAAAAATAATCCTTAACTTTATCTTAAAGAAAAACAAAATTATCATTGCAGATAGCTATCATCCAAGGGAAACATTTCTTGGCTTTCATTTTTAAAAATTCAAGATTTTTATTTTTTTTCTTACAAACCTTTTTAACAAGATTGGAAGTCGATCATCCCGATGGACATATTTTTCAAGATTTTCAGTTGTTTTTTCTTTAAGTGTTCCCTGAAAAATAAAATGCAAAAATAAAATAAACATATGTTTAACTCAATAAGAAGGAATCATTGAAGTTTATCTTTAGCACTGAAATGACTAATGGTTTGTCCATACATATAACAGTCAAGGTTTTGTTTTTGACACTAATTAACAGGTAATAACATAAATAGTTTTGGGGAGGAAGTTAAAAGAAACAAAGTTATATCACATCGTATTCTAACATATAAATAAAACAAAATGAATAAAATATACACAGAAATATATAAGGGTTGATTTGTAAGTAAAATCTCCAATCCTATAAAACAATTTTTACATTAGATAAAATAATTAAACTGGTATCAAATTGGGGTAAATTTCTTTTCCAAATTGCAAATTTTTTCAAACATTTTGTTCAGTTGTTTCTTTCCATCCAAGAAGAAAGATTGTGCACAGCAACTTTTCATGAAAATTGAAAGAATCTTTTAATTTCAGAAACATAAGTGTGTACTGGTCAGTACGGAAGGTGTGCAACAATTTTGAATTTCAAAATTCTCAAACTTTTGATGACCACAATGTGGCCTTGTATTAATATAATGAATTTAAGCACAGTACTAGACTGACAGCTAGTTTTCATCATTTTACAGTTGAAATGGCTAGATATAACCATAAGTTCTATGCTAACAGGTTCTTCTTTCACACTTCTCATTTATGGAACTCTTCTCTTACTTTCCAGCCAATTTTGATTGTCAAAAATTTAAATGCAATATAAATAGTCATCATTTGTCTTCTTAATTCATGTTCTTTTATTGTTCTCACGCCTTAATGTTTTTCTTTTTCTTATATTCTTTCACACTCAGTAACACTTAGTGGCTTTATTGCCTTGCTTGGTATGAAATCATTAAGAAAAAAGTTTTCATTTCAGTCTTTTATTCTGGATATCCATTATTTAACTGTTTACAAAGTTTCATTGCTTGTAGACATCCATGAATTTTGATTGGTATGCAACCTTCTAGTACCAAAAATCCTATCACATATTATGACTTTATACATAACTCAGACATAATACTCATGATTAATGAATGCTATTATGTAAGGTTGTTAGACAATGAACTGAAACCGATCATAATTGATCAAGTGTTTATATTTTTTGTAATGTTTTTCATCCCAATCAAGGGGATAATGTCCCTAAGATGCAAGAGGTTACTGAAAGTGAAAGAGAATGAGAAGACTTTAGTGTGGCAAAAGGACAATAAAAGAACAGGATTCAGGAAGAAAGAAAATGGCAATTGGCATTGCATTTAAATTTTTCAAGATTGTAGGTAGCAGGGAAGCAAGAAACCAAATATACTACTGTTCAAACATGTTTCTGTCTCATATAAATCCCTATTAATAACATTAATCAATAGAAGGCCTTATCAATCAACTCATGTATAGATTTCTGTATAAGTATAGCATGAGTTGGAAATATGGATTAAATCTGACAGAATGATTAAGTAAGAAACCTTTATAAATTTAATATGTATTGCTATTTATTTAGCTTTATCCATAATTATTTGGGGGTAGAATGATTCGGAGTTATATTTCAGTCTTTAAATTCTATGTTATTTTTGTTTTTATTGGTTGTGTAGGTGTGGCATGTATACTGGCAGTAGTGTATCAATCTGTTAGGATAACCCATAAATAACACATTACATTCCTCAGTATCATGAAGAAATAAAATAGGCCATAATTTTCACTTCAAAAATGCTACCTTAGTAAAAATAGATAAAAAAAATTAACACAGCCTATTATAGAGCAAAAGAATATTAATAATTGGCATACAAATATTTTCATGGTAATTGTTTTGATGAACTTTCCTCTATGGTATTTGGACTTTATAAATTTAAGCATACTACTAGATTGTCAGTAAGGTCTCATCATCTTACTTATGAAATGGCTAGATGTAACATCAAGTCTATACTAAGAGTTTCTTCTCTCACACTTCTCACTTATAGAATTCTGTTCCAGCTTCTTGCTTTCCTATCAACTTTGATCTTCAAAAATTTAAATGCAATGAAACTCATTATCTTCTGTCTTAAGTTTTTTAATTTTTTTCTTTCCTTAATAATTTTTTCTTTTTCTCATATTTTCTCACACTCAGTAATCCATTGTGTTTTAGTGGCTTTATTGGCTTGCTTGGGGTGAAATGATTAAACAAAAATTAAATAAATACCCACCAGACACTTCTTTATATCACCTAAATTAACAAAGTCTGAGAGTATGTCAAAAATAATCTGTACTTTCACTATAACATAACTTTGGATGAAAGTGTGGATAATTTTTGACTTTCCTTTATGTATACTTAAAGACTGCCATCCTGAGTATGACAAACTACATCCAGCAGCAAGGCCTCTAATCAGAAGGTTTTCAGGAGCATGGAACCACCCCTTCATTGCAGTCATTCCCAGGTCCACCCTGAACTGGGGTGGTAGCACTTGTTAGGATATCAACTATGGACAAATAACCCTCAAACCATGGTTAAAACATTATGAAAGTATAAAGAATTTTATAGTAAAAATACCAACAATACATTTTCATAGTAAAAAAATTACCAGCAATACATTAAATATATATATATATATATATATATTACCAGCAATACATTTCTCTAAGGAATAAAAATATTACCAGTAATACATTTTTATAAAAAAATTACAACTGCTCCCAAGAAAATTTATTTTGGCATTAAATGACCCATAAGAAGTCAATATGTCACTAAACAAACATAGTTAAAGAATGACAGTTCCATACATTTACAGATGATATAACCTAATATTATGCATCTTACTTCAAACTATTTTTCTTCAGGATGTAGGTGATCATGGCTCTCCACAATTTCTCATCCTTTGTAGCCCTTAGTATAGCTTGTCTTTTTGGCATATCTCCTAATCCTTGTTATTTACAGCCATTTACACAAACTCATTAGCACTGCTTTCCTCTGCCCTCATGCCTTCGTGTGTAATTTTGGTATGTTGCATTGTTTTGCATGTTGAGCTGTTTGCTAACAACCATAGATTCTATCTTTATCAACTGATGTTTAGTCCTTTCTTCCCACTTTCCTTTACTACCTTATGTAAGAGTTTCTGTAGTTTTCTTTCCACATCTGCTATCAACACTTTGTCATATTCTAATGTTTTAAAGTTTGTGGTCACTAATAATGAATCCTGGTAGAACTTCTAATGTTCTCAGGATCATTTCACTGTAACAACTGAATAAATCCACTGAGAACACACATCCTAGTCTTAGGCCCCTTCCTACTTTTGTCTATTTACTGAATTCATTTTCCAGGCAGTTTGCTCCCATTATGTTGTGGATTATTCTAATATCCTTTACAAATAAATTGAGCTTACACTTCAAACAGTTTTTTTGTGACTACCTTCTCAAATGATTTTGCATAATCCATAAAACTTAGCTATACATTCCTTTTCATTTGCATTACTCTTTCTGATATCATTCTGATTATAAATATCACATTCTTTGTTCCAGTGTCTTGATGAAACCAAACTGTTCTTTTTCTATTTTGGGTCTAATTCTACTGGGCACTATTTATCAGAACACACTTAAATAAATACCTCTAAAAATTTTCTAAAAAAGAGTATACCTGATAAAAAAAAAAGCCCCAAACTTCCTAAAAACAAAGTTTGTCAAAATGTTTATGTTATTAAGAGGACAAACCAAAGTATTTTATTATTTTATTAAATTTTTTAATACTTTCTAGCATTTTCGAAATTTTTGTTAAAAATTTGTTTTTCTTGCATTAGTGGGTAGATAAAAATATTAGTATTAAGAAATTTAGCATCTTTTTTTGTGGTGAAAACACATTATTTTGGAAATTCTTGCAAATGTCAAATAATTGTCAGATTTTAATTAAATTTTCAGAACTTATTCACAAATGAATGAAATTATTTTTGAAATTTTTTTCTAGAAAATCTTGGTAAAAATATATATATATCTTTTTTCATTTGTTACCCCAAGTTAATTTTTGATGTTTAGTCCTTTCTTCTTGCTTTCCTTCCCTGGTTCTTTATTTAAACATGTATAGCAACTCAGTACTCTAGCAATGCATGCAAATCACATTAATGATTCTTCTTTCAACTTTACCACATTTACTGCTAGTATTTTTTGGATAGAATTAACAGATGGTGATAATTGGAATATCTTTTGCTATGGTATTTACTTCATTTCTACATCGATGTGTAAACTGTTACAACATCTGTTATTTGTTTCACTTGAACATTGTTTGTTTGTAAGTCTTCAGTAAGTTCAAGAATAAATTTTTTGGAAAAATATTCTTCTTCCTGTTAAAATCTTTATCGGCAATCCAAACAATCAGAGCTAATGCAGCCAAAATGATACAGTGTACACACAGAAAAATCTTATATCGCTAAGTCTTTAGAACATTAGCATTCTGACCATGAGAAACTGGTTCTAATCTCACCATAATTAATTTGTATGGAGATGACTTCTTTATAATATCAGTCTGGGGAGGTGATCTCAGTTTGTGGTACACAACTGAAAGTTCCTGAAAACTATACCACAGGGTAGCTTAAGCCTTGTGAGTGAAATTATAGTAGATGAAACTGTTAAGAATTCATTGATGGTCATCCTAATACAATGTCAGTCATCATTGTGATCAATATTACAGGATATAAAGGCTAGGGCTAGAATTATCAGCAATTAATCAGAATACCTCATGGGCATGGTATTCCAACAGTGATGGATTGCTTTTGAATATCAGTCCAAAACAGCGCAAATTTAACAGAGGACCACAAATTGGCCCTGATCTGGCATCTCAGCTGCAGTTGCTCTCTCACAGATGTGCCGTTACCTACCTGTCTTTTTTACAAATACTTTCATGGTAACTACTCCGATGAGCTGCTTTCGCTGGTTCCCAGACTTCATGAATTTAAGTGTTGAACTAGGCTGGCATCTCACTCTCACCCTTTCACTGTCAAAACTGTTAAATGTAGCCATCTCTTCTACTCCAATAGCTTCATGTCTTGCCTGTGGAACTCACACCCCTTTTCCTGTTTCCCTGATAGCTATAATCTCCAACTATTCAAATGTAATGTCAATTGACATCTCCAGATGCCTTGATCTATTCCCTATCCTTCTCTTCATCCTTTCCTCTTATCACTCCTATTTGTTCTCACTCCAACTCTCTGTAACCCCTTGCGTGCTAGTGGCTTCCCGCCTTGCTTGGGGTGAAATGCTTAAAAAAAAAAAAAAAAAAAAAAAATCGGGCTAAAATCACATGCAGAGGGATACTAAATCAATGAACAACT
Organism: Acanthosepion pharaonis; assembly: GCA_903632075.3. Taxonomy (NCBI): domain Eukaryota; kingdom Metazoa; phylum Mollusca; class Cephalopoda; order Sepiida; family Sepiidae; genus Acanthosepion; species Acanthosepion pharaonis. The sequence continues at coordinate 589,665 of CAHIKZ030000588.1, read as the reverse complement.
TGTGTTCTCAAGACATCATTTCTCCCACTGCCTCTTAGAATCCAAACTGCCATGTCTACCCCCACTCTCTTCTAATAAAAATGAGTAAGAAAAAGAAATCATCCTTTTCATTAATACCATCTATGCAGTAGCATTGGGACCCAGAGATGACACAGAGTGCAACACCAAGGATTCATGTGTATTGGCCTCATTCAACAATGAATCGCACCAAATTACACACTCTCTCCCAGAAACTATAAGGTGCACTCAGCATAGTTACTACATAAATCAAGTTTGCTTTGTGCGTACTGAAGAAACACAAATCTGCCTAAGCAGGCATCTGTAACAAGGATTATCTAACTCCATATTTTTTAGACATCACACAAAAAGCCAATATTTTCTTATATATCATTTGATGTATTTTCTCAGTATTTAGTCAACAATATTCATAAGTGGATGTCATTGTATATTTTTTGATTTCACTTTTTACTGTAAATATTAAAAGAAATATCTTGTTAAAAACTGATAGACTAAAGATAGAGTAATAATTATCAGCACAGAAAGTAAAATCAATCAGCAGATTTCAAGTCGCATCCTAGTCTGTCATATTCACTTTTGCAATAATACCCTTGAGAAAAGCTCCTCCAATGACAGGTTAAATAACGGGATAGTAGCCACTCTAACCTTGCTTGACTGTCAGATACGAGAAAGATGACTTTGAACACAAAACCATAAAGAAGTTAACAGAAAAATAATCATATATAATTCCTAAGAAGTTATGGCAACTCACAGTTATTTAAGAAAGCTGTGGTGAGCCATGATCACTTATATCCTGAAGAGATATAGAATTTTTTTTTTAAAGTTAGCCTGCATGTAATGTTTCTTGGGAGTTATATTTTTCTTAGGTTAGCAATTTCATCTTTGTTATTGTGAACTGCAATGTAATATCAGCCTATATGGCAAGGAATGTTGAACACAGATGAAGAAGAGACTTGAAGCAACAGAAATGTGGTTCTACAAAAGGATGCTAAGAATTCCATGGACTGAACATGTGAGCAATGATAAAGTTTTACAGAAAATGTAAGCAAAAAGGACACTTATACTTAAAATTAGAAAGAGGCAGTTGAAATTTCTAGGGTAAATAATGAGGAAAGAAGGCTTTGAAAATTTGATACTCACATGATAGATTGAATGCAAGAGGGACAGAGGAAAACAATGCATAACTTACTTAGTGAGCTTGAATAAATGGATGGTGGAGCAAAGTTTAGGAAAGATAACAAAAAACAAATTTATTAAGAGCTACAAAGGAGAGGAAATTGTGGAGAGCCATAACTGCTTAGATTTGGCACATAGAAGATTGTAATTGTACTGATTCAGTTTGTCAATTTTCCTAGATTTTATAAGTATGACATTTGATGAATTGTTTAGATACCTATTTCTTTAAAGTAACGTAAGTAATTGATATTTTAAAGAAACTAATAGCAAAGACTTTACCTGGAAAATATTGAAGAATCAACCAACCAAAAAATGTAAGAAAAATAGTGAAAAAAAGAAAGAAAAATACTATTATGTCTGAACTGCTGAAAAAGTTTAGTCATTGGGTGTGCAGAGATTTATTGATTGGTCCTACCAGAATATTGATCTCTTCCACACAACTGATAAAAGTGCACCAAAGGAAAAAAAGAAATATTTAAAAGGTATTTAAATATATATATATATATATATATTTTTTTTTTTAAAAAAAAAGCCTTGCTTTTAGTTTTCACTGTCCAGCTATCTCAAAGTATGGACACTTTTTCTTTTCTCATCTTAAAAATCAGCAGAAGTATATTTGCAACACAGATTCTGGATAAATTCAATATAAATGAAAAGAAGTCAAAATGGAAAAACATTCAAATCAAATAATTCTGAAAGAAGCTAAGTTACAGAAATTGATATGGGCTTTACCTGATTTGAATAACCTCAGAGAACAGTATCTTAAAGATTTACATAGCATAAATGACAGAGCCAACATTGTAGACAAAACCAACAAATACTGGTTAAGTGATAAGCCATTATCTTTTATGCACTTTGTCTCTTCAGAACATTGGTGATCATGGATCTCCACAATTTTCTATTTGTAACTCTTAATAATATTTCTCTTTTTTACTATTACTCCTAATCCCTGCTCTGTCATCTGTTTACAAAAGCTCATTTGGTAGGTTACTCATTGTTTACTTCTGGCCCTCTTTCTTTCACTTTCACTCCGATGAGTATCAAATTCTCCAAGCTCTCTTTCCTCATTTTGTGTTACAGAAATTTCAACTGTATCTTTCTGATTGTCAGTAGAAGTATTCTTTTGATTCCATTTTAATTGAAACTTACTTATGTGTTATGTTTATGCTATTCTCAGCATCCTTCTGTAGAAACACATCTGTTGCCTCAATTCTCTTCATCTGTGAGGAAGCCACAATTTCAGAAGAATTTGGAAACATAAAGCAATGATGAATTATTGAATCAGAATTGAAATGTTGAATAATTTTAAACTGAAATGAATTAATTTTTTGTCCTTTTTTCTTTGTTTAAATCTACTAATCTTTTTCTGTTACTCAGTACCTTGCTTAACTTTTGGAAAGCTGCTTTACTAAAATGATAACCAAATTAAATGCTCATGAATCTACCAGAAGTGTGTGTTTCAAGTGAAGTCCATCTATGTAAATCTATAAATAGATCAGCCAATAAACAACACACAGTCTTAGTACAACTTCTGTTAAGGAGGAACAGTATTTCACAGCACATCTAACTTGAGTTTTCTTATTTTGCATGTGTTGATAGCAAATGATGCTTATATGCACTGGTTTTAGCCCATATCCTGATTACATCAGTTTAAATTGGTATCTACTTCTATATATTATGACTTTTTTTTGAAAAATCATATTTTTTGATTTCAGATAAAAACCTGGAAATTTTCCAACATATTTCATTGAAATTTTCACTTTCCAAAATTAGTTTAGATAATAAGTGCTTCAGACTAATGTTTTTATTGGATTCAGTTCTAAATATATATATCTATCTAAATCGCCCTCTCTCTCACATATATATACACACACACACAACAACAAAATAACTTCTGAAAGGGTTGTCAAGTAACACAAAGTTTTCTATACTGCAATAGCAGAGTATTGGATATTATTATAACATGGTGTTATTTTGACTGGTCACTATTACAAGTTTTGAATTCATTATGTGTGCAATCATCAGGCAGTCAGATTGCTACTTCTAATAGCAGCCTGTCAAAATAACACCTTGTTATAATATATTTGATTATATATATATATATATATATATATACTTAGGGGGAGAAATGCATCAAGCACTAGTTACAACTTTATATTTAAAATTGCTAAAGATACAGGAATGTTCAGTCTTTAAATTTAAATTTTTAACATTCAATGTATCAATATGTTTAACTTACAAAGCTGAATGAGATTAGTTTTTTATCACTTATTTTTATCATAAGTATTTTTAATTATCTCACACTGTAACTACTGCTGTTGCAATGTAGGATAATTAAAAAGAACAATAATAAAAATGTTATATACAAAAAAATATATATATAACATTAAAAGCTAATTACCTTCAAGCCTACTAACTACTCCTGCTTACAGAGAGATGGTTGGTAGGACTTAATGTACTCAGATTCCAAAACTTTCAAGTGATAATCAGTATTAGCCCCTATTCAACATTGAGAGCATGTCTGGGTTATAAAACCAGGGACACTTGTTTTTTATCAAATGATCAGCTAATAATAAAAATAATAAACCAAAGTGATAGAAAGCTGAATGAGATTTACCAAGTTAAGCATCTGGATATATTAAATTTCAAAGTTTAAAGCTGAGCATCCCTGTATCTTTAACTTTTTCAATGTAAAATTGTAATTTCTCTCTGTTGTATTCTATTCCTACATATAAGACTGATTTTACCAACAAACCTTCATTAGTCTTAAGATGTTCCTTCTGAGGTTGAAATGTGTCACTCAGTATTTTAATGATTTTTGTCATTTGATTAACCATTGTATATCATACTGCTAGATTCCATTTTCTTATTATTATTATATTCTCATATGTCATATTACTAAACACAATTCATTCATCTTTAATAAACAGTAGGTGTGTCTGAGACATTTAATGAAATTCTAAGATACATATGATTTCATGCATTAAATGACAAAGAGGTCATATCAACAGGAAACATCTTTTTGGATTGGTTTAGCATTGTCAGATTAACAGTAAATATAAATCAGCAAATAGAGAGAACCAAAAGAAAAGATTATTTCCCTCTAAGTAACTTAATTGAAGTAATATATATGTCATTTGCCGACAGTACTGTTTCACTGTATCACAGCTACTCAGTGTGACTAGACATCCAAATGTCTCAAGCCATGATTGAAACCCAACCGATTTGGTGTCAGTCAGAGCTTCTATAACTGAGTTATCTTCATTCAGCAGAGTGAAATAGCTAAATCTAGCATATTGTTTTTACAAATGTAAACAAATGCCAATCAGCCAGAGTGTTCTATTCATTTTACTGAAGAGCTTTGTATTAACGCAGGTGGCTGTTGTTTATAGAATTAGTTTATCACTCAAAAGTGCTCAATAAAAGATTTTTTTTTTTACTGTGTAAGGTTTTTCCAATCACACCAAGAGAGATCTTGGTTGCCACAAATTTATTTAATGGACTAACATTTCTATGTGTATTGCCAGAATTATTATCATTTTTGTTAACTATTCGCCTATATAATTGTTTAGGGAATTCAAAGCACCAATCTGTTAGTCAGTTGGCAAATCAGCTTGACGAACCAACAAGTGAAGATCATTCTTTGGTTATTTCTTTAAAGAAATTTTAAAGAAAAGAGTACTGAACTGTTATAAAATATCAATCCTCATATATGGCAGTGAATTTTGGACAATCTCCTCACAGATAGGGAGACTTGAAGCAAAAGAAATGTGGTTCTACAAAAGGTTGCTGAGGATACAATGGACTGAACATACAAACAATGACAAAGTTTTAGAAAAAATGGAAACAAAAAAATACTTATACTTAACATCAGAAAGAGGCAGTTGAAATTTCTAGGGAAAATAACAAGGAAAGAGGGGTTGGAAAATTTGATACACACAAGACATATTGAAGGCAAGAGGTACAGAAGAAAACAACACATAACCTACCTAGTGAGCTTGAGTAAATGGATGGTGGAACAAGGTTTAGGAAATATAACAAAAGGACAAAATTTATTAAGAGCTACAAAGGAGAGGAAATTGTGGAGAACTATGATCGTCAAATATCTATAGGAACACATCACATAGAAGAAGAAAGGAAATCAACAAAATGTATAACTCAGCCATTATTCAGTTATTCCCAGAATGAATATGTTCATTTAGATCAAAAGAAAAGCAGTTCTATCCAAATATTTTAAACACTTTCCTATTTTTATTAATCTCTTGTTGCTGAGTAATTCCACCAACTACCAGAGGCTGAGTGCTTAACTCACTCCCTGCTTTTATTTTCTATCTTCTAGAATCTTACCCCAAAATGCACAAGGAGAGAAAAGAGAACATCAGCTATTTAAATACTAGTAGAGAGAATAAAACATACTTGAGAAACACTAAAACATAAATTAAGCAGAGTAATTCATTTTCACAATATGTTAGATGACTATTACACCATCTTTAAAGTCTGGTTTTATTATAAAGACCTGGAAATCTTACAAAAATCTAATCATTTAGCACTTTTTTCTTTGTTTAAAAAAAAGAGTACTGAATGTGATATTAATCCTCCTATAAGCCAGTGAACGTGGGACAATTTCCTCACAGATGAACAAGAAACTTGAGGAAACAGATGTGGTTCTACAGAAGGATGCTAAGAATACCATGGTCAGAGCATGGGAATAGTAAAAAGATGAATATTGCTAAGAGCTACAAAGGATAAGAAGGCGTGGAGAGCTGTGATCTCACATGACCTCAAGGGACATAGTATTCAGTTTCATTTTTTATATTCAGTGTTTCTTCAGGATTTGGATGATCATGGCCCTCCATAACCTTTTGTCCTTTGTCAGTAAAGTTTATCTTTTTCCTATCTTTCCCAATCCCTGTTCTGCCAATGATTAATACAAACTCATTAGGGAGGTTATGCACTGCTTTTCTCTACCTTTGCTGTATGTCCTGTGAGTGTCAAATTTTCTAAAACTTCTTTCCTAATTATGTGCCCTAGAAATTTCAACTGTCTTTTTCTTATACTAATATAATTAAAAAAATTTTAACAAAAGAATTTGGAAGAATAACTTATATTTAGAGTAAAAAAACAAAGCTGAATAGATGAAAATCATATCAAAGACATTTTCTTTTAGTCAACTATGCATAAAAATATAGTAATTATTAAACTATATAATTTCTACAAGATGAACACTTGTGACATGTAGAAATCTCCAGGATGCATGGTAGGTGCAGAAAGTGGAACCGGTGAGTTGAGTTCAAATTCCAGCCAAGTCTGTTATGTTCACTTTTACACAGATACTCTTGCAAAATGCATAAATCCTTAGCTTCCCAACCAGCTTTGAGGTAAATATTAGGGTAGACTGGATTCTCTAGCCTTGAGTGGCAACCAGTCTAAGGGAAACTGAATTCCAAATCATGGCAACTCCTCCACTATCTTTCCCAAGAAGGCAAGGCAATTCACAGATAAGAAAAAAAGAATCAGTGGAAAGGCATGCTTGCCTACATTTGAATGTGACATGGCATAAAGCCCACACCTCCCCCCAAAAACAAAGATTTTACTAGTATTAAAATTTACTATTAAAAAGGGACTGAAATTGTGCTAATGTTCTAAAATGAAAAGATTTATCTGTACAGAAAAATCAAAATTAAAAATCTTTACTTTTACCTGGGATGGAATACCTGATACAAGTGTCAAAAGCCAATATGTACCTATCTCAGCCACCAAGAAAATATAGATAGGCATATCAAAACTTTCCAAGAGAAAATCTATCAAAAAATAATCAGTATCAGTTTAAGTAAATTTGCTTGATAATCATCGATACATCAGCAGTTACCTAAATTGATGAGAAATATTGTAAATTTGATTCTCTGTGCTGAAGGTGAATATACAGTTTTGCAATTCTGTATACATGAGCCTGATGGGATAGCTGACACTCTTTATTAACATGCAGAAATTTATATAAATATAACTTCATCAGTTTCTTCTTTAAGTAAAAATTCTTATTAGAATTTAATATTTTTTGTTAACATTTCAACTTATCTGAATACTTTGTAGTTAGTTTTAAAAAAATGCAAAGATGAAAGTAAATTCTCTTTCATGGTATATCAAACAGAATATCTATTTTACTTATGTTTGTTTTTTCATTTGCTGAATAATTACCATTTCTATTGCAATCCAAACTTGCATTCCTTACTATCACTTGGTACAATAAATTGTAAAAGCAAAAGGTTAAATCTTCAACATTGTAAAATCAGGAATACTGAAAATAGCCAACATTTACACAAGAAATATGTGGTTCAAGTCTTAGTGTTTATATAGGGAAATGTCATTACATTTCATATATTGGATTAGCATGCCCATTTTTGTTGGGTTTAATATTTTGTTTAGAAAAAGATCAACTAAATAAGGAATTTTTATTTCTAGCATCAGGTTCAGTAGAGATGTACATGTTTCAAGACAAACATAGCCTGTATTATACATGAAAAAAAATTATTAAACTTAATCTATGAAACATCAACAATAGTTAACATGCAGATCTTGAACCAATATCCTCCTGCCATATATTTTTCTATAATTATAAACGAATATTTCGGAAGTGAAAATTTCATTGAGACATGTTAAAAAATTTTCAGATTTTCATTTGAAAACAAGAAAATAAGGACATTAATCAAAATAGTGATAATATATATTTTAAAAAATACTTTGTGGAAAAATTCCCACTTGGATGTTTTCCTGAACACTATAATCTTAACCTCTTCAAGTCATGGGGTCAGTTATTATCTATCCTCCTTATCCTCATAATCTTTACTTCATACCACCTCCTCTTACATACTGATCCCACAACTCATTCAGTAACCCTGCACCATGATGGAATCTTGAGCCTTGTATTGTGGGGGCTCTAGTATTAAAAAAAGCAGTTGATACCAGGAGGATATAGGTTAGAGGTATTGAATTCTATATTTGTTTCTTATACTTTCAAAAATGCTGAAGATATGAGGTTTTGATTATTTTGATAATACAATGTAAAATAAAAATGTTTGTTTTTGAGCCTAGTAAAAGTGATTTAAATGTCATTAGACAAATTCCAAAAATAGTGATAAATCAGTTTACAATTTCTTACCCTGACACCTACTTTAGTGATGTTTAACATCTTCATTTGCAAGCCACTGATAGGAATGAACTCTTGTTAAAGCTGATTTAGTCCAACAAAATCCTATTAACATAGTTTAAAAATAGTATAGCATTATAAGTGATGTTTGATTTTTATGCTTTTGTCTGTCTCTTGGCAAAACTTTCAGCGATTACTTTTCTTTTTTTTTTTAATTTGGTGGCAGTATGTGTCAATGAAAAATTGGTTGATCCCAAATTATATTCAGTGTGCTGTGTCACTTCAGTATGTTGACAATCATAGTTCTCCAAAATTTCTTGTCCATTGTAGCTCTTTTGTCTTTTTGTTATCTCTCCTAACCCTTGTTTCACCATTCATTTACTTAAGCTCACTAGGTAGGTTATGCATTGTTTCCTTGGTACCTCTTGCCTTCAATCTGTCCTGTGAGTATTAAATTTTCCAAACCCACTTTCTTCATTATGTGCCCTAGAAATTTCAACTCTTTTTCTGATAAGTAGAATTTTTTCTTTCCATTTTCCCTAAAAGTTTGTCATTGCTCACATATGTGGTCCATAATATTCTTAACAACATCCTCTTCTGCAGAACCACATTTCTGTTGCTTCAACTCTTCTTAAATATGAGAAAATTGTCTAGCATTCACTTTGATATACACTGTGTGATATTATGTTCAGTACTCATTTCTTTGTTTCTATCGATATATTTATGTTTCATAATAATTGAGTTTAATTATTTATTTAATCCACTATTCCAAGAACACTACGATGAAAAAAAAAACAAAACCCGTCATCATCAACATTTAAATGGTTCTTTAGTTTCCAATACCTTTCTATTTATAATTATGCAAGTATGAAGCAGCCAGTGTGGATCAAACTCACTACTCAGTAGTAATTGATCTAGAGGGACAAGCTTGTTAACCATTACACCACATAAAATTTTTCTGAGTTGGAGTATAAGTGTCCTTTTTGTTTCCATTTTCCTCAAGAATTCTTTGTTACTTACATACTCCCTTCTTGGCATTCTCAGTATCAATTCTCTAGAACCACATTTTTTTTGCCTCCAGTTTTCTCTTCATCTGTGAGGAGATTGTCCAGCATTCACTGGTTTACATTACATAACAGTTCAACACTATTCTTTGTTTCTAATGAAATTTTCATGTTTCTCAGTACTTTGCTTAGCTTTTGGAAAGCATCTTTTCCCATTTCACTGTTATTTTGTTTTAATATTTTTGACCATCTCCAGTCATCAAGAATGCCAATGATATCATTTACTACCATATAGGTATATCAATATTATATAACAGTTCAATACTTTTCTTTCTAATAAAAGTTTTTGTTTCTAAATACTTTGCTTAGCATTTGGAAGGCATCTTTTCCCTGTCTCAATGTGCCTTTGAATTTCAGTGTTGCAGTTTCTGTCTTCTGTTAAAACACATTCCAGATATTTAAATTGTTGTACTTATTTGATTTTGGTATCTCCAATTTGCATGTTGGGCTGTTCTGTTTTCTAAAAGTAATTAAAATAATTTTAAGTTGATAAATAACAATGAATCTATCATAATAAATATAAACTGTTCCAATAAGATGTACCAGTTTTTATAACCTCTGTTTAAAATGTTATAAGCCAATTATTGTTATGTAAAAGTAATCACAATAAGTGACTTCCTCTGTACTTAATCATTTAGAGGCCGTTGCCGTTGCCATGGAAATATTTATAGAAAAGACAATGCTGCATCTGTGAGAATGAGGCTGTTGAGATGGGAAATCAGGATCTTCCATGCAAACCCTTCTTTGATTTTGACTATATATATATATATATATATATATATATATATACACACAGAAATGCACACACACTGGGTGTAACGACAAAATGGTCCAAATCATTCTGAGCGAAAATTATCCATCCCACAAAATGCTGAATATTGGAAGAAGCACTAAACCAATCGAGTTTTTTTTTCAAGTTTTCAGATAATATAATCAGCCATCTTGATACTATTTTTTGCTAAGAAACAGTGAAAAACCCTTTCAGTTATTCAGCTAAAAAGAGAACAGTATAAAATCATTTTGTGTCAGGCCTACTATGTCTTCCAAACTTAAGCAATGGTTTAAGAAAAGATCATTCAGACCTTCAGTAATGATACCAACATTCATACTGGCTTCCATCTTCAAAGTCCATTCAAGAACCATCAAGAGAACGGTGTATAAGTTTTTCTGATAAATTTTCTTTATATATAGAGGAAAACTGGATCAAACAGGTGACGACAGCAAGAGGGATCATCATTTCAACTTAGAGCTTGAGATCAATTAGAAAAGATCCTTTGTGGTCCTCCATAAGACATTTGGTACATGAGAAGGACATTTTTCTTTGAGAATCCAATTTTGTCTTTCTAACAACTTGAAAAGGAAAAAGCCAGAGAGGCACCTTCTAACTCCAGGACAGAAAAAAGGTTAGAGAGGGTAAAGATCATCTTGAATAGGTTGTAAAAGATCCTAGAATATATATATATATATATATATATATATATATATATAATTATTTATTTAAAAATATGATTCCAACACACTACAAAAAAATACTAAAGAACTTTGGATTATTTACCTAACGAGTTCTTTCCTATTTTCTATATATTTTCACATATATATACTTATATATATATTTGAAATTTATTTCATACTTCATGAGATTTTGATCCTTAGCTATTTAATTAATGATGAACAAGTCATTTTCGTTTAGGATAGATTTATCACAATTCTTCTGTTAATTGAAGAGAAATTTACATTCTTATTGCTCAAAGTAGAGCCCAATAGTGTTACAAAAATCTCTGAAAATCCCAGTAAGATATCTTTAATCATTTCTAAATACAACAGTTCAAAGTTTCATCTAACATTGAACAATTTTGTGTTACACCTCAGTATATAAATATATCTATAATTTTAGGAGACACAGTAAGTAATGGATAATGGCTCAGACTGGGGAATTGGAGAGCTAAGTTCATTAGATTGACTTATATGCAATTAAATCTTGGAAAAAATTATGAATGTGGATAAATAGCAGAACAGACTGTGTCCTTTAGCCTTTAGGTTGTAACTGGTCTTGGGGAACGATAACTCTAAATTCAAAATTGAAGAGGCTTGTTTAGGGATCTTGTGCCCACCTATGTGCATCAGTTGTCTGTATTTGGTTCTTCCAAAAAATGTGGTTGGTTCTGCACAAGACCTCACCACTAGAATCAAATCATATGTGCAAGTAGTCTGGCTATTCCATTTAAGTACTGAAATGCTGTACCCTCATATGTCAAAAATGAGAGTCCAATATATATATATATATATATATATATATATATATATATATATATATATATATAATTTAATAATAGTAATGATTCTTCAGACATGTACCCCATTCCATATGCAATTGGCAGTTTTCTGTTATTAGACAATCTTCAGGTGGGGGAAGAAGAACACTATAAGAGAGCAGAAAGCAAACAAAAGAGGTTATATATATATATATATATATATATATATATATATATATATATGGGAGAAAGAGAGGAAGGAGAAAGAAAGTGGGGAGGTTTGCAACAAAACGGGTGATATATATATATATATATAGAGAGAGAGAGAGGGGTGGAGAGGTTTTGGAAAGAAAAGGTCGAATTGTGCTGCAAGCAAGGGTAGACCATGGCAACAATATTAGAATAACCAATCATTGGTTTATATTAATTTCATTGTGCAAACGTTGACTTTCTGTCTGAATTTCTGAAATGATGAGGTATTATTTACAGCCGTTATTATCACAAAGTTTCATCCGTCTTGCCTAGCAAACTTCTTTATATTTTTTAATTCTATGTGCAGGTGATGTAATTGTTAGAAGCTTGGGATGAGGAATTGGTGAGTTCAAATTCCAATCAAGTTTGTTATATTCACTTTTGCACAAAAACTCTTGGGAGCAGGTATGAATCAATCTCTTCTTACCCCAGCAATGAATCAAACACCAGGGCAGACTGGGTTCTATAGCCATAGTTGGCAATGAGTCTAGAAAACTACAGGTTTAAATTCACAAAGTATGTAACCCTATTGAAGTATATACTAAGCAGCCATCAAAATAAATGCAAGTTCACAATGATTCTATGATCTTGACAGTGGACAATGTAATAGCAATAAATATTATATATATGTGTATATTTAGGATATATATATATATATATATATATATATATATATATATATATATAAATAGGAAAGGATATCCAACTTTATATCTTATTATAAACGTTATTTTTAGTAGGGTCATCTGTTTGAGTTGCTATTCCTGTTTGTTATTTTATTAATATATATTATTTTTATTACACACACACACACACACATATATATATATATATATATATATATATATATGTATATTATATATACTGTGTGTGTGCAAAATTTAAGATGAATAAATAAATAATAATAATAATAATAAAAATATATACCTGTAAAAGCGCAATATAAATAAAAACAAAAGGAAAAAATTATCTTAGCCAATGTATTTTATCCTCTGATGGGCTTTGTCAAGGTAAATGTAAGGATTTTATTTTGCAACAAATATTCATTAAGAAAATTCAAAATGTTGTTAGTTTTTCAGAATTTTTAAATTTAGGAGCACTCCCAAATATACATCAAGCCAACTGAAAGTCAAGGTAAACTATGAAGGATGCTAAGTGATGGAATTTAATGTCTACTAAACAAAACAAAGTAGATGTTGAACTCTTTGAATTTTCTTTTTATAACATAATTATTATTTATAATATTTTACTTTGGGATTAATTCATATATTAAATATTTCAAATAATAGAAGGTTTTGAATTTAAACTCTTTCTATTACTTTTTAAAATTTTTACAATCATGGTTTTCGAAAGAACTATTTCTTTGAGAAAAGGAGTTATTTGAAAAAATCCAAGCCACAGATTTATATTTTCGTAAGATTCAATAGTAGCACACTCAAGAATAATTGTCAAGCTTAATCCATTTCATAATATTTTGTCATTGTTTATGTTAAGATATGTTTCATGAGCAGAAATGATGGATCAAGAAAAATCGTCGCTGTGTGTGTTTAGAAACAGTAATTTGAACTTTGCTTACCAGACACTTTTCTGCGGCTGATTTTGTAACAACACGTTAGGCTATATGACGGTTCCCATAAGGTTTACAGATTTGATTCCTGTCAGAGAGTGTATATTTGCTACAAAATTTCTGAAACTTTCAGAACACTAAATGTAATTAATACTGTTTAATTAAAAAAAAAAAACAGAGCATTTATTTAAATAAATTATATGCATAAAAATAATGTATACACAAAAAATATATTAAATAAGTGTCAGATTTATTCCAATTCATGATATATCTCCAGGTAAAATGAGAACAAATGGAGTATAATTCCACTGTATGTAACATTTAATTTAAAAGAGTGCTCAGGGTAGAGCTAAATATCATTTCCATCCATCGCTGCCCATGCCCATTGATCCTGAGCCAGGTTACACAAAATGGCAAGCCAATTGCGATTCCATTGTTGAAGACCAACTACTTGTGGACCCGATAGTACTGCTAGGTCATCCTTGATTGTGTTAGCCCACGTCCTCAGCTGCCCACTGACACGTTTTTGCCAGCCAGGAAGAGAAGGAGGGAGAAGTACATAACGATGGTCCGTGATGCTGTACTTGCTCAGGAGGAAGCTGGTTCAACCTGACCAGGGTGAAAACCGATATGTCAAATCAAAGTAAATATTATTTATTTTAGAATATTAAAACAAAAACATGTTAAAAATAGCTACACAATTACAATAATGTTTCAACACTACAAATGTGTCTCCTTGGTGATGTTAACCTACAGGTAAGTGGACAATTAATTTAATTTCAAAAGCAGAATACTTCCTCTATTTTTTGAGAAGAAAAAAAAACTGAATAAAAATAGGCTTGTGGACTTTGCTGTGATTAACCAGTCAGATGTGACCTATGTTAAAATCAAAACTCACCTAAAAAAATATTTTTTTTTAATATAGGTCATGACACGAAGTTGTCTGCATATAAGTCCTAGATAATTTCCTTATGGACAGATACAAGTAGTTACATCATTACGTTAGATGCATATAAATCTGGCGTTCAACTTTTCTAAGTAAAAGCAAAGAGGTAGGTGGTAATTTAACAGAATGTTAACCAGTTAAATGCTCGTTCAGTTTCTTTGTAGTTGACAAATAAAATTTTTTTGTAGTTGATAAATAAAAGGTCCCTTTAAGAAACTGCTAAATCACTTTACCGCTTAAAAAAAAACAGATCAAAATACAGAACTACTTTTGGCAAATTAATATGCAACCATTAAATAAGAGCATCCATATAAGATGTCAATATGACCTATTGATCACTGTAAGATGTTAATAATACTAACTAAACATCAATACAGAGCTATATCAAATCAAAATGAATCTTACAAATAGAATATAAGTGCACCACAGTTCATCATCTGATTATTACTATAGGAAAAGTATTGTCAAATTCAAAGTTTAAACATATTGTAAAGTAGACAATGCTTAAAATTAACAGCCAATTCACTTCTTTGGTTTAATAAGGAATTTTTGTCAGAAAATCTGATAATTTCTAATTTCTAGAAGTATTTTCTATTGAAATTAAATTAATCATTTACTCGGCATCAGTTTAATATCGCCTGAGGAGACACATTTGTAGTGTTGATACATGATTGTAATTGTATAGTGATTTTTAACATGTTTTTGTTTTAATATCCTAAAATGAATAATATATATATATATATATATATATATATATATATATATATATATACACACACATATGTCCTTTTCAACAGGGGTATTGATTTATCCTTGTTCTCTGTTTAGGACTGGGTTTCCAGTTCATTCTAAAGACTTTTCATTCTTTTTCACTCCCAGTAGCACCTAGTGTCTTAGTCACATTATTGCCTTGATTGGGGTGAATTGATTTATATATATATAATGTCAGCTTTTATACAATATTTTATTATACAAGTCAGTGTTTTTTTTACACTAAATTCAGTATTAACCAACCAAAATAGGTAAAACTTTTTCAGAATATCTATGTTTATATAAGCAATATATCATGTGATTGTCAGCCTAATATATCTGTCCTTAGTAAGAAGTATTGATACTAACTTGTTTTGGAGTCTCAGGTTTTATTATGGAAACAGAATGAAACATAAATTTGTATTTATTACAAAATCCAAACAAGTCAAGCCATACAAACATATATTTGATTAACACAATATCTGTTATACCTTAATAAATTACTATTTTATGTCAGTACAGGATCCTTGACATTCTATAACCTTTATCAGTCTTTCAAACATTGATTTTGTTAACTTTTCTACAGATTTTACTTTAACACACAGCAATTTCTGTTGGGTCTCAAAGATATTATTTGCTTACTGATTATTCTTTAATCCCATATACATCTCTTTTAATCCGGGCCCACAAATTTTCTCTCAGATTAATATCTGGATACACTGAGAGTCATTTCATAAATTCAGTGTTTTTGAAATTATTTGGCAAAGTGAACAGAATGAGGACAAGTATTTACATGAATCTAATCCTGAACTTAAGTCTTCTTCATTGTGACCAGTACCACAGAAAAAAACATCTTGTCCAAGAACTTACAGCAATTTTCTAAGTTTTTCCTGAATTTATCAACAACTCTAAAGTCATCTATCATTTAACTGACTACACGACAAAATAATTACTCCACACAGCACTGCTGTTGTCTTCTAAGTCAAGCTGACAATTTTCACAAAGGACCAAACCTCAAGCATGATCATTAGCTCTACATTCATCACTACTGAGAAAGAAGTTTTCATGTACTTCTTCACCCAACTCTCTCATTACTTTTTATAATGTTTACTTAAAAGCACTTTTTAGTTTGTTTTTCTGTCTTGAGCCAATGTTCTTTATATTCTATGTCTTTTCTCTCTGTTTACATTCACAAAACCAGCTTCAAATATTTTATTGCCACCAATCCTTTTTTCTTGCTAATTACATTTGTTATTTCTATTCAGTCTCTTTTTGTTTCATTCTAAAAGTCAGTTTTTATTGTTCTTATCTTGCTAATGTTTTAAATTTCATTTTAATTGTTCTTTAATCTCTGTTCAATTTTTTCCCAATTTCCAAAGTCATGTTTCCAACACTCAGTAACTTTAAAATATTTTGTTTCTTTTGACTTCTATCACTGTTTATATATCTGAAATTAAATATCAGTTGACATACTTCAATGTATATTTATTTGTTAAATGATAAACAACTCCTGAGTTTTGGTCTGAATTTCTGGTATAAGGAGTTAGCATTATTGACGCTATTTACATTTGAAGTAATATCCTCAGCATTCTTGTTACGATCCCTTGAGATGAAGCATAAAATTTCACATTGCCAAATGATTCATTGTATAATTATAATGTAATAATTATGTGTAATTATCAATGTGTATTTATTTATATATTTCCTGTCAGGCCTATAGTGGCAGTAGAGATAAATCAACTTAAGTCAGTAAGTTTATGAGTGATTACTTCCTTTAGTCATTTTAAACATCTATACAAATAAGATATTTATCTTTATCTACATTTATACAAAATTAGTTCCCAAGCAAATGAACCATTTAATTAAACAGTTCCTTTACTCCTACATTTCTTAGATTACAGTCTTATTTTTTCAAGCCTTTCATGTGAAGCACACAGATACCTTTGGCTATTATATGATCATCTTGTTTCAATTTGGTCTTAAAATAGGCTTTGTCATTCTATTGGTAATCTTTTTCTTCCAAGAGATATTTCCATATCACTGTTATATTAAAGAGATAAATTTTTTTTAAGATGAAAAGATATTCAGCAAAAAGCAATATATATACTACCAGGAGAAATTATTGAATCATAGATACCAGTGAATATCTAAAAAAAATATAAATGGAACAGATTAAATGAACAATTCATTGGCCTCTATTTTAGTTGTGAATTCTTTATCTCTTCTTTATTGAATCTCAATACATTGTTTGAAAACTTTTGTTTCATTGTATCTCACTATTAAATCTTTCTAACAATTGCCATCAATTTTGACAGCATTATTATTTATCATAAAAATATAATCACCATAGAGAACTTTTCCTGTCTACCATCAGGATGGTTGATGCTGAACTCCAGGGAGGTGACACTCCATTCATTCCTGGCCTCATGTTTCCCACTGACATAAAGTTATGCAACTATATTGAGTCAATTGCTATGTTTGCTGAAAGGAAGGTTGGTTTACTGTATCATGCCAAAAAGATTTTTCTGTCAGAATCCATCTTGAACATTTATAACTTTACCATTCCTCCATGTATTGAATACTGTTGCCATATCTGGTCTGGTGCTTCTGCTGTGCATCTTGAGATTCTTAACAAAATCCAGAAAGGGTCTGCAATAGAATTGGTCATGACCAGACATCGTATCTCCAGTCACTTCCCACTGACATGACGTGGCTTCTCTCAGCCTGTTTTACAAATATTTTCATGGTAACTGCTCGGGTGAGCTTTTTTCCTGCTGCCCTGACTACATGAATTTAAGTGTGCCACTAGGTTTCACTGCTTTACTGTTGAACTAGCTAGACGTATTCATCATTTCTGCTCTAACAGTTTTTTTTTCTTACACTTCCCACCTATGGAACTCACCTCCAATTTCTTGCTTCCCTGATAACTAGAATTTTCAAAATTTATTAGGATCTTGAATAAGTTCTTGCTGATTTTTAATGAAAATTAATGCTTTATTTACAAAAATTAGTAAGAAACATGTCACTGAAAGTATTGTTCATTGCTAGCCACTACTTTTTCCCATCATTCTCGCAGCATTTGAGTTCCACATTGGAAAAACAACACGTCTTTGTTGAGGCTAACCATGAGTCAACCCATTTTTTGGCATCTTCATAAGAATGAAAGTGCTGCTCAGCCAGGCCATGTGCCATGGATCGGAATTAGTGATAATCAGACAGTGCAATGTCTGGTGAATAAGGCAGGTAGGTTAAGACTTCCCATTTAAGCATTTCCAAGCAGCTTTTCACCCATTTTGCAACATGTGGCCTAGCATTGTCATGTTGCAAAAATTTTTTGTTGTGTCTCTGCTCATATAGCAGCCATTTTTTTTTCAATGCTCAGCTCAAATGCATCAATTTTAGTCAATAGTGATTTACTTTGATGGTTTTGATCAGTTTGAGCAGCACATATTTAACTACACCAAGCTGATCCCACCAAATGCAGAGTAGACAGTTCAACCCATGAATATTCGACTTTGCCACCAATATTGATGCATGGCTGGGCTTACCTATGATCGTCTATGCTTAGGCCTATTGTAGTGTATCCACTTTTCATCACTGGTCACAATACAATGCAAAAAACATTCATTTTCTATCATTAGAGCAGCTGTTCACACATGACAAGATACCATTTGATGTCTCTGGGCTTCAACTCATACAGCACCCAATGTACTTGTTTTTAAATCATTCCTGATGCATTCAAACATTTCAAAACTGTTGTGTGATCATCTCTTAATGATTCTGCAAGTTCAGCTTGTGCCTGACATGAGTCTTCATGAAGCAATGCCTCCAATTCTTTTTTTTCAAACTTCAATCATTATTTTGAAGCATTTAAAACAATCTCTGCATGTTGTTTCCGACAGAGCACAGTCGCCATAAGTCATGACAAGAATTCTGTGTGCTTCAGTTACAGATTTCTTTTTGAATAAAGTAGTGCACAATTACACTTTGTTTGGCATGAAACCCAACATGTTTAACACTATGAAAAACAAAGCTGTTTACACTCTTTCAAATGACATACACTGAATTTCAAGCTTTATAGTACTTCCTTATAGATGTATTACCATCTAAAACTACATGCTCAGAGTTCTGGGAATGCCATCTGTTGGAAACTACAACTTTAGTATGTAGTTAAGGAAAATGTTGTAATAAAATAAGCACATCCCATCTCCCTCTAAGCTTGCAACTATTCACTATAATAAAATAAACTTTTTCAGCGCTAAAGCTAAATTAGTCAAATAAAGCTTCATAAGCCTCTACTTAGAATTGTTGCTATATTACAGAAAGCAATATGTAGGGACTAAACATCAACTGTAAGATAGAATGTATGGTTGTAAATAGAAGGAACTGCCAAAAATGTGAACTAGGAATTTTAGACACCAAAATCAAGCAAGTACAAAAATTAAAATACCTAGGAAGTGTTTTAACAGAGGAAGTAATATACATCATTATTATCCAAAGGTACACTGGAATAGTGAAAGGTGCCTACTAAAAGGCAAGCAAAGTATTAAGAAATAGGAAAATTTCTTTAGTAACAAAAAAAATGCACACTGCATTGCTATATAATATCAGTTCTTCTATATGGCAGTGAATGTAGGACAATCTCTTCTTAGATAAAGAAGAGACTTGAAGTAATAGAAATGTGGTTCTGCAGAAAGATGCTGAGAATATCACAGACTGAATATATGAGTAACAATGAAGTTTTAAGGAAGACGGAAACAAAAATGACACTTAGAATTATAAAGAGAGAGTTGAAATTTCTAAGGAGATAATGAGGAAAAAGGCTTAGAAAATTTAACACACTCAGGATATATTAAAGGCAAGAGGGACAGAGGACAGCAGCACATAACCTACCTAACAAGCTTGTGTAAATAGTTGGCAGGACAGGGATTAGAAGAGATAGCAAAAAGATAAACATTGATAAGAGTTACAAAGGGCAGGAAGTTGTGGAGGACCATGATCGCCCATGTCCTGAAGGGATATGGAACATAGAAAATATTCTTTCATAGTAAAGATAGGAATATTAGCAATGTTGGAAAGTCCTTTTAACATTACTAAAGTTGCATACCAGACAGTGGAGAATGGTAAACTAAATTCCTGTAGAGAAATAGAAAAGTTGCTCCAAGACATAATGCTGTAATTAACAATCAAAGATGGTAAAAACAAATTCTGGCAAAGAATAGCTACCAAATGCATATGTATTTAAACATTTTTCCTCCAGCAATTTCTGCTCTCAAAGATTTCTCTTCTTACATAAGACATCTTATCAACTGCTGCTTTTCAATTAAAAACAGGGAAACTGCAAAGAACTATTTACGCAATTTAAGCAACTTTGTATTTTTTTTTTTTTTTTATACTCTGGGCATTTGTTTTGGTTATCTACAAAAATATGATATATCAGCATGAAGGAATGGATAAAAACTATTTTCATATTTCTATGTACACAGTGACATGTCTGTTTTAAAAAACATAAGCATCAGAAACAAAGAAAAGAGAACTGAGCTGTTACATAATATGAGTCCACCTATATGGCAGTGAATGTTGGACAACCTCCTCATAAATGAAGAAAAGACTTGAAACAACAGAAATGTGGTTCTACAGAAAGATGATGAGAATATTATGGAGAAACAACAAAGTTTTAGAAAAAATGAAAATAAAAAAGGACACTTACCAGAAATAGTGGAAATTTTTAGGGCACATAACGAGGAAAGCAGCCTTGGAAAATTTAATATTCACAGGACAGATTGAGGGCCAAAAATACAAAGGAAAACACCATATAACCTATCTAGCGAGCTTGAGTAAAAGGATGGAAGGACAAGGTTTTGGAGAGATAACAAAATGACAAAATTTATTAAGATCTACAAAGGACAAGAAATTGTGGAGAGCTATGATCACAAATGTATTGAAGGGACACAGAACATAGAAGAAACATCAGACAAATCAGGAATTCAGTTCTGATTAATATAACAAATGTAGACAGAAAACAGCAAGAAGTCCAAGAAAAAGTAGTTAAAGGAAAGTAGGAAGAAAGGACTAACCAGTTCTAACAAGAAAATATGGTTGTCAGCAAGAGGAAGAGTCCAGGATGCTAGCCAGAAGTTAGAGATGTCAAAATCAAGCAAGTACAGAAATTTAATATCTAGCCAGTATTTTAATGAAGAAAATGAAGAATATGACACTGAAATCAAGTCACAATGTGAAAGATGCTTTCCAAAAACTAAACAAAGTATTAAGAAACAGAAAATTTTGTTAGAAACAAAAGAAAAGTGTCCCAAATATCAATTCTGCTATATGGTAGTGAATGCTGGATAATTTCCTCACTGATGAAGAAGTGGCTTAAAGCAATAGAGATATGGTTCTACAGAAGCATGCTGAGAATATCATGAACAAAGCATGTAAGCTGCAAGGAAGTTTTAAAGAAAATGAAAACAAAAAGATTGCTTATATTTAGAATTAAAAAGAGATGGTTGAAATTTCTAAGACACATAATGAGGAAAGAAAACTTGGAAAATTTAACACTCATATAAACTTAAAGGGACAGAAGGAAACATCAAGTAACCTACCTAATGAGCTTGTGTAATGGATAGCAGAACAGAGAAGAGGAGGTATAATAAGAAGCAAATGTGGCTAAGAGCTACAAAAGATTGGAAGTTTTGAAGAGCCATGACTGCCCTACAGATAGAATACAACATATAGAAGATAAAATTGTTAAAGGATAAAAGAAAAGCTAATTCAGATTCTGTCACCAAAAAGTCATTAAATCTATAGACTTAAGTATCTTCTAAGTATGATTGAGTAATCCAAGAGGCAAAAATTGCTATTTTTAAGACAAGTTAAAAATCTATCAGGAAGTCTTGTTGAACAAAAAAAGATTCTAATGTACATTCAAGAATGCTAGCATTAGAAACAAGATTCCACCAGTTATAAAAGCTTACTTTTTGTGGCATTACAACATTAGCAAGGATAGCTTTATTTGTTGAATCTAAAAAGAAGAGCAAGAAAAATAGATAAAAAAGAAGTAAAACAGACAGAAACAAAGGGACCAGAAAAAGAAAAATGAAGAATAACCAAAAAAAAACAAAGACACCCTGACACCAAAAAGAATGATAGTTCTTTGACCATGTATTGGGTGAATTTTAGTTAAAAAACAAAGTCAGTTTAAATTAAATTTTGAAATTAAAGTAACCAGTCAAGAGAGCAAGATATCAATGTAACAGAATGATACAAACACAAGGTATCTCATTAAACTTGTTCTTTCCCAAATCTTGTAAAAGAAACTTTGACATTAAAAATGTTTGATTTCATACCTTCATTTTTAATACTACTTTGTTGAAGGAATATTTTTAAATCTAGACAAAATATTTTTCATAGAATAAACAACACTATTCCACAAGGCTATGTTTACGACAGACATCTAAAGAAAACTGGAAAGTACAAAGGCCAAAGCATAAATATATTAAACAAGATGGCTATCCTGATCCAAATAGAAAGGCATTTTAATAAGTCATTTAAAACTAAGTAAGATAGCTCACATATTTCTGTATTAATTGTCATAGCAAATTAAATGACTCTTACAAATGATTATTTTATATGAAATGTAATTATACACATCATGATTTATTAATCATGCAACATGCTAAATACTCTGAGTTAAAAAAATTTGATCAAGATCACAGAAAAATAAAATATAATTCCTCAAAACATTTACTCAATTCATTTGCTTAGCAATCATTAAATTAATGAATAATGACAAATATTTGCCAATTTATATGATACTTGTTTTATATAGGTATTTTCTAGACTTATTTACTCTAATTTATCATAATTCTCCAGCTTTCTTCTCATAATATTTACATACTTTTTAAGTGTATATTATACACTGGCTAGTATAGTGATAAGCTATATATATATATATATATATATATTGAATAAAAAAAAAAATATTAAAAAATTAAAATCTTTAGACACACTGGGTTGTAGATTAATATTCTTTCGTTTTTTTATTATTATTTCATTTAGATTCCTCGACTAGTTTCAACCAAAATGTATATATATATATATATATATGATAAGATAAAGAACAAGTAGGAAATAGATCTTAATCTAAGATGTTTCACTTTATAAAAGCTTTGTCAGAGATCAAGATAGAAATACTAAAAATTGAAAAGCAAAGAGATGCAGATTAATGGTATGTTGTTTTTGGCTATTTCTTATTGGTTAGATACATGTCACATGTAATAAAGTAATAGATAATATTCAAATAAATGTAAGAAAACATGCTGGATACTAAAGTGTGTAAAAGTTAGTGAGATGCAGTAGGATGTTTTGATTGGATATGTGTCATGGGTAATGAAGTAACATAATATTCAAATAAGCGTTAGAAAACATTATTGAATATTATCTTCCTTCTTTACACATGACATATCCAATTAAAACATGAAGTGGCTGAAATTGTAATTTTATGAAATTTCAAGAAATTAGGTATGTGGGGGTAACACATGTAAAAAACAAAATAGGTTTAATAAAAAAAAAATTTTCAAGAATTATTTCATAATTTCATTCATTTGTAAATAAGTTCTGAAAATTTCATTAAATTTCAGCAATTATTTGATTTTTGCAAGAATTTCCAAAACAATGTTTTTTACTGCAAAAAAATGTTAAATTTCCTAATACTAATCTTTAGCACATTAGCTGATGCAAGAAAAACAAGATTTTTAGTCAAAATTTTGAACATGCTAGAAAAGATTAAAAAACTAATAAAATAATAAAAAATTTAATAAAATAATCAAACAATATTTTGGTCTTTCTTCTTAATGTATATATATATATATATATATATATATATATATATATATATGTGTGTGTGTGTGTGTGTGTGTGTGTGTGTGTATATATATATATATATATATATATATATATATATAAATATAAAATGCACATTTGTGTTTCTTCAACAACTGCAGAGAAAACCTGTGGTTTATTCTGCATCTATGCTGAGCAGAATTTATTTATAGTTTCCAGAAGAGAGTGCATAATCTGGTGTGATCTGTAGTTGAACAAGGCCAGTCCACTCAAACCCTTAGTCATGAGGACTTCTGACTGTTATAGAAGCCATTAATGATGCTTATACAACCATCATCAATGGCTTCCAATCAATTTTCACTCACGAAACTTAAGCTCAGCTATGATTTGTTTTTCCGGCACTTCCAATGGTCTCCTGTGATCAGTTTTCATGGTTAAAACATTAACACTCTGGCCATAAAACACACACATATATTACCTATCTTGTCATTTTTTATATATATATATATATATATATATATATATATATATATATATATATATATATAAAATGACAAGATAGATAAAATATATATAAATGAAGCTAATTGAAATATTTATATTAAAAACGAACAAATATTTCTTAAAAAAAAACAAACTTGAATGTAAATTCTCTTCTCCAAAATTCTTTATCAAGTAAAAATAACATTTTTCTTATGTTTGAAAAACTGAAATTAAAACATCATGTTTTAATAAAATATAGCCAAAAAAAAAATAAATAAATAAAACCGCTGGAAAGTGAAAAAAAAACTTTTTGTATGTTACTGCAATAAATGCATTCAACTAAATCGGTTCTACTGATTCCAAATCCATATTCAGAACTTTATTACCATCCCAGTCTCTTGAGATATGCACATGGAATATTCACATTCAAAATAAATACTATATTAATAATATTTATTGAGAGAAAATTTAGTTGTGAAATAACCAAATAAATATGAAATACCAATTCCTATCTTCATATGAATTACCTATTTCTATCTTCAGTAATGTTTGAGACATTTGTGAAAAGCTTGTTTGCCATTGTATGAATGACAACCACCCCCCACCAAAAAAAAAAAAAAAAAAAAACCCAACAAAAAACAGAATCTACAATTTTTTTAATAAAACTGTTATTAATTTCTTTTTCTTTTCTCTTTCAGGGTATATAAGTTGACTTTGTGCATGAAATATTGGAACAAAAATCTTCCTCAATATGTCTGGGTCAACCAAGGAAAAGACATTTTGCATAGAGATCTATTTCACCAAAAAGTCATACATTGCAGTGCAAGCAAACTTTTGAAAAAAGTTTCAGTGTTGTCATGCTCCATCAAAAAGCAGTATTTTTGACCGAGTTTAGATGTTCAGAGAATATGGGACTGTGCAAAATCTGAACTCTAAAGGTCTGAGGAACACTTATTCTGGTTGGAGTGTGAGTGCTAAAACAGAAATAAATAAATCACTTCAACAACAAAATCAACAGCTGGGAATCTTTCAAGAGTCTCTGAGGTGTGTTCTTAAATCAGATCTTCATTTGTATCCTTACAACATCCAAATAAAGCAAAAACTTATGGAGACGGACATGGAAAAATGCGTAACCATGTGTAAATGGTTTTGTGACATAACCAAAGACAATTTAGACTTCTCAGATCATGTTTGGTTCTCTGACAAAGCACACCGTTTTCAGGACATGTAAACAGCAAAAACAATGTTTACTGGGTTGCAGCTGCACCAGAGGATGTGTTACAGAGGCCGTTGCATGCAACATTTCTAAACATGGCATTATCAGCTCATATTGGTTGGAAGATGAAAATGAGAGACCTCAAACAGTGAGTCCAGAGTTGGCAGTGCTGAGGAAGCTTTGGGCATCACTGGGACGACACAGAGGGATAGATTGAGATGAACACAGCAAGACAGGCCCTCCATGCACACACACATCAAATGATTCCCTAGCCTGGCTGAAAGAGCGATTTTGGAAGAGACTGATCAGCAGCAAGTGAGACATTAAGTGGGCACCACACTCACTGGGTTTGAACCCCACAAATTTTTTATTTGTGGGGGTATTTCAAGGATAATGTGTACCAGAACAACCCTCAAATGATTGGTGAACTGAAAAAAGCAATCATAGCAAAAATCAGGGAAATCCCCAAAGAGAATTGTGCCCAAGTGACAATTTTGTACAACATTTGCAACTTTGCCTCCAATGCTGTGGAGCCCATTTGCAGCATATTTTGGAAAGAACGTAACTTTTATGCAAAGTGGCCAATTTAACTAAAACTTTGGAGAATGATTGTACCCAGACTGAAGTATAAATTCACCAAGTTTCTTGAAATTAACTGGACCTTTGTAGGATTTATTACATTATTAATGGGTTCTGTTTTTGATGGGGGGGTCACCCTGTAGCTTGATCCTATCTTAGATAGGTTTGGTTAAACCTTTCATCTTTCTTATCACTTACAGCACTCAGATTCACCAGAAGAAATCAAGATGAAATTGCAACAAATGATTTTTAATTGACATCCAGCATCCTGTTCTTTGTTATGCTGTTAGCATCTTGCTAATCAGTATATTTTTCAAATCTTTGTGATCCAACCAAAATGAATGAATCGCATGCCTCCAGAGGAGTGAGTAAATAATTATAAACTCCCCACTTTACATTTATATATACAAATATACTCATAAAAATGAGAAACAGCAAGATATGGAAATAACAAATCAAGTTTTATTTTTTATCAGGTTGTTATGTGGTGTTGGAGACATGTCTGATAGTAATACTGTGTAAAATTGTCAGTTTGGAATCAAATGTAGATCAAATATGGATCAGAATACAACAGAATGATAAGAAAGAATAAGTAAAGTGTATAGAGTCTTCCTCATAATTTTTTTTTTTACAGATGTGTGTAATGAGTGTCCAGATAATTTAGTCCAAAAATATGAGGGTTTTCTTTCTTTGAATTTTTGTTGAGTTCTAAGAGATAAATGTTACTATTAAGGACTGAAAAAGGAAAAGGAGTCGAAATTTTTGTTGACGCATATGAGAATGTCATGTGTTTGTGTGTGTAGAGAAAAAAAAAATGGGGTCACTTCTTACTGGTTTAGAGAAAATTAATTGAGGATAATTATAATTTTTATAATCATTTTTGACATTTTAATTCATTTTTACTTTTTATGGACATGACACAGTGATAGTATAATTAATTTTTTTATAGACACAACAACACTATTAATATATTTACCTTGAATATAAAAAGGCTATGTACATATCTCAAAAGACTTATATATAAAGATAATTGTGAATGCCAATTTAGATACAGCAGCCTTGATTTAATTCAATCCAGTATTGTCTGGGTATCAGGCACAATTATTTTTTTTTTTGTCACCCAATGTAATTAATGCAAAACAAAGTGTTGGTTCCAATCAGAATAGGAATGCCTGCAAAATACTTCCACCTCCCCAATTTATAGACAAAACACACATATGCATGCTGGGATTTTTCACTAACCAATAAGATAGGCCACTTCTCAGTCTTATCTGACTTAGTTCTGTTTTTTCTTATCTTGAAGCCAGAACATTATGATTGCTTGACTGTACCCCCTTATGTGGGTTAACATCATTCTTAGTTTTGTGAACTTTTTGTCTTATTACTGTTGCTTTGCCTTGCATATATTGTTTGCTTGCTTTATATTATTTTTGCCCTGTTCTTTCTCTTATTATTATTTATTGCAAACTTTTCATTTCTGTTTGGTGGACAGTTCTGCAAATTACATTTATCCATGGCCAATTACTCAACACAAAGTTTCTCCAATCATGCAAAAATAATGGCAATACTAAGTATTCAGTCTATTCCTAAACATGATTTTACTCCAGTTGCAAAGTCTTTTTTGCTCATTATAATATAACTGTGAAGTGATAAAACTTACGGCCAAGTGAATCCAATCGACAGCAGCTCGGACATCTTGGTAGATAGAAGAAAAGGACATAAAAAGATCTCCAAGTCTCACTCCAGTTTTAGTCCTGTAGAGAGAAACATTCATCAATGAAAGAGTCATGACAAGGAATAAAATTGGAATAAAATTTAATAAAAAAGCTGAAACTAATAAGATTTAAATCCCACAAAAAAACTGATACATTAATATGAATTCAAAAAACTTATTAAAATATGATTACAATAAATAATTTTCTTATATTTTGTACTGTAAATGTGTAATTTATACATACAGAAATTTTCTGCAGGTGTTATTTATAGTTTCACAAGATTCTATAATTGCTGGAATTAAAAACATCTTTTTTGTTTGTATAAACAAATTTTTTGAAAATGCCATGTCTCTTCAGCAAGTAGGTGATCATGGCTATTTAGTTTGTTTTTTTTATCTGTGAATTACCATGTCTTCTTGAGAAAGATAATGGAAGTGGTTTCCAGTTGCATTCTCAATGGTTTAAAATTCAGAGTTGTCCTCCTAAATTGGAGGAACTTAGTTTATCCTGCTATTTAACCAATAGCTGAGAGGATAAGAGATGGATTCATGCCTTTTTCAAGAGCATTTTTGTGAAAGTGAACACAATATGCTAGACTGGAATTTGAACTCAAGCTTGCTGATTCTATTACTGTATTGTTAACCATTACATTACCAGTATGTTCTTATAAATGGTCATACAAATCTGTAAAAAACTAAAATATCAAAAGAAAAGATTTAATTTTTCTGTTATGAATCTAACCTTTTTGTTACAGTTTCATAAGGATTTTGATAAAGACTTAAAAAGTTTTTGTAAAAACTGAAACTGCTTTATTTTTAAAAGAAAGCAATGAAACTCGAATATTAGACTTAAATTTTGTCTACATGATAACTCATCATCATCAATATTTTCATGTCTGGGTGTGGTTATAAGGTCACTGCACAGCTGAGCACCAGACCAGTTCCCTGTGCATATCTGGGTTGAAAGCCGAAGAGGTATTCATTCATGCATAGCCTAGACAAGCAGATCTAGTAGAGTCCATCTTACTCTAGGTCAAATCACAGCCAATGTCCTCCAACTTGTAGGCTCACCATGTTCACTGAGATATGTCTTGATTCTATTGGGAGAACCCTCTACCCTGGCCATTGACTTTAGTCTTGGAAATCCACCACCCAGTGATACTGTATTATCACTGCACTGGCTATATATATATATATATATATATATATATATATATATATATATATATATATATATATATATATGTGCAGTACTTAGTAGAAAGCACTCAATATCAGTGATAGAGCTAACCTATTCAGTTGTATGGATATGAGTTTGTGACCTGCGATTAAACCGTGACATAGACATGTCATCATTGAAGATTGTGGAAAATCTGTTCTTTCTCTCATTTGGATATATATAGTTACAGCGTTGAGTCTATCTCATCATACAAGAAGGTTCATCTGCCCTTTGACAGGTCTTGGTTTTAATCATCCTGGGTGTCTAACTATCCTCCTCACCAGAATAGATTATATAGAATAAGAGTTAATGTTGTGAAAAGGTATCAAAGTATATGGCAAAAATTATGGCAATTTGTAACACATGAATTTAATAAAAATTTGATAATTAATATATGCACATTTAAATTATGTAATCAACTATGAAAAAGTTACTTGGGTGAGATTTTAATTTTCAGTGGAATCAGGGCCATGTTAAGCTAGTGCAGGGTTTGTAGCTTATGTTCTTATGTAGTCCTAAATTTAAAATAATTTCCATAAATATTAAATCAAATTGTTTACTAACATAGTGATAAATATTTTAAAACAGGTAAATATTTAATTTCTATCAACATAATAAACAAACCCAGAAAAAACAGAGACAAAAATTAGATTAAATGGCCTTGGTATAATGATATCTGAAATAATAATTAAAAATGCAGTTCCCTCAACATGTAAACATTAATACCACCAGATTGTAAGTCAGACTGCTTGAAGGTATTCAATGCAGGAATCATGACATTTGCTACAAGATTAATCTGGCACAGAGTGAAATTTTTTTTAGACTATCCTCAGCTTTGTTGTTTTTTTTTTTTTTTTTTTTTCATGCAATGTTTTGAGCTGATCAATTCCCCCTCTTTTGTGATTTGAAACATTTTTTTTTTCCTAATTACAAGTTACAATTTTTTTGGTTTCATTTTTAATTTGGGTTATGTGATATTTTCATGTCTATTACAGATTTGTTGTTTCTGTTTGAATTTCTGGAATGATTACATGCAGACTATTGTCCTCATCATTGTTGTTATCACAACGTTTTGCCCTCCAACCTTCATCATGTGTATGTCAATCTGGGTAATCCACATGATATTCTGAGCTGAACCCTTTATTCATTCTGCCACATATCTACAGATATTTTGTCTAGTTCTTGTTCTGGAGAGTTACACATCTGGAAAGAATCAGTGTTATGCTAGACTATGAGGATTCCCTTAGTAGGCCTAAAGTAGAAGTATGACTGGCACTAATGAAGAAAGAAAGACAAATGACAGTAAGTTTTCAACAGCAGCAGCTTTAACAAAAGAGAAAAGATTCAGTGAATAGTCAAGCATGACAAAGCAGCAGCAGCAGTAGCACTCACCAGCAGGTAGGTTATGTTTAAGGCTCCAAGTTCTCTACA
Source organism: Acanthosepion pharaonis (assembly GCA_903632075.3). Lineage (NCBI taxonomy): Eukaryota > Metazoa > Mollusca > Cephalopoda > Sepiida > Sepiidae > Acanthosepion > Acanthosepion pharaonis. The sequence continues at coordinate 559,013 of CAHIKZ030000588.1, read as the reverse complement.
GAGGCTATTATTTAGTGATTGTGAGTTCAATCCCTGGACTGGGTTGAGCAGTGCATACGTGGACTCAGTGGAAACAGGGCAAGCAATAACAATACTAAGAATATGAACTAGATGAGATATTCTTTGATATGGGAAGTGGAACAAGAACAGTCTACTCTGTACTTTAAATAATGGATTCAGTTCAGAATTCTCTGTAGATTGCCTGGATTGGTATACACATCATGAAGGTTGGAAAATGTTGTGATAAGATGAGTACAATAGTTTGCAAGTAATTAGTGTAAATAATGAGTTGTTTATTATTTACTTGTGTGTGTTAGTTTAATGACATTACTGATTGTAGTTCTTAATTTCCATTTTTTTAATAGCCTTCTTATGACTTAAGGAAAACAAATTACTATTAATAGGCATATAGATATGGACATAAAGCCTGAAATTATCAAGGTTGTAAAACAGCTATAACAAAACTGTTTACAGTTGAACCAAGATCCTTATCATAATGTTTTTACCATTGTTTCAAGTGTCACTTGACCCAGGTAATTTTCAAGGAATTTCTAAACAGACACTTTATTTACTCAAGGCAATAAAAACACATGCTAAAACAAGAAGAAAAATTAACAAAAAAAAAGAGGTAACAAAAAAATGAAATAATATTACCATAAAATGGTAATAGCAAAACAAGATTAACAAAAAAGTAGCTAAAGTTGTTTATCAGTCTTCTTTCAACAGAACTCACTTTGATCTTTAGTGTCCATTTTCTGCCCTTGATTGAGCTCTGATGAAAGACGACTGATAAAACAATTTAGCTGTTTTTTTGTTTTATTTGTTTTGTTAATCCTGTTTTGGTATTATCACATTTTGTTACCTTTTTGCTGCTTATGCTTTAACCTGTAAATTTATTCATTGTCTCTTCTTTTTATTTCAATTTTCTACTGCTGCAAAGATATTTTCTTTATTTATTCTATGGGAGAAGATTGTTCTCATTCTGCTGTTCATGTCTAGGGATATTTGCTTTTGTTCTTTTTAAGTGCTGCTCAATTATTGCTAGTCCTCTTTCTACTGTGTCACCAGCCAATGATTTAATCCTCTAGGCTATTGGCCTGGGTGTTTCTGAGTTCAAACACTGGCCTAATACAGGACTAACAATAGTAATAAAAAAGTAACAGAAGTAATAAAAAAAATGGGGTGAGATATCCCAGATTTAAAGACAGTGGAATGAGAACAATCTGGGTAGATTAAATATAGGATGCAGTTCAACATTTCCCAAAGGCTACTTGGAGTGACATCTAAAGAAGTCTGGTGAGTACAATGTTAATAACAAAAATGAGGATGTCACTCTGACTGCAAATAATGTAGTTAATTATAGCTCCTCATTGCAGAACTTCAGTGAGTCAAGAAACACCATGATAATACCAGAGACCAGCTTATGGGCAGAACAAGAGCAACAATGAAACTTTACATACAGGGATTAAAAAAATAAAAAATAAAAATAAAATATAATTTACTTAAAAAAAAAAAAAAAAAAAAAAATTTGATAATGAATTATCAGAAATACTCTAGGTAAAAAAGAGCTGTTCTTTGTTTATAAAAATTACACAGAATTAAAATAAGTCTGGCATAAAATAATTAGACATTTGTGCTACTTGATCATAAATTGATTGCTTGTAGGCAAATTGTTTGAGATTTCATTATAGAGCCAAAAGGATTAGTTCTTTTTGTTTTGCTGCAAAATTGGATTGCATTATATTTGTTCATTTGTGGGAACATTTTTGGTTAACTACAGGTTTATTAAGCAATTTCTTGAGGCTGTGCTAAGCTGGATGTACCTGAACTGGCATTTGAACAATATTTTTCTTTAAAACTGCATGGTAGGACAGTTTTATCTTTATTTTTAATAGTTGATGAGAAAGTTACCAAAGTAGTAAATGCCTTATTCTGAACCCCACAAAAAGGGGTTTTAAAAAAATAAAGAATTAGCAAGAAAGAATCAAATAAAATTTTTTTTTAAAAAATGGAAAAAAGAGAGACAAAAAAGTTATGGGGAAAAAAAAAGAGAGACAAAAAAGTTATGGGGAAAAAAAAAGAGAGACAAAAAAGTTATGGGAAAAAAAAAAGAGAGACAAAAAGGGAAAAAAAAAAAAAAAAAAAAGTTATGGGAAAAAAAAAAGAGACAAAAAAGTTATGGGAAAAAAAAAAAAAGACAAAAAAAATTTATGGTAAAAAAAAAAAAAGAGACAAAAAAGTTATGGGAAAAAAAAAAGAGAGACAAAAAAGTTATGGGAAAAAAAAAAAGAGAGACAAAAAAGTTATGGGAAAAAAAAAAAGAGACAAAAAAGTTATGGGAAAAAAAAAAGAGAGACAAAAAAGTTATGGGAAAAAAAAAAGAGAGACAAAAAAGTTATGGGAAAAAAAAAAGAGAGACAAAAAAGTTATGGGAAAAAAAAAAAAGAGAAAAAAAGTTATGGGAAAAAAAAAAGAGAGACAAAAAAGTTATGGGGGAAAAAAAAAAGAGACAAAAAAGTTATGGGAAAAAAAAAAAAAGTTATGGGAAAAAAAAACAAAAAAGTTATGGGGAAAAAGAGAGACAAAAAAAGTTATGGGGAAAAAAAAGACAAAAAAAGTTATGGGGAAAAAAGAGACAAAAAAAGTTATGGGGAAAAATGAGAGACAAAAAAAGTTATGGGGAAAAATGAGAGACAAAAAAAGTTATGGGGAAAAAAAGAGACAAAAAAAAAAAAATGGGGGAAAAAAGAGAGACAAAAAAGTTATGGGGAAAAAAGAGAGACAAAATAGTTATGGGGAAAAAAGAGAGACAAAAAAGTTATGGGGAAAAAAGAGTGACAAAAAAGTTATGGGGAAAAAAGAGAGACAAGAAATAGAAAAAAGACAGATAAACCAAATAGGAAAAAAGAGAGACAAAAATTGAAAAAAACAGAGACAAAAACTGGAAAAAAAAAGTGAGACAAAAAATGGAAAAATCAATGGAAGAAAAGAAACAGTAAATGAAGAAAAAAAGAAAAAAAGATACAAAATATATAAAAAGAAAAAGAAAATTAAACAAATAATGAAAAAAATAAATAAAAAGGAAAGAGTCCACACAGAAAACCAGAAATTGAAACACCAGTTTAAACAAGTTGAGGCAGCATACTCATCTCACTGAAGTGGATTGCTTGCTGGTTTTTGTGCCTGAATTGAGAATTATTGAAGAAAATATTGTGTCTGTTTTTATAGCTGACAAAAAGACTAACAAGATTATCAAATCCACAAAAGACCAGTTGATTACTAATTGTTCAAGAGTTAAGCTGTAAAAAAACAGGACCTTTCCATGTAGGAAATTCTGTTGTTCACAGCTGGAGATTTCTGGCCTTGACAAACAAAAGTCTCTAAACAAATATTTCATGTAGAATATCAGAGCCAGCATTGGACCATGAATGTTTTTTTCAGTATAGGGAAATCATTGACAAGAATCCGGACTGGATACATGTGAAGTACGGTTTTGATGTCATAAATGACTGGTTGGATGTCAAGGGTTTCAAACTGCCAGATCACTTCTCTAAAATGAAACGGGAGTGCTAAGTACTATAGGGAAATTGGTCACTTCTCTGCAGCTTGTCCAGAACAAGAGCCTTCCACCTAGCTCAGCTGCTTAAAAAGAGATCGTTATCATCTTTGCTTAGCTTCTAGAAGGCACTTTAGTGCACCTTCAGATTTTGGTGTCATATTTTGTGTTGGCTTCGTTGCCTATATTCCCATGTCTGATGAATTGAAGATGATTGGAAGGTTTAATAGTGATTAAATTATGGCGGCAAAAGAAAATTAAGAACAGCAAGGATACTTATGTGTATGGTTATTAAGAATAGAAACACAAAGTATTTAGACATTTTCCTTTAAACAATAACGAACTATCACTTTTTTTAAATGATAAATTCAAATGTATGGATGTGGCAGCAGTATAATGATTATCAGTCCAGAAAGTGGATTTGGCATGCCAAGTTCAAATACTGATGAAGTTTGGTTCATTCACTTCACTATAATGTCCTTGGAAAAGGCATATGATTGCATCTTTCTCTTGGCTAGCAACCAATCTAGGAGAAGGACAACTCTGAAGTCAAAACCAATCTAAAGAGAAGATCCCAGTCATGTCATTTTACTTTAAACACACCTATTGCTACAGTATACATGTAACCCCCAATGATCCTAAAGGGTTACAAGACCATGAACCTTAAAAAGTAACTTTCTATATTTCTTCATGTGCACAAAGATTGTTGAACAATAACAGAAGGGACTATGTTGTAAAGTGACATATGCATTTGTTCTTCATCAATGGAAATAAAAGGTGTATGATAGAAATTGCCTTTACTTTTTTTTTTTTTTTTTATTTACCCTCGTAGTTATTAACTTTAGTACATAAGTATGTCTTTCTTTCAAAAGTAACTCTATTGATTACCATCAAATTAAGTATGTAATCTAAATATGGAAGTTTGGTAACAATGGATTGATGCTTAAAAAAAAAAATTCTACCACAAAATTTGAACCCAAAGTCAATGGCAAAATAAAAGTAGATGTCCACTCAGTTAGGAACTCTGCCTTGAGAGACTATTGGGCCTTAAACTCACACTTGACCTCAAATGTAGCTCATACATATGAGCCATTGCTAAAGATGAAGGTAAAATGGTTGGCTCCCTGTACCACTCTAGTAAGTACCTGACTCCATGCACTATCCTCTACCTTTACAAGAGTCAGATCATACCAAGAATGGAATACCATTGTCATATTTGAGTGGGAGGTGCCCAGATAGAATTTTCTAGCTTTGATAGAATCCAAAGCATCTAAGAGTCCTTGTGAGTGACAAATTATTTTCCACTCTTCAACCTCTCTCTCACAGGCAGGATGTGGCAAGCCTCTTGCTGCTCTATCGCTACTTTAATGGAAAGTGCTTGGATAAACTACATTCCTTCAGGTCTAACTTTTATGGTAAAGACCCACCATGCTATGCATATTGTAGCAAACCACCCACATTTTTTCCATATTCCATCGATCCAAACCACTGTTCTGTGGAATTGACACCCAGGGGATGTTTCCCTGATCACTACAATCTTAACCTGTTTAAGTCTAGGCTTAACAGTTATCTTCCCCTCCTATCCATACAAACTGCCTCCTAATCTAACCTCTACCTTGTGCGGACCCTGGGCCTTATACAGGGTCAACCTTACTATATAACAAAATAAAAGAAAGTCTCTTGCTACTACTTATTCCACACCAATAAAGTCACACTGTCAGCCAAGCCAAAAATGACGTTTACCCACAGGAAGATTAAGAACTGCCAGAATAATCATGTGTATGGTTATCTTGAAAATTAAAGTTAAACATTAAGTCTGCGAGATGGCTTATTACTGAAAAAGATAAGGAAGAGCAATGATATTTCTAAATCTAGACTATAGCTCATAGATTTGAGAGAGTCTCAGCCAATCTATGTAAAGGTTCACTTACATGTTAAAAAAATATAATAAGCATTTCACCTTATTTTTTCTTCGAGTTTATCTAAGCCATGGCTTTGTTATATTGTGTATGTCAAGTAAATCCAACTAGATGAATTTAAGTGTGCTACTAGATTGGCATCTAGGTCCCATCCATTTACTGCTGAAATAGCTAAACATAAGTGCCCCTTCTACATCAACAATTTTTTTTTGTACTTCCCAACTGTGGAACTAACTTCTGATTGCTTCCCTGATAACTATAATCTTCAAAAATTTAAATGCAACATCAATTGCCATCTTCTAAATTCTTGAATCCCTTTCATCTTTTTTCTTTCTTTCAATCCTCCCTATACTCAATTCTCACTTTCACTCCCCATAACCCCTCTATGTACTAGTGGCATTTCTGCCTTGCTTGCAGTGATATGATTTACAAAAAAAAATAAAAAAAATAAAAAAAAATAAAAAAACCATGTAACCTAGTACTGTCTGTTGCATTGTTGGGTCATCTGCAACTAAACTAGTTCCCCCACCAGGCTTTTCTGGTGATTAGGGTTGTGACACCCAGTAGGATTAAAAACAAGACTTGTCAATGGGCGGATGAATCTTTTTATAAGTTAATGGCTATGTAGTACAATGGGGTAAACTGGGAAATAGCTACATATGCAGGCAATGTGGTGATGACGCCTCATTGCTATGTGGAGAACATCCTAAAATGAAGTTAACAGAGAGAGCAGTGAGTTATCCTGATTGAGTCAATGACTACGTGTCAGTGACTAAAGCAAACTTTCCAGTTATAGACATCAGTGGTTTGACCTGGAGAGAGATGACCTCCACCAGGTTTACTTGCTCAAATCATGCTATGCATGAATGAATAACACTCCAGTTTTCAATGCAGATATGTGGAGGAAAGTGGTCAGGTGCTCAGCTGTACAGTGACCCTACAACCACACCCAGTCAGGTGTAAAGGCTGCAGATTTACAAGGTATTAAAATCAAAAAAGACATTTTTGAGACCTCTGCCTAAGTTTTTAATGACAAGGTATGGAAATTAAAGAAAAAACTGTCTGGTTTATATGATGCTTCTAGAGCTAGATCTATGCTTATTAGAGATTAACTTATCCAATTTTCTGTTAGGATATGTTTTTTTTTTGGATAATTCATGGTTTCTGTGGTGCAACAATGGTAGATTTACTTTTAATGTTTATGACTTCCTTTGAAGTGGTGCTAAATCATCTGAAAAACGTAGGTTCACCTATCACGTGGTTCACACCCCTTCCCCAGTCTTTAGAATAGGAGCAGAGGTTTATCTCATTTCCTGTTTAGAATTGGGTTTCCAATTCCTTCTAAAGTCTACTTCAACTTTATACTTCTAACGACTCTGCCTGAACTCATTTATTTACTAATTATTATTATTTTTTTTTTAATATTTTGTTCCTAAATAGGAGTATGTAAGTTCACCTATCACCCTGTTCACACACTTCCCCAGTCTTTAAAACAGAAGTAGAGGTTTATCCCCTGTTCTTTGTTTAAACTGGGTGTCTGGTTCCTTCTAAAGTATTTTCATTCTCTTTCACTCCAAGTAACCACTTGTGTCTTAGTGGCATTATCGCCTGGCTTGGGGTGAATGGATTAAAAAAAAATTAGGAGGTATGTTTTTGATTGGAAGTATTGCATCTAGATCATTTAAGTATATTGGGTTTAACATTATCTCAATTGTAGAGAAATTTCCATATTTGCAATCTTTATCTCCTGGTTTTATCAGTTGTCTGTTTGTGGTTTGAATGTGAAAAAGTTGATTGCCAAGCCCTGATTGGTCAAGCTTCTCACAGTAGACTTGATATTGCTTTCAACTATATCCTACAAGAAAACAGCTATTAGCAATTTATTAAATTTGATTAAGTTGGTAATCTGTTTGACCAATTATAATATAAATTTGTTCTTCCCTAAATCCCATTAAACTGAACCCTGTTCATTTGAATCCTATTCAGATGGTTTTCTTTTTTGTACATTTTCCTAATGGAAATTCTCAAGGAACTGACAGGATATTGTTAAAGGATGAGAAAGGTCAGCATTGTCCTATTTACTGGCAAAATAGATAAATTCAATGAGTTGTCAAATCAACCTTGTCTGCTGAGACAAGGGCATTAGCTGTATATGCAAAGACAGCAGTTTGCAATGTCTTTTTATCATCCTGGAAATGTCATACTGTCAGAATTAATTGCATAGTAGATAACAAGAGTTTGGTTGATACTTTACACTCAACCCTACTCATTAAAACACAAACAATTCTAAGTGCTAATTAAATTTACAATAAATGCTTTCCCCAATGGTCCACTAGAAAAATGAGATCCAGAGTACTTCCAGTATGCAAGTAAAATCCAAATTACTTGGCTTTGCTATTTAGGCTTCTTACATTTATTTATCAAGTCACCAGGTAAAAATTCACATACTGGTAAAATCCACACCAATAACTTTGTTACATTTCCTCCTCAACCACTTGTAATTAACACTACATGTTAGATTAGAACCACAGGAATTCTCATTCTAATCTAGCAACAATTATAGATCCAATTACTGGTAAAATCTACAACAGTAGCTCAGTAGATCCCCAAGAGGTTTTCACGATATTTTTAAAAGACAAGAAATGACAACATTGTTCATTTTACTGATAAAATAGAGAATAAATTTGATGAGTTGTCAAATTAACCTGATTTACTGAGACAATAAATAGTCTTACTTGAATATGCAGAGAGAACAGTTTGATTTGCCTCTAATATTTGGCAGATATCTACTGAAGCAATGGCCTTACATGAATATCCAGAGTCAGAATTTTGTATAGCCTCTAAAATATGGCAGATATTTACTAAATTATAGCCTTACTTGAATATGCAGAGACAGCAGATTGTATTGCTTCTAATATCTGGTAAATATTATACTGTGTGTCAGAATTGATTTTATAGTTCAAAAGTGCTTGTTAGATATTGAAAATAGTAGACTGAAAATTGATACTACTGTTCTGATAGATATGCTAAAAAGGAAAAGAAATAATATTTCTTGGGTATATTGAAAATGCAAAACAACAATTTTCTATACCTCTAACATCTGGCAGATATCTACAGATATAAAGGTCTTGAATATTCAGAGATAGTAATTTGTATAGCCTCTAAAGTTGGTGGGTATCCACTATGGCAATAGCCTTACTTGAATATGCAAAAGAGCAGTTTGAATAGTCTCTAACATCTGGCAAATATCTACTGAGACAATAGCCTTACTTTAATATGTAGAGAGAGCAGTTTGTATAGCCTCTAACATCTGGCAGATATCTACTAAGCCTTACTTGAATATGCAGAGATATCAGTTGGCATTACTTCTACCATCCGACAGATATCTACTAAGGTAATGGCCTTACTTGAATATGCAGAAAGAACAGTTTTCATTGCCTATAGCATCAGGCAGATATCTACTAAGGTAATGGCAATACTTGAATATGCAGAGACAGGTTTGCATTGCTTCTAACATCTGGTAGATATCTACTGAGGTAATGGCCTTATTTGAATATCCAGAGCCAGAAGTTTGTATAGCCTCTAACATCTGGCACATATCTACTAAGATAATGACCTTACTTCAATAACCATAGAAAAAAAATGAAAACTGACCATGTTTTTGGAAGTATTGATAACCAGACAATTCAATGAATAAATGGACATGAACTCCTTTACCACAATGTAACTGCAATAAGTTGTTTTTATGTAAGAGTAGTTCTAAATTATTGCACACTATTTTTGTATATCCTAACATCTGGCTGATATCTACTGAGGTAATGGCCTTACTTGAATAAACACAGAGAACAGTTAGCATTTCCTTTAACATCTGGTAGATATCTACTCAGGCAATGGCTTTACTTGAATAAGCAGAGATAAAAGTTTGCATAGCCTCTAACATCTGGCAGATATCACTGTTAGCGTGTCTTGATTTTACAGTAGATCAAAGAGACTGCTAGATATTGATAACTGAAAATTGATGATGCTGTTCCGATTGATATACTAAAAAGGAAAAGCGATAATATTTCTTGGGATGGACACTTCACAGCAACTTATGCTGCTTTATCAAGAAATAAGTGTCCACAAAACAGCTACAGGGCAGATATTAAGAAAAATTATAGCAATAGATTTTTTAATCATTTATAAAGATTGATCTTGAACATAGGGAAATGCAGATATTAAAACACAGAAATGCTAGTATATAAATTGTTTCAGTGAAAATGATGAGGTGGAAGCTATATTGAGATACAGCGTGGTTCCAGTTTGATGTCACAAAATGGTCATAAACGAGACAGCCATATTGGATTTGTTGCTGATCTGAGAAAAGATATTCAATGTTGATGATAGATTGAAATAAAAATCTGTCAACTTACTTTTGATAATTATCACAGTTACTGAAGTAATCAACCAAGCAAGCCATCATGTAAGTTTCTGCAATAGAAGAAAAAAAAAAAAAAAAAACTGAGCATGTTTTTGAAAGTGTTGGTAACCAGACAATTCAATGAATAAACCGACATGAACTCCTTTTCCACAATGTAACTGCAATAAGTTGTTTTTTTTATGTAAGAGTAGCTCTAAATTATTGCACACTATTTTTTTCCTCTTTGACTTTACAAATTTAAGCACAGGTTGGCAGTTAGGTCTCATCATTTTACAGTTTAAATTGCTAGATGTAACCATAAGTTCTATGCTAACAGTTTCACACTTCTTACTTGTAAAACTTTCTTTCTGTATTGCTTTCCAGTCATCTTTGATCTTCAAAAATTTAAATGCAATTTCAGTTTTTATGTTCTGTCTTCTTAATTCTTGTTCTTTTATTTTTCTCTCACCTTAATTTTTTTTCCTCATATTCTCTAACACTCAGTGATCTCTTATGTCTTTGTGGCTTTATTCCCTTGCTTGGGATGAAATAATTAAAAAAAAAAAAAAAAAACACTTTTTACAAGTTTTCTTAAAAAGTGAAGAGTGAAAGTACCAGTAATATTTTTCTTAGTTAAGACAATTCTCACATCTGCCATACTGGTAAAAAAATATTAGAGCCATGGTATTTCCAACAGTTATGATTAATTTCTAATTAGTGTTTCTTCTGATTTCTGTTGCTTTTTCATCACAATATTTTAACCATTGTTCTACAGTCAGTAATTATTATTCTGCAAGGATTGGAAAGAAAGAATGCATCCCTTTCTTCTGAGACAGTTGCATTGGCAATTAGGTCTGGAGGTACCTGGTTATAAATGATCAAAGCTAACTTAAAGCTTTCATTCTTTATTTTTCATGAATATCAAATTCGCCTACATTTTTAATGTATAAATACACTACTGGTATTATTATATTGAATTTACAAAAAAATAAAAAACAAACCAAAAATCAACCAAAATAAGATTAAAGAAATACTGTTCAAAAATTAATACATTGTAATATTTCATTTAAAAATAAACTCAAGTTAATACTATTACACCTCTGCAGTTCATGATAATGGTACAAGGTTAATTAGCATTGCAACCTTTTTAAAATAGGGATATATCATAAAAATAATCAAACTAATGATGTTTCATCTTAACCCATTAAGGTGCCATCTCATTTTTGAAACAGTGGGCTATTAATGGTTATCTTGAGAAATCTATAATTTTTCTTTGTTTTCTTAGTAATTTATAATTACTGAGACATTTTTTAAAGAAACCTATAATCAATAGGTGATTTTTTAAAAAAGAAACCTATAATTAAAGGGAATTATTTTTATGAAACCTTTAATACTAGATTTTTTAAGAAGCATATAATTATGTTTTTTAAAAGAATATAAAAAGGTTTTTTAAAAAAAACCTATAATTAATACTAGATTTATTTTTAAGAAACCTATAATTAATAGGGTATTTTTAAAAGAAAACTATAATTAAAGGTAGATTTTATGTTAGGAAATAAATGAGTTAAAAGCAACTAAACTTCATATAATTAAATTAAAATGCATTATATGGTGTGGGAGACATTAAAAATTATCAGTTCAACAAAGCGAGTAAAAAGATGTGATCTTTGCACAGATTTCAAGAAGTGGCTTAGGTTAAAATCTTTCCAGTCTTACTTTTAGGTATTCTATAATTTTATATAAATATCATAAGTCTAGACTCCTCCCTTCAAATTTCAACTACATTTAATAAGATAAAAAAAATTCAATACCTATTTCAAAGTTTAGTTTCACTAAAATGAAATATAAATTATTTGGAAGACAAGAAACGAAGTCTATGAACAACAGAATTATACACCGGAGAATGAATCTCATTATTATTTGTTTTTGATGTGGCCACTGAAGTGCAGTTATGCTATTCAATAGTTTATGACTATTAGTTGATCTCTTTGACCTTCTGTACATTTATAAAATCAACTAAATAGTTAATATGACTCATTAAATATCCAGAATAATTATTTTTGACAAAAGTTAATGCTATTAAAACTTAACTTATTAAAAATTTGCATTCAATATTTCAAAGTTTCTCTTTAATATATTATTATTGTTGTTTAAATAAATACTTACAATCATTAGGATTCAAGACATCTTCCATAAAAATCATTTTAAAATTTCTTCCCAAAGAAATGTTTTATGACAAGCTATATTTTTTTAAGATTTTCTTTTATCACTTTTTTAAATCTCAACCTAGAGGACAAAGTAAACAAGAGATTATTCTAAAATCAGACTTTAAACTATAATGCCATCTTGTAACTATCAGTTCAAAACAGAGGATATTGTATTTGTCATCTTTCCTTCCATGCCAGAAAAAAAGTTTTACAAGAGTATTTTGGTGGTTATTTCTCATCTTAACTCATAGCAACCGTAAAACTTTAAACTTCAATATGTAGCCTTTCATTCATAAAACTAATATGTAAGATGAAGAGTTGTATTGTGGTATCCATCTTACAAGAATGTAGATAGAGGACTTGATAGTCAGCAGTTATAGACCATTGCTATATCAGAAATTTAAAATAAAAAAAAATGCAAGATAGAAGACAGAAGCTGCTAAAATTAAAAATGGTTACATTTATATATCTCAAACACTATGACAGTTCATTCATTATAAATGAACAATTCCAACATTAAGAGACCTAAACTGATCTGGAAAAATAACACTATACTTTACAAAAAAAGAAATAAAAAAAGTGAAATAAAAAATTTTGATGAGCAGCCATTCTCTGCCAGGGTGTGGACTGGGTCTAGAATTCATTAAAATGATAAAACAAGAAAAAACAGTGCATGAAAGAAAGTAAAAAAAAAAAAAAAAAAATGAGTCTTTATATTTTAATGACATGTACCAAAACAAAAATACAAACTTTATTAATAGCTCAAAGGAGATCCATGATCGTCAACACCCTGAAGATACATGACACAAGTATTTCCCTTATTCATCTGGTTAAGCATTGATATAAAGTGTCTATGCAGGCTTAACATGAAGAAATCACTTCATGTGGACCAGATACAGAACAACATTGTCAGAGTCAGTTAAAAAATAAAAAAATAAAAAGGTTGTTAATAGAAAATATGATGCCTCTAAAATAACAGGATTACAAATCCATTCAAGGAAATCACTGAATGAAAAGAAGTCTGGATTTGAAATCCATAGGTCTATGGTCTAATTTTTGGTATGTTTAGCCTTATGAATATATCAGAATTTAACATTTATCATGTTTAGCCTTAGAAATAGGTTAAAAACACAAAGTATTTAGACTATCATTTTTTAAATGATAGATTGAAATGTATGGATGTGGAAGCAGTATAATGATTATCAGTGCAGAAAGTGGATTTGGCATGTCAAGTTCAAATACTGATGAAGTTTGGTTCATTCACTTCACTATAATGTCCTTGGAAAAGGCATATGATTGCATCTTTCTCTTGGCTAGCAACCAATCTAGGAGAAGGACAACTCTGAAGTCAAAACCAATCTAAAGAGACCATCCCAGTCATGTCATTTTACTTTAAACACACCTATTGCTACAGTATACATGTAACCCCAATGATCCTAAAGGGTTACAAGACCATGAACCTTAAAAAGTAACTTTCTATATTTCTTCATGTGCACAAAGATTGTTGAACAATAACAGAAGGAACTATGTTGTAAAGTGACATATGCATTTGTTCTTCATCAATGGAAATAAAAGGTGTATGATAGAAATTGCCTTTACTTTTTTTTTTTTTTTTTTTATTTACCCTCGTAGTTATTAACTTTAGTACATAAGTATGTCTTTCTTTCAAAAGTAACTCTATTGATTACCATCAAATTAAGTATGTAATCTAAATATGGAAGTTTGGTAACAATGGATTGATGCTTAAAAAAAAAAATTCTACCACAAAATTTGAACCCAAAGTCAATGGCAAAATAAAAGTAGATTTCCACTCAGTTAGGAACTCTGCCTTGAGAGACTATTGAGCCTTAAACTCACACTTGACCTCAAATGTAGCTCATACATATGAGCCATTGCTAAAGATGAAGGTAAAATGGTCGGCTCCCTGTAACACTCTAGTAAGTACCTGACTCCATGCACTATCCTCTACCTTTACAATAGAGTCAGATCATACCAAGAATTGAATACTGTTGTTATATTTGAGTGGGAGGTGCCCAGATAGAATTTTCTAGCTTTGATAGAATCCAAAGCATCTAAGAGTCCTTGTGAGTGACAAATTATTTTCCACCCTTTAACCTCTCTCTCACAGGCAGGATGTGGCAAGCCTCTTGCTGCTCTATCGCTACTTTGATGGAAAGTGCTTGGACAAACTACATTCTGCCAGGTTTAACTTTTATGGCAAGGACCCACTATTCCATGCACATTGTAGCAAACCACTATATATTTACATATTCCATCAGTCCAAACCACTTTTACCTTTTTTTTTTATTTACCTTTGTAGTTATTAACTTTAGTATATGGGTACGTCTTTCTTTCAAAAGTAACTGTATTGATTACTATCATCACTCTGCTAAAGTGTTGCTTTGTTACTGTCTTTTCATAAATCGTCAATCTTTCTTCTGCTCATTCTAGCTTTCTAATGAGTTTCTGCCTCTAGCAAAAGCAAATCATTCCTTCTTTCCAATGTCCATATCATTTACAGATGTCTTTAAAATGAAAATGTAGTCAACTTTATGCCAATTTGCTGGTGAGCTTTTTCCCTGGACAGTAGGTCTTACAAAATCCACCCATCTGAGGCATGATCTATGTGACTCAACCAGCAAAGGTGCTGCTGCTGGAGCAAGGGAAAGAGGCCAGGCACCTGAATGTGACTGAGGATCTCAGCTATGCAAGCAATTAATAAACAAGTTGTTATAGTAAGAGCCAGTTACTCTCCTTACTATCATGAATGGACTGATCCATTCATGATAAGTAGTCCTGGGTAATTGTCTTAAGAGAAGGTAATACTAGTGCAGTGACTTGTCTCACTGAGTATTGAATACTACTATGATGACAGATTTTGTAGAGTTAAGTGTTGTGTTTTTCCAGACCCCTCATCACAACACAAGTCTTAAACAAATCATAATAGATAAAGCCACATAATAAGAGCCTAACAAATCAACTTGTAATACTTGACTTTCAGTGGCTTTTGAGATATATTAATTTAATTGCATTAACATTACATATTCAGATTTTTTCAACAATTCATTCAGGACTCCAGAGAAGGGTTAAGAAACTATGCAATAATGACTGCGGACCAGTAATATTCAGCAAATCTCTCCCATGAAAACACTTACAAATCCTACCAAATTTGAATGCGAGATCTGGTAAAGGTATTTGCTTTCTTTGTTGAAACTTATAAGGCCAACAGTATATTCTGTTGATAATTTTTGAAACCTTGAGAGCAGTTTAAATTGCTAATCATTTTCAATGAATGTTGGTCCTTTTAACAGTCAGATAAATATGTATAATTAATAAAATTGATTTCCCATATTGGAAAATAAACTATCTCCATGTAATTCTCATACTGAGCATTAGGCTTCAAAAATTGCCCCCTCCCTCTCCTGACAGAGTGCATGGCATGAACTTAAAAGATTAAATATGACTAACTTGAATTTAGGTTTAGATATTTAAATACTAATGGCATAAAGACTATTTGGTATTTTAATTTATTCTGCTAGGAACATCATCTCCCCAAATTTATAGACAAATCCTACAGATGCATGCTGGGATTTCTTCCTGACCAATAAAAATATGGACAATCCCCCACATTTTTGTTCTTTCTTGCTTTGAAGTCAGAACACTATAACCATTTGACTGTATCCCTTTTGCATGTGAACACAATTTTTACTTTGTGTATATTTGTCTTTGCTTAATTTTGATTTGCATTTATATATGTTTACTTAGTGTTATTTTACCCTGTTCTTTTTCCTCCTCTTGTTTGTTGAAAATTTTGCCAATTATATTTAACTGTGGCAAATTATTCCATAATTCTTTTAAATCTTTTTAACTTGTAAAGGAGGTAAAAGTAGACTCTAAGCAAATTTAAATTCAGTTTTACAAAATGGCTAATGAAGGTAATGTTAATTGTTTTTAGCACTTATTAACATTCAACTTCCTTTATGATTAGAAATTTTCAAAAAGAGAACTTGTAGTAATACTAACACTATTCTTAACTGTTGTTTGTATAAATGTATGTGCAATAATAAAATCTTATTCATAACTGATACTGAGGATGGAGAAATACAGAAAAAAAAAGTGTTAGGTACATGAAGTTCTTTTATTTAATTCTCATCCAGATGAGAAGTTACCATTCTGTCAGATCCAGCCAAAAGGGACCTAATTTCCGACACCTTGTCTCCCCTTTGGGAGAGGGCTGGTTGTTGATCCTCAGCAATTGAAGCATGTCCCCATAAGAGGGAATTGCAGAGAGAGCCAGATTATTTATTTTAACCTCTGGTCCCATGTACAATTTGGATGCCCATGATAAAAAGGTCTCATTTTGGACAAAGCAGGCATTTGATTAAATACTCTCAATTGCTTCAAAAGAGAAAAATCAATGTCCAATCTTAACTTTTTTGAGCTGTTTCTAATTTATTCCTTATTGTTCGTAAAATACAAAGAGAATATACAGATATCAATATTGGGATAAATTATTATACTCAGCAATATATTTCACACCTATGCAAGTTATAAACAAAAAGTTGCAGTAACAAGAGTATAACAAGAATAAATGAGATACTTAAATTTTATTAGCTTACTCAGAAATTTTAATCATTTTGAATTCGTTTTCATTATATTTTGCATAAGGTTAAATAAAGAGATAAGTATCCATAACAACCAAAAAGAAAAATGCCACTTCTCTTCAAGGCTTATACAATTTCCCCATATTTAAAAGAAAGTTTCAAAATATATAGTTTACACAATAATCATCTTCTATGTGTTATATCCCTTCAGAAAGTCCTCTCCACAGCTTCCTGTCCTTTTTAGGTCTAACTTTTGTCTTTTCACTATCTATCCTAATCTCTGATCTGCCAACCATTTACACAAGATTGTTAAGTTACTGTTCCTTTGTCCCTCTTGCCTTCAATATGTCTGTGAGTGTCAAATTCTCCAAGCTCTCTTTCCTCTGTCCCTCTTGCCTTCAACATGTGATGTGAGTGTCAAATTTTTTTAAGCCCTCTTTCCTCATTATGTGCAGCTAGAAATTTGTGTAAGTATCCTACCAAAAATCTTTTTACTCTTTAAAAACAAATATTTTTATTCATTTTATTCTTTTAACACCAAAAACATTCTTTGCATTAAATGACCTACAAATGTCATGCTGTAAAAATCAATCAATCAATCAATCAAACAACTTTAAAGGACAATGCAATATAATATGAAGTTCATAACCTGCAAAAAAAATTTAAAATGAAAAAAGTTATTGCCAGTCAGTTGTAAAATCTGTGGCATGCTCTGCTGTATTTAATCTGCCAAAATTTAAGAGTGTATCTGTCAGTGATTGCACCTTGACCACTGCCTTGATCAGTCTTGTGTATTAAACAGCAGTTAATAGACACTTACCTGGAAGGTGAAAGAGAGTGTTGAGAACATAGCACCTATTATCATCAAGTTGGATAAATCTGTTTGGATAATATTCAATAACTTCATGGCTGAAAATTAAACAATTAGAGTTCACTTGAATATCCTGGAAACCATATGGGCAATGAGATAATTTGATAAAGCAATAAGTTGTCTTGGTGAATCAGACCTATAAAAGAATTAATCATAAGAGACACTGATAGTCTTATTTAGCCTTAAGAGAAATTATACAAAAAGGTTCCAATTTAATTTTCCTTCAGGTTATAGAGGCAATGAAAACAAATTGATTTTTATATGATTACCTTCAAGTTCATAAAAATTTCATAAAAAAAAAGTTTGTAACCAAGTTATAAAAGCAGTAAATTGTTGGTATGGGCTCTGATTTATTTGTCCAAACTCATATTGTAAAATTTAAATACTCTGGTTAATTTGAATTTATATAATGCTACCTGGGTATAACAGAAGAAAGTGATGTATATTTTCAAACATAGCAACTCTGATATAATGTTCATAAAATTCTAAATGAATAGACTTTTTATTTAAATAATTCTTCTTCTATGTGCCATGTCCCTTCAGGATGTTGGCGATCATGGCTCTTCACAATTTCCTGTCCTTTGTAGCTCTTAGTAAATTTTGTCATCATTATCTTCCCTAAAGCCTGTTCTGCAATCCATATACACAACACATTAGGTAGGCTATGTGCTATTTTCCTCTGTCCCTCACTATGTCCTGTGAGTATCAAATTTTCCAAGTCTTCTTTCCTAATTATGTGCCCTAGAAAATTCAACTGTCTCTCCCTGATATGAAGTATAAGTGTCCTTTTTGTTTCCATTTTCTCTAGAATTTTGTCATTGTTCACATGTTCAGTCCATGGTACTCTCAGCATCCTTCTGGAGAACCATATTTCTGTTGCTTCAAGTCTCTTTTTCATCTGTGAGCATTCACTGCCATATAGGAGGACTGACATTATATAACAGTTTAGTATTCTCTTCTTTGTTTCTAACAAAATGTTCCTATTTCTTAACACTTTGTTTAGCTTTTGAATGACACCTTTCACTATCCCAATGCGTTTTCTAATTTCAGCATCACATTTTCCATACCTGTTAAAACACTTCCCAGATATTTAAATTATTGTAATTGCTAGATTTTGGCACCACCAATTTGTAATTTGGGCTGTTCCTTTTGCTAATAGCCATGCATTCTACTGAAAAGTTTTAATTGTTGTAAAATTTGAGCCTATCAGCGAGAAGCCAATAGCAGCTATATCCTGCCCAAAAGTAACTTGGAATTGTCTGAGGCAAGAACATTCAATATTAAGTATTTCAAATACCCAAGTCATCTTACAAATCTGAAGATCTGTATTTTAAGTGTCATCTGAACAAGAAAAAGTGTAATAGATTAAATGATTGCTTATCTATATTGAATAATTATGAACATTTATTTTAATCTTCCGTTTTGTGGTCTTCTGTGTTTTGAAAAATATAGAAAAGTAGTTTTAGAAGCCTAATACAAGGGTGTGTCTTAAGAATTGGAGTGAGAGTTACTGTTTTTCTCAATATGCAATAAACTGGAGGTCTTAATAACATTGAAAATCATTTAAAGCAGGAGTTTTCAATTGGGGGGATTTCAGGGTTTGTGGGGGGGATCTTTGACTTTTTCTTGTTTTTTGTTTTACAGAATTTTATTTATTGAATTACAATACCCTGGCATTCTATTGAATATTTGTTTATTGTAGTATGTTTCAGTTTATTTATTTAATAATTAGTTATAAATTAAACAAATTACTGCACATGTATTAAAGTTTAAAAATTCATCAACATTTTTATTGCTATTAAATTTGTAAAATTCCTCTATAAAAATAATCTATGTAAATGTATCTGTACTAATATGGAAAGGAATGAAGATTTTCAATAATGTATGCATGTTATTTGTAATGCATGTTTTGAGGTGGACAATCTCGGAAAGTGAGGAATGACATTCTAACATAATGAAAAGTGTGCATTGGGTAAAAAAAGGTTGAGATTTAGATTTTTTTACTACTATTGTTCACCCAATAAAAGACCCAAAAGCTCCTCAAGGTAGAGGGTTACTAAATGAGCTTGTTATAAGGGCATACAAGGAGAGTAAGAGGTGTATATTATGAGGATATGTAGGATGAATAATGGTTGAATCTATACTCAAAGAGGTTATGATTGTAGCAATTGGAGAAGCAGCCTTTTGGGAATTTGTTCCACAAAGTAACAGTTCTAGGGAAGCAGTATTCCTTACCAAAGGAATATGAAAGGAATGAGAATAACTTGACTCAGTGTACCTGGCATGTAAATAAGAATTTTTATTTTTTTAGAACCACTCCCAGCCTTGTTCTCCAAGACTTGTTGCACTTTCTGATAAGACAATAGCATGCAAAGAAACCCTGGCACAACTTAATTATTATGCAATAAAAACTTGCATGAATTAAATAACAATTTGCATAACTTATAAAAATTGAGAGTACATTTGTACTCAAGGGAAAGAGTGCAAAATTAATACATGTGATAGTCATAATAAAACTTAGGCTCAAGGGTCAGGTAAAAACAGGTGAGAAAGGTAGAAGAGGGCAAGAGAAAGCAGGTAATAATATAATAATCAATGAATTTTATGGAGATTAAAAAAGAGGTTTGGAAAAGATTGATTAAAACTTGAGTCATGTTCTTAAATAACCTTGTCAAATCAAATGGCACCAAATTCATTCAGAAATATCTAAAATGTCAGCTATGTATAACTGATTTCTCAGATCAATGACTAAAAATGGCTTTGAGCAAATGAAGACTGTGGGTCTTAATGATGAACAACCATCTTTGATCCTCATGGACTGGTGCTACAGAATCACAAAGAACTATACTAAATAACAGGAATTACATCACTTGAGTATTTTTTAACAGCAGCAACATCTAAAAATGGATATTGTATGTAACTTTAAGAGAAAATGGTGATATAATCAAAATGTTGATGTTCCAGACTACTTCAAACAAAAGATTTGTAGGGTAATTGGACATGGTCAAATGTAATTGGCAGAAATTCCCAGCAAATAGAAATGACACAAGTTTCCAATAATCAATAACAAAAGAAAGAAAAAAAAACACAGCAAAAATTAATACAAAGCAAACAATATATATATGCAAGACAGAAGTAGGCAAAGCAACAGTAATAAGATAAAATATTCACCAAGAATAGTGTTAACGCACAAAAGAGGTACAGACAAGTGACTGCAGTGTTCTGACTTCAAGACATGAAAGGACATATTGAATGAGACCGAGAGGTGGTCTATTTTATTAGCTAGGAAGAAATCCCAGCATGCATTTGTAAGATTCGTCTATAAATTTGGAGAGGGGAATGTTTTTGCAGTTATTCCACTCAGGATTGAAACCAACAAAGTTAGGAAAGAAGTCCCCATCAATGCTCGAAAGAGTGATAACCTATTTTCCTGAAAAACATTTTTAATTAGAAAAATGTTTTAAATTTCAACCAAAAGTAGCACTGGCTGCTTGGTCAATGAATGCCAAATGTTTCCTTATAAGGAAACAGTTAATATTTCCAATATTACCACTGATCACTTGTTGGTTTGGTTGCTATTCAGTATAGCAATATTCTAAGGATAAGAACTATGCCATACAAAGCAATATTTCATTCATCTGACTTAAATTGTATTCAATTGATAAGCAATTAAACTGAGGCAACAAGGTTTCAGTTCACTATTACCCAGATGGTTGTAAAGTTTTAGCCATAGACTAATCCATTTTCTGTAAAAGAATGTTATTCTTAAGACTAAAGGCCATATCTGAAAGAGTTAAGGTTAAGGTCATGTAAATCATTACTAATGACCGATTCTCACAACACAGCCTTGTACTAAAGTTGACCTAATTCAACAAATGGCTATTCATAAAGCTTTACAAAAAAATTAATTACTTAAAAGTAGTCTAAGGTATTAATTAAATGGAAAGTTTGAGAAAATAAGTAAACTTTTATTTGTTTTAAATAAATAGTAGGAGGCTCTGTCAAATGATAATTTATTAAATGTCTTTTGAAAGGTAGCCTCACAAGGGCAAAACAAAAAAAACTTATTTGATGCATAATGATATTCTGTAGGTAAATTAAGCCTTCTATATGGCAATGAATGGTGGACAATTTCCTCACAGATAAAGAGGAGACTTGAGACAACAAAAATATGGTTCTACAAAAGGACAATTAAAATATCAAGGACTGAACGTGTGAGCACCAAAGAAGTTTTAAGAAAAATTAGAACAAAAAGGACACAGATTCCTAGAATAAAAAAAGAGACAGTTGAAATTAGTAGGAAACATAATGAGAAAAGAGGGCTTTGAGAATTTGACATTCACAGGGCATATTGAAGATGATAAAAACAAAAGGAAACATCAAGTAACCTATTAAACAAGCTTGTATAAATGCAACAAGGAAATTTTAAAGAAAATGGAAACAAAAAGAAAGATTATATATAAAATCTAGAAAGAGACTTCAAATTTCTGAGATGCATAATGAGAAAAAAAGGCCTAGAAAATTTGAAACTCATTTATTGAAAGGAGAGACAAAAGAAAACCGAGTTATTAACAAGCTTGTATAATGAATGGCAAAACAGACTGAGAGCATAGTAAAAAAAAAAAAAAACATAGCTAAAATTTAAGGATAGGAAGTTGTAGAGAGCCATAATATTGCCCACGTCCTGAAGGGTCACAGCACATAAACGAAGAAGAAATCTTTGGAATATGTGTCTATGCAATGAAAAAAATACCTTGGGCAATGTACAAGAAATCTCTAGAAGCAAATGCTGCTCAGTGTTTATGATAAACCATCTAAAAGTCTTTAAGATTCGTAGACATGGGGTTATGTTAAAATCACTGCCTGATATTGTTCAGTCAGTGGGAGTAATTTCAGATACAGATTTATAAAAGCATAACTTTCAAATAAAATAAATATCAACTTTGTCAGAAAATGACACCTGATCATGAACAAAAAACCTCAGGGGTTTTGTAAATTTGTTATAGATGCACAAAAATAAATCTGTTTTGAACTGGACCAAATAGGGAACATGGAAGAAGTTTAATTAACATTTCATGTAGCATCCAACAATACACTAAAACTTTTCCTTGAAAATGTCCTGTTGAAATGTGAGCATGTCTCAGAGGTTTGTGCATGTTTTATACTGTTAAAAAAATAATAAGAATAACAAGTCTAAGAATATAATGAAAATAATAAGACAAAAACTGA
Source organism: Acanthosepion pharaonis (assembly GCA_903632075.3). Classification (NCBI taxonomy): domain Eukaryota; kingdom Metazoa; phylum Mollusca; class Cephalopoda; order Sepiida; family Sepiidae; genus Acanthosepion; species Acanthosepion pharaonis. Next base: position 536,228 of record CAHIKZ030000588.1, on the reverse strand, counting down.
GAAGACTAAAACTAAGAAGACAACTAAGAAAGCTAAGATTAAGACAACTAAGAATAAGAAAACTAAGACAAAGACTAAGTATAATGAGACTAACAGTAAGACTAACAATAAGAAGACTCAAATTAAGATTAAGTCTAAGAATGCTAAGAATAAGATTAAAAATGAAACTAAGACTAAGAAGACTAAAACTAAGAATACTGACCAAGATGACTAAGAAGAACGAGACTAAGATGACTAAGACTAAGAAGAACGAGACTAAGATGACTAAGATTAAGAGACTAAGAATAAGAAGATTAAGACTAAAATGTAGATGACTAAGACTCAGCTGACTAAGACTAAAAAGACTAAGACTTACTTAGACAACTAAGAATAAGAAGACTAAGACTCAGTTTAAGACAACTAGTACTAAAACAACTAAGAATAAGATGAGGAAAACTAAGACAACTAGGACAAAGAAAACCAAGATAATCAAGAATAAGAATGCTAAGAATTAGAAGATTAAGACTAAAGACTAAGTTTAAGAAGACTATGAATATAACAACTAAGACTAAAATGACAAAACTAAGACTAACAGTAATAAGACAAAGGAGACTAAGATTAAGAAGACAAAGAACAAGACTAAGAAGAATAAGAAGGCTAAGATGAAGAAGAGTAAGATGACTAAAACTAAGAATACAAAGACTAGGATGGATATGACTAACAATAAGACAACTAAGACTAAAATGTCTAAGAATAAGAAGAGTAAGAATAAGAAAACTAAGATGACTAAGAAGACTAAGATTAGGGAGATTAAGAATAATAAGATTAAGAAGGCTGAGAATAAGAAGACTAAGACAAAGATGGATGAGAGTAAGACAACTAAGAAGACGAAGAATAAGACAAAACTAAGACTAAGAAATAGAAGACTAAGAAGACTAAGAATAAATTTAAGACAACTAAGACTAAAACTAGGAAGACTAAGAAGACTAAGACAACTAAGAAGAATAAGACAACTACGAAGACTAACATGAAGATGACTAACAATAAGATGACTAAGACTAAGCAGACTAAGAAGACTGAGAATAAAAAGACTAAGAATAAGGAGACTAAGACTAATAATAAGATAATTAAAACAACTAAAACTAAGATCACTAAGATTAAGAATATGAAAACTAAGACTAAGTCTAATAAGACTAAGACGACTAAGACTGACTAAGAACATAAAGATGACTAAGAATAACAAGACGAAGACCAAGAATACTAAAAATAAAAAAACTAAGACGAAAACTATGAAGACAAAGAATAAGAAAAATAAGATTTAACTTTTATAGCCACCACTACTAATAGGGTATGCTATCCCTGTTTTCCCTTCCTTACAAACATATTGATGAATTTGTCTAAAAGATGGATCCTTGGATCCAAGAAGGAAATAAGCATAATAGAAATATTTTAAAAAAAAAAAAAAAAGCAAAAACTAAGTGCATTGAAGAAAGAAAAATTCTTCAGAAATTTTTGTTGTGGGGTAGCAAATTTTCAGGTCAATACTGTAACTTGTAAATGGATCAGAGATTTCAATAAACACTTCTGTAATGCTTCAGACATTTCATTTCAATCTATGTTAACTCATTAATGTCCTCTGTAAAACCCACTATATAGGATGTATGTGTGTCTGTGTGTGTGTGTGTGTGTGTGTGTGTGTTGGGAGGGGTTGGTGGCATAACAGTTATCAGAGAAGAAAGTGGGATCAGCATGCCAATTTTAAATTCTGGTTGAGTTTATTGCATTGATTTTTTGCATAAATACCCTTGGAAAAGTATGGATCCAGATCTTCTACCAGTTATAGATTAAATAGCAGTGCAGACTGGGTTCTACAGCCTTGGCTAGTAACCAGTCTAGGAGAAGGAAAACTGAATCCAAAACCAATTGGGGAAGGAGCTGACAACTCATCCCCATAAATCATACTTGCTATAGAAGTCACAACAGCAACACCTAGCATTTTGAGGGTGTAGCTCTATTCACCACCAGGGAATGGCACTAAAGAGAAGGGTGAGAGTAAAAACACACTATTTATAAAAATTAAATGTGTGTTTCCTGGAAGTTACTGGAGTTGTAGAGGTGACACATTTACTGCAGCCATAACAGTAGTGGTATGTCTAGGGCTAGACAATCTGACAGCAGCCAACCCTCTTCAACTTGGTTTTGAATTCAGTCTTTCCTTCTCCTAGACTGGTTGCAACCTCAAGGTGAGAAAGGCTAGTCTGCCCTGCTATATAACCCATAGCAGGAGCAAGATGGATTCATACCTTTTTCAAGTGTATTAGCGCAAAGTAAATGAAACTGAACTGAGCAGGAACTGAATACATCATACCTAATTCACTTTCCATGACACTATCCACATCTCTGGCATTAATTAAATGCTTCTAAATATATATTCTGGTATGTAGGCTTCTAAAAATCTGATATTATTCATAGGTTTCTACTTATAACCTATTAATCTCTATCATCCCAAAAATGGCATAGTGGACATTAATGTTTTAAGCAAACAAATGTTTTTTTTATGCCTTATATTAACTAAATACATAACAGATGAGTTGTTTACATTTGCTAAAATCTTGTATTCTTGTTCAAAAACTGATATGGCAGCACAATTCCACAATGAAATAAAATGACAAGTCCAAAATTGAAGATCCAGGGTCAGAAAAAAAAAATGTCAAAATCATGAATTGTGGGGTCAATGTCAAAAATCCCAATACATGTTAATGGTCAGAAATCCAACACACAATGCAACAATCACTTGCAAGCCAACAGACATATAGAGAAAAATAAACTATCTCCAATTTGCGAATGCCAACTACTTTTATCAACTGAACAATTTTTTCATTGGTCGACAGTTGGAAAAGACAAACAATATTAGCATATCCAAGATGCTTTTATGGCAACAGCTGTGACTGACTTGTTTTTATTTTGTCTCTGACATATTGTACAGAACACACATGCCCTTTTTCTCAGTAAGTGATTTTCTCTTTTGCCACAATTCTAGGTAAACCTAATGAATAATTTTGATTTATTTGAAGACATCCAACATGTGAATCATGAATTAGAATGGAGATAATGAGTGAAGAATGGATCATCTGTACAGAGACAAATACATAAAAGGTTATCAGTAATATATTTTTAAAACAATGATATAAACACAATTGCTTGTGGAAATTTACAAAAAAAGAATTTTTAAATATCCAAAAGCAATTTAAAAATAGGTAATGAAAAAATGCAATTACCTCTTTAGAAATCTGAATCCATGTGAGCATACCAATATGTTTCCATAGGCATCAACTTTAAGTAGGTTTCCATATAATTTATCAAACCACAAACCCCTAAAAAGAAAGATATTTTTCAATTCATAACATGAAATACATAAATACAAACTTATCTTCCTGGCATAATTTTAAACTAACACTATTTTCTCCTTATATATCTAAAACTATAATTTTGAAAATTTCACTGAAACAGGTTAGAAAATTATCAAAATTTCATCTGAATTCAAGAAAATACAAACTTTAAGCAAAATGGTCATAATATATGAAAAAAAAAGACATCAGTTTACACTGACACTTCCTTATTTACACTTTTATATTTACTTGTTTCACATAACTATCATTATAAACTATAATTTTGGAAATTGAAAATTTCATTGAAATATGTGGAAAAATTTCCAAGTTTTCATCTGAAAATTGAAAAATACAAACATTAAGAAAAACAGCTACAATATATGATAAAAAGAAGGCATCAGTTTAAACTGACTCGAAGATGATATGAGTTTGCTTAACAATAGTGATAGAATGCAACAAAGATTTTATCCTTTTTTAGAGCAGAAAATTTAAAAACTGTATTAAATTTTCTTGCTTAAATATAAAACAAGCAAAATTAATATGAGTGAACTCTTTATAAATGATTTATCAGAAATATTTTTGTAATCTTTTTAAAAGTAAAAAAATAAAAAGTGTAAAAAGCTATAAGTCATTTGGAAAGTGTTCTATATTTAATAAAGTGTTGGCTATTTTGTAAAGATTTCCATCTTTATTCACATTACTCTCACTGAAAATGATAAAAAGAGTGTTCCAACAAGTGTTTTTTTTTTTACCTGTGTATACCGATTTCCATATATGGTATCAATGTCCATACTGAAATTACTAACAGACAGCACCCATATCAGAATGGCCAAATAAACCAACTCTAGACACATTTACTTTAAGCCATAGAATAAACTAATAAAATTGTTAAAACACTAATTATAGCTCAAAAAATTCAGTGAATATTCACATTTCTCAAGGTATCAGAAAAAATCTATTAGTTGAAGAGAGACATCATTTGGATAGAATATTGCATTGTAATTTTCTGAATTTATGGACCCAATTATAATATACAGAAGACAATTTTTTTTAACCAACTTAAGATTTTAGCCAGTACTTTGGTCACTTAATTTCTGTACAAGAATTAGTTCTCAAGTTGCTTAAATGGCTTCTTAAAATGTGTGTGTCTAATAAATAGAAAACAAAGAAAGATCAATATAACTAAACTAGTAGAATTAATAGAGCTCCTGAATACAGTATAAAATAATGTATTTAGTAACTTGCTTTTAATTTTTTTTTCTTGGGTTACTCAAGCCATATTGATATTAGTTGTGGTGTTGCTTAGAATTTAATGAAATTTAGTTAAATGTAAGCTTTTAAATAAGTACTTATTAAAAAAAAATGTGTATAAACTATGAAGTTTAATATTTTCCATATTATCATGTATAAGCACTTCAAATATATATAAAGGCAAAAATTAAATTCTATAGTTTTGAAAATAAAAGAATTTATGTAAAAATTGCACACTTATATACATGCAAAGACAATTATTTTGTCTGGATGATTTCCTTATAGGGTGTGTATGTCTGAATAACTAGATAAACATAGCAAGAGATCCATCTTGAAGGGCCGATTCTTTTTAGAAGGTATGTTAGCATGGTAGATATTATTTAATGTAGGACACAGATAATTTGTCCACTCCTTTCTGGACAACTCTGCAGAGTCATATAATGCAGTAGAGAATTGTTATATGAATATTATACAAGTTAATCCCTAAAAATATCTTGATCAAAGCTTTTCACTAGGAGAGTATTAATGAATCTCTTCAATATTGTATATTGTTCATTTCATTTATATTTATTAGAGAGAGAGAGAGAGAGAGAGAGAAAGAGTGTGTGTATGTGATTGATCATTTTTATGGTTTATCAACCTATAGAGGTTACTTTAAAGCCAGAAAATATTTTTTTAGACTAAAATTTTTTTGAGATAATAATGATTTACTGATCCAAGTTCTACTAATTAACCCATATATAGAGGGAGAAGAGGTGGATTCATACATTTCCCCATGTGTAAGCGAATATAACAAACCTGACTGGAATTGGAACTCAGCTCTCTGATTTCCAATTCTGAGACATTATCCATTACACCACCCACACATCCAAGCTTAAAGCACCTGGTATTCTAAGCGGTCACCCATCTAGTTACTGACCAGATTCAATGTTGTTTAACTTTGGTGATCATACAAGAACTGGTGTTTCAACATGATGTAGAGAGGCAGAGAGAGAAAGAGAGTTTGTGTTTTCAACACAGAATTTCTCTCAACCAATTATACTATGTGAGTAGATGTCAAGGAAACAATCAAAACTAAAAGGCTAAGAAGGATAATATTTGAGAAGAGCAAGGTCTTCCAAATGCAAATAATACTTCATTTAACAAACAGCTGATCTCGACAACTTGCTTTGTCAGATTTATCAAGCATATTAACAAGATGATCAGTCTTAGCTAATTAGAAACAGGAAGTAACTTTTAAGTGATACACCTTTGAAAAAAAGCCAACATTTTTAAGCAGCATGCTGTTCCATCATTGCACAACATATTTGATCTTTTCTATGGGTACATTTCTGTCAGCATCAAAAGATACATTAAACATTGGAAACTTTCCCATCCACATTGCATATAAAAGCAAGCATGAACTTGTTACAAGCATCTACAGAGTCATTTATTATTAAGTACAATCCAATAAAACTATAAATTACCAATTTCCAAATGCAAATAAAGAAAACCATCAAACCATGCAGATGGCTAAGTTTCTATCCACTATTTGTTATTTTATCATCAGAATAGTCAATATAATAATCAGAATTAGTATACTATTATAAAATCTTTTTATCTAGTCTATCAGATTACCAACATTACTAATACTAGCAAGAAAGTCATATGTAACCAGCCTTGTTAGTTGAGATGAAGATGTTGATTGCATCTCCCTTATAGAGAGGGTAAAACCTCCTCAAAAAGAGAATATCCTTTTACTATAGCTCTGTCTACATTTTTGACAATCATGCAAGTCAAACTTGTGACTACTTATTTTGACTCCTGTAAACCAAACATATATCTGCCTACCTATTTATTATATGACAGAATAAAGCATAAAATAACTTATATGCCATTCAACTAACCAAACAAATCCATATTTAATTTGAAAAGACAACTCCTGGAAGCTTTAAGCATACTAATGAAAGTAATGCTTCCAGATTTAGAAAAATAGTGCTGCCTTCAAAACTATTTCCAAAGCAAAATATTTTACTCTATAGTTTTCTGGAAGTAACAGTGAGTTATTGCTAATTAAACAAAGTCTGTCTGGAATGTATCCAACAATTTTAGATATTTTGACAGCTAGTTACATAGCATTTATGTAATTTGACAACCAATCAGAAGGAACCTTATTGTACATGGATGAACAGAAACTCTCCCATGGGGTTACTCATTTGGCAGATGAAACTGAGTAAACTTGTATACTGTGCAAATACCAAACAAACAAATTCTTAACATCCTATGCAGAGCTTTTTGAAAAATAACATCACTGTCTGGTTTATCCACCCACCACCTTTACAAACAAGATTTAGTTCATGATTTTTAGCTTTTAACCAAAGCTGTGGATGAGATTGCAGAGTACATGACAAATAGCAATCCTGAAAGTGGACTTTACAGGTTGTTCTGAAATGTAGAAAGGATGTTGGAGTAAGTGCATGAGGTTCCTAAGATACCACTGACCAAGGCAAATTATGTTTTTTCATTAATACCAAATTGTTGGATACTTCCTGGACAGACCTCAAATATGGATGTTTTTTTATGAATATTGTATACTGATTTTGCTTTATGACTTGTTAATTATTATTATAAATTATTTTGGACCTCATTTGTTTTAAGCTTTAAAAATAGACCTTGAATTGATCTCTAAATGGCAGCCTTTGTCTTTTATTTAAGTATTTGACAATTTCAGAAAAGAAATAAAAAAATGGCAATTCTGCATATCATTATGTGTAGATTAATACACTAATGTGTCAAATGTCATCAGTTAACAGAATGTAAAGGTAATGGTAGACCTGTCCAACATTTACCTATAGACTTGTCTATAAACCTGACCATAATTTACCCGTGGACTCAGTTATAAACCTGCCTAATGTTTATCTATAGACTCAATTATAAACCTGACAGATTCAATTATAATAAAAATGGATTTCAACTTTAAATAACTCAACAAGGGCTGATATGTTATAAAATCCATCAACCAACATATTGGTTCAATTTAGTTGTATAATAAACTTCATAATTTGATAGTTGTTAGAGATTTGCTCCAGTTTACATGGACAGTTGTCACCTCACTAGAATACACCTGTATTCCCATGGCCAGACTGAACATGCAGACACACAGTGAACAGTAGTAAACGAGAGGCAACAGGCAGTCTTGCTTCCACCAAATTATAGATAATAGAGACATTTTATTCACCAGTTTTTATATTTAATAAACTTGTTGAAGTTGTCAACAGTGTTCTTCATTTTATTGAAAGAGTTCTTATTCCAGCCTTGATTCCCAACATTGTCCTGGACACAAGACAAAAATTACCATGGCCAGATAGAAATTATATAATCTTGTCTGGTACACAATGTATTTATTAGTCCACCACTAGACTTCACGGTCAATCCCAATATTCTAAGATTTTGGGAAACTCAAATTAAATCTATCGAGATGACACACCATACTCAACTGAAAAGGGAAAAGAAAGTCAGATAACCTGTTAGGTTGGTGTTACTCAACAAAGCTAGTGACTGAATTGGAGAGGAAGAAAAAAACTAGAGAGAGTAAGTAGTAGTAGGAAGTTGAAGGCTACATCATTACAAAAAAAAAAAAGAAGCCAACTTAAGCAATATCAGGCAGAAAATCCTTCTCCTTATAAAGATGGATATCATGTAGAGGTAAAAAGATATTTGAAAAAATTCTTTCTTTCTTTTTATGTGCCATGTCCTTTCAGGACATGGGCAATCCTGGCTCTCCACCTCCCTCTATCCCTTGCAGCTTTCAATAAGTTCCTTCTCTCTGCTTCCTCCTCCAGACCATGTTATGTCATCTACTTGCTTAAGTCCACCAGGTATGTCACGCATTGTTTTCCCTTGTCTCTTTTTCCTTCTATTTGACCTATGAGTATCAGATTCTCCAAGCCTTCCTTCCTTATTAGGCATCCCAAAAATTACAAAATCTTAAAGTTGAACAGCTATGAGCCTATTCAATATTTGAATAGATGGCCCCTTAGGAATAGTAGATATGATATGCAAATTGAGGCTAGTGTGACTGAATATCTTTTTCAATGTGCCATGTCCCATTAAGACGTGGGCAATCAGGGCTCTCCACAACTTCCTGCTCTTAGCAATGTTTTTTTTTCTATCTTTTTCTGCAAACTATTTACACAAGCTCATTAGTTAGGTTATTTGTGACTTTCCTGTCCCTCTTGCCTTCAATATGAAGGCAAGAGTGAGTGTCAAATTCTCCAAGCTCTCTTTCTTCATATCCTAGAAATTTCAACTATCTCATTATGATTCAATATAAAAGTGTCCTTTTTGTTTCCATTTTTCCTAAAGCTTTGTAGATATGAACTATGAACGGGAGACACCAAAATCAAGTAAGTACAAAAGTTTAAATATCTAGGAAGCATTTTAAGAGAGGATGGAAAAATGCCACACCAAAAATCTGAAGATGCACTGGAACAGAGAAAGTTGTCTTCCAATAGCAAAGCAAAGTATTAACAGGAAAATTTCATTAGATACAAAAAAGGAAATGTTATGTAATTTCAGTCTTCCTATATGGCTGTGAATGCCAAAAATGAAGACTTGAGTCAACAGAAATGTGGTTCTACAGAAAGATGCTGAGAATATGATGGACTGAACCTGTGAGCAACCACAAAGTTTTAAAGAAAATAGAAACAAAAAGGACACTTATACTTTGAATCATAAAGAGAAAGTTGAAATTTCTAGGGCACATAATGAGGAAAGAGAGCTTGGAAAATTTGATGCTCAGAGGACAGATTAAATATAAATGGTACAGAGGAAAATGAACCTACCTAGTGAACTTGAGAAAATGGATGCAAGAACAGGGTTTAGGAGAGATAACCAAAAGACAAAATTTAGTAAGTCCTACAAAGGGCAGGAAATTATGGAGAGCTATGATCACCAACGTCCTGAATGGACATAGCACATAGAAGAAGAAGCATCAGAATAATCAGGAATTCGATACAACAAATGTAAAAAGAAAACTGTAAGAACTCCTAGAAAAGTTAGTAAAGGAAAGCAGGAAGAAAAGACTATCCATCAGTTTGCCAGCAAGGGGAACAACCCAGGATGCAAACTACATATTGGTGATGTCAAAATCGAACAAATACACAAATTTAAATATTTAGGAAGTATTTTAACAGAAAATGAAAAAATGAAAACACTGGAATCAGAAGTCACAATGGAATAGTGAAAGTTGCCTTCCAAAAACTAAAAGTATTAAGAAACAGAAAATTTTGTTAGAACTAAAAGAAAAGTAAGTCAAATTTATTTTTAGCATCAATTCTTCTACAGCAGTGAATACTGGATAATTTCCTCATTGATGAATAGGAGCCTTGATGCAATAAAGATATGGTTCTACAAAAGGATGCTGAGAATACAAAGAGTTAAGATAACACAATAAGAAGGTTAACTGTTTTCTGTTGTGTACTAATTCAAAAATTAGTAACAAAACACTTAAAATATAAAGTAATTTTTTAAGAATGTGAGAATTTATCTTCTTTTTGAATATACTATACTATTTTAACAACACTTTTTTCTAGCTCTGTGGTTCATATGAAAGTGATGATATAATTTTAAAAGTTTCTTTAAACCTATATATTCACAATTTTGATTAAAGGTCTTCACAGAAAAAATCTTGAATAAAAGAAAGAAAAAATAATCCCAACACAAGTTATACAATCTCTTGGCTAAAATTGATTTAACTTTTATCATAAAACAAATTTATATTTTCTTAGTCATTCAACTACAATTTGGCTCATAAAACTTTCATATTTTTCAGCAGATGAAATTTATTACTTTGTTTTATTTTAATAGGGAAATTAACTTCAGATTTATGTCAATCATGTAAGCTATAATTAAAAAGATAAATATAAACTAATATAAATTTCTTGGTGTATTTGGATTTCAGAAAAAAAAAACACTAAGAAAATGGTTCTCCTACATTCCAAGTAGTTCATCAAATTTCATTACTCAGGAGGCTAAGATAGCCATTATTGACTGTTTATCATATTTTAAAAAACAAGCACCCAACAATATAAACTAGAAAGAAAAAAACATTTTAAAGTTTTGGTTGTTACCCTATTTTCCTCCCATACCCAAAGTTGCATGCAAGTTGTTTCCTTACTGCTTGGGAACAAAAATATCAGATGCTATTTTTTACTACTATTGAATTTAACCTGTGTGAACGGCTTTTGGCAAGTCAAATTACTTCTCATAACTTTATTAAATATATAAACTATACAATAAGGTACCTACTGTAGAGTAATAGTTCACAAAGTAGTCTGTCAAATTGTTATAAATCTGATTTTCAGTGTATGCCTCACTATATTAATTTTTAATGCTGTATCACTTCAGGACACAGGTGATCATGACTCTTCATAGATTCCTTTTATTATCTGTTAATTGCTAAGCAATGTTGGAAAAGATAATGAAGTGATTTACTGTTAATTTATTCAGGAATTCAGGCTTTTCATTCTCTTAAACTGGTTACCACCAAAGGGTAGAGAACCCAGTTTATACTGCTGTATAACCCATTGCTGGGAGTGTGGAGAGAAGTGATGGATTCACACCATTCCCAAAGACATTTGTGTAAAAGTAAGTGCAACAGAATTGTCCAAAATTTAAATACAAATCACTAATTCCACATTCTGTGCCAATAGACATTATACATCCTGCACACTCTCTGTCTCACTATATAGCATTGCACTGTTAGAGTAAACAAAAGAAATATCTACAATTCATACATTATATACATTTCAGTTTAATTTAATAAATTCATATGATAGAACCCTATTCTAGACTAGTCCATTGCACTCAGTTTTGCAAAAATGCCTTTGGGAAAGCCATGAATTCATTTCTTATCCTCACCATCTAAGGGTTAAATATCAGGGTAAACTGGGTTCTCATGCCTTGAGTGGTAACCAATCTCAGAGAAGGAAAATTGAATTCAAAACCATAGAGAAGGCAATGGGAACCCGCTCCACAATCTTTCCCAAGAATGTTTAGCAACAATAATAATGAAAAGAAATCTGTGAAAAGTTATGAAAGGACAAGGCATAGTTATGCATGCATCTTTTTTAAGCAAGTTCACCCCAAGCAAGACTGTAAAGCCACTAAGACACAAGAGAGTTATTGGGTGTGGAATAATTAGAAAACAGAAACATTACTAATGAACGGACATAAAGAATAATCAGGAAGACAGTAGCTAGAAATTGACACTGCATTTAAATTTTTGAAGTTGACTGGAAAGCATGGAGCTAGAACAGAGTTCCAACAAGCAAGAAATGTGAGAAAAAAAAAACTTACCATAGAACTTATGGTTACATCTAGCCAACTCAACTGTAAATTAATGAGACTTCATCACCAGTCTAGTGCTGCGCTTAAATTCATAAAGTCTAGGTAACATAGTAAAGAGCTCATCCGAACAATTACCATGAAAGTATTTATAGAAAAGGCAGAGGGAATCAACTTCATACAGTGAGAAAAGGACTGAAGCTGAGACATCAGATCTGGACAAATAATATTGCTGATTCGTCTTTGGATTTTATCAAGAATCTCTAGATATATAGCAGGAGCAGTGGACCATATGTAGCAGCAATATTCTAAGTATGGATGAATGGTAAACTTATAAATATGCAAGATATATTCTGAAGAGAACGATTGTCTAGCATGGCACAGTGAACCAACATTCTTAGCAGCTGACCTAATAGATTCAATATAGTTTTTCCAGAATGTTAGCCTGAGAAGGCACAATGAGTTACTCTCCTGGAGGTTAGCATCAGCCATGCTGATGGTAGGCAAAAAGGTGTCTCTCAGGTGATTAATAGATGTCAGTTTAGTTTTGGAGGCGTTAAAATTAACAAGCCATCCTTTTGACATCACCTGCCAATTTGACCATATCAAACTGATCAGACTTACTATCAAGACAAGATACACAACTATAAGAATTATTCAATAAGCCCCTAGGTTGACATGTAGTAATTAACTGAAAGGTGACGCTATCAAGGAGAATCCATTTAACTGTCTTTCCCATGAAGTCATAAGTTCACAGATAAAGAAAAGGAATCTGTGGAGAGTCATGATCACATACATCCTGAAGGGATATGGCATTTAAAAAAATAAAAATTTGAATAAGATTAACATTAATTAATATTTAATTAAACCAATTATTATTTAATTAAATGTTTAATGAAATGAAAATGAAAGCAATGTATGAAATTAAAGTAGTCAGTTGTTTGTATCTCACAAACAAATGCAGAGAGCATTGACAAAAGCATGAATAGATATAAAAATATATACCACTACAAAAGTGATTAAGGAATAGTCATTTATATGAAATTAAAATGTTGATGATACAAGTTATGATTAAACAAAATGCCCACACAAATTAGCAAAGTTACTCAGCACTGACTGGTTAAAAAAAGATCTCTGATCCATCACTTGTTTGTTGGGTGATTTTATTTTTCTGATGTAAGAGAAGATTCTGATGAACAGAACAGAAGACAGCACTGATGTATTCAAGAATAGGAGAGCACTCCTATATAATCAAGAACCGATGAGTACACCAATACAACTGAGAACTGAAGAGGGCACTGATATAATCAAGAACAAAAGTGTGCCCTGATATTGAGAGTTATACAATACAAATTTTTCTAATCTTTCATAAAATCCTTCTTTTTAAAAAAAATCAGAAAAAAAATTAATCAACAGATGCAAGAGACAATAGCATAAACAGTTTTTAATAAAAAGACAGAATAAAAATTTTAAAAAATTCAAACACATTGCTATTCCAGCTTCTAGCTTCCCAATCAACTTTGACCTTCAAAAATTTAAATGCAATGTCAATCATTATTTCCTGTCTTCTTAATTTTTGTTCTATTATTATTCTCTCTCCTTAATAGTGTTTTCCTCATTCTCTCTCACTCAGTCACCCCCTTGTATCTCAGTGGCTTTATTGCCTTGCTTGGAAGGAAATGATTAAAAAAAAATAACTAGAAATTCTAACTCTTATTAGAATTATATTATTTTAAGAATGAAATAAGGCTGAAACTTCAAAAATTGCTAAGCATGTCCAGGCTCAGCTAAAATAACTTGAATCTGATAAATGTGTACACATCAGACAAATCTTCACTTTAGAACTAATTTTTAAGTTTTTAAAATAATTAAAAAATGCTCTCATATATATTTGATAATTTTATCCTTTTATTTTATTGACTGGTTTCTATTATTTATCACAGACACTGAAATTATAATAACAGTAATTAATAATAATAAGTGATATATTTGATGACAAAGTATTTATTCTGACATCCAATGTAAACTATATATAAGTGTTTATGCGTTTATGTATGTTTCTATGTGTATATATGGTGCATGTATATTTAAACTTTAAATTTTTATTAATTTCGACGAGATTAAGTGATATAATTTTATGTAAATATTACTTTGATTTCAACTCTTGAGATAACCTTAAGTGAAGTTTTTAAATGGAGATGGTGTCTTAATATAGGCACCCAGCCTCCTGTGATGTAAACAGGTTAATAGGAGTAGCTAGGTTCACCTACTGCCTGGTCAGTGCTCCTTCCATGTTTATTGAACAGGAGTAAATGTTTACCCCTTGTTTCCTGTTTAGGAAATGGTTTACCTGTTCTTTCTTCCATGACCATAATGGTTTAATATTTTGGTGATCTGACTGATCAGTGGCTACAACTTTTCATTATGCGGCTACCAGATTGGCAGTTTTCAGATTGCTACTTTCAACTGGTAGAAAGGAGCCCAAACTCTTTGATAGCATTTAGACAGGCTGGTCTGATCAACAGTTGCATAATATTGGAGTATTTTGTAGTGCCATGTTGCATATGGTTAGGTGTCCCTGCATGTATTTTCTGTGGGCAAACTTGAGGCCACATTATGCTTTTGTCTTAGCCACCTTCTGTCCAGTTTGTATAGACACAGACAATAGGTGGTGATAATTATTTTGGTCTTTTCCTTCTTAAAACAAATCATCACATGCAATGCAAAAAAATACATGTAAATCAGTACACAAAAAAAAATCACCTACTCCTTCAACCTTTCCTTCTCCAATATTCATGTCATTCATTCTAATTTTTGCATTGTTAAAATCTTTTCTCTCCAAATGGTCCTCACTATGTGAAGCTAATTTAAATTCTTCTGTTGTTACCAATGAATTCTATTTTCCAGGCTATCTTTCTTTTTGTTGAAAAGATTCTAGCATACATATACATGGCCTTGGTCTTTATATTCAGGAAAATCTTCCAATTGCAAAGGAATTGTCTCTTGAGTCACCAGATGATTCTTTCATGTGCTTTCAACTTTTGTTATTGCACTCTGTTAGCTATCTCATTTTCATTTATCACTTGCTTCCTTCTCAGGAGTCTAATATATCAAACAAAATGTCTCACTCTACATTTATCTGCAAATATTTTTGTGTTTAGTGATTTTAATGCTCATCATGTCAAGTGGCTTAATCATGCTAATGTTACCGATGTTGCCAGTATTCAGACTTTCAATTATTTCATTGCTCAGTCAAATAGTGAATTTCCCTACTTGTTTCTCCCGACAAAATGTGATCAACATTCTTTTTTGTTCATGATCTGTTCCTTTAATCCTACTCTTATCAAACATTGCAACTCTGAACTCTAGACATTTCAGATCACACTGTAGTATCTTTTGATCTTTCTTTTGAGTCATCTATTAGAAAAGAAACATCCTATTCATACTTCTTTTTTCCATTATCAGCAAACTGATTAGGATTCATTTTGTGACTTTGTTTGAGACACCCTTGGATTGATATTCTTAACCTTCCTATTGAGAATTGTGCCACAGGTTTCTTCTTGGGTTAAAGCTGGCATTGATGCTTTTGTACCTTTTTGCAAATATCAGGTGAAATCACAATCTTCTTGGTTCACATCAGCCCTTTCAGCCTCTAAAGCCCATCAGAATCACTTTTTCCTGGTGTACTAGCATGATAATTCTGATCACAACAGACACCTATTTGTGACTGCTCAAAATAATTCTAAATTCGTCCTCCTCAAAGAGGCTAAGTCTTTGTTTGCCAATAGAATGAGGAACCTTATAGCCTCTAACAAGTTTGGTTCATGTGACTACTGGTGCCTCTGTAATTGTAATGTAAATAAGAGTAATTCTTCTACCCCTCCTCTCTTTACTTTATTTAAGGTGTTAAAATCTGCTGATAAAGCAGGATGTTTTACTTATAAATTCTCTTTAAATTCTACTCGTGACTCATCCAGAGTACCTTTACCTGACTTTCCACTTAGAACTGAGTGATATGCATATAACTCCATTCATTTCTACACTGGATCCTCACAAAACATATGGATTTAATGGACTCCCTGCAATAGTCCTTAAGAAATGTGCTCTGAACTGTCTCTTGTTCTTTCTAAACTCTACAAGAAATGTCTTGCTGCTTTTTGTTTTCCTGCTTGTTGGAAATTATCTTCTGTAATTCCAGGCTTTAGGAAAGGTGAACCATCTGATCCTTCCAACTATTGGCCTATTAGCCTTCTCTCTCTTTTTGGCAAAGTACTAAATGCTCTAATTAACACTGAATTGGTTAAGCATCTCACTGCTGATGTGTTAATGATTATTGCTGAAAGACTATCAAGCTTTAGATAAGAATGGTGAAGCTTTGGATATCTCAAAGGCATTTGACAGGATTTGGCATACTGGTTTTCACAAGTTGAAAGGTTATATATCTGTATGAATTTTTGAACTGATTCATTTTTTTTTATCAAATCATGAAATGAAAGTTATCTTGAATGGCCACTCTTCTAGATCTTTTTGCATAAATAAAGGTGTTTGCAAGGACTATCCTTGAACTTACGTTGTTTCTAGTTTTAATAAATGACCTTCCAGATGTCATCAGTTCTCAACTTGGTATCTATGCTGATGACAACTATTTACTCCTATCTTACTAGTAAGTCTGATCAATTTATTGTTATTGGTCCTGACCTTGCATCTTGGCTTCAGTCCCTTTCCCACCGCTGTAACAGAGCTTCCCTGTGCCTTTTCTATAAAATACAATCATGGTAATTGTTCTGATGAACTTTCCTTTATGTTACCTAGAAGGTATGAATTTAAGCAGAGTATTAGATTGGCAGCAAGGTCTCACCTATTTACAACTGAAATGGTTAGATATAACCATAAGTTCTATGCTAAAAGTTTCTTCTAGCAGACTTCTCACTTGTAGAATTCTCTTCTGGTTTCTTGCCTCCTAGTCAACTTTGATCTTCAAAAATTTAAATGCAATGTCAATCATTATTTTTTATTTTCTTAATTCTTACTCTTT
The DNA here is from genome assembly GCA_903632075.3 of Acanthosepion pharaonis. Taxonomy (NCBI): domain Eukaryota; kingdom Metazoa; phylum Mollusca; class Cephalopoda; order Sepiida; family Sepiidae; genus Acanthosepion; species Acanthosepion pharaonis. The sequence continues at coordinate 519,248 of CAHIKZ030000588.1, read as the reverse complement.
TATTGTCCACTCTCCTTAATAGTAGTTTTTCTCATATTCTCTAACACTCAGTAACTTTTTGTGTACTAGTGGCTTCATTCCCTGACTTGGGGTGAAATGATTAAAATAAAATAAAAATCCAGATACATTATATTAATATGAAAAATTATTCTCTTAGAGTTAATAAATTTAAAAGCCAGCAATTAAAATTTAGTTAAAAAGAAAAATAAAGTGTTGGTAATAATGAATGTTTAGAGTAATGCCAACACACATACACACAGAAATATCTGTTGTGTCTGTAGTTTTTTATTTTTTTTACAATGTTCATTCTGTAGAAGGCCCAAGAGCCACTCGAGGTAGAAGGTTACAGAGTACAGGCACAGTTTATGGGGATATGTGGAGAAGATAATCCTAGTCTCGAACAGATTAAGATGGTAGTGGTCGGGGAAGCATCCTCTTGGGAGTTGGTTCTAAAATATTTTAATATAATAGACAAATGTCTTATAGGTATTCTAAAATAATTCCAGTAATTTCTATTTTTGAAAAACTAAATCTAGCAAGTCTGATGTATTTTGGTTAGAAATTAATTAGAACCTTGAAAGAGATTGAGGATTGGTGAAAGATTACCAAGAAGAGTCTGAAAATTATTTAGGAAGAAGTAAGAATAACAGAACGAGGCAGACCATTCCAAATATAGATACTGTATCCAAGGAACTGATAGTAATGAACATAAATGTTGGCATGGTAAAATTTTTAGCTGAGTACAGACATTTAACCGTTTTGAAATAATGATGATTATGAATAAGTAAAAGAGAAAAATAAGTAGCCATTGTAATCAACTTTGTTGGCTGATCAACTACAAAGTAAGAGGAACCGATAGTGAATCTGTTGGTGAGGTGTAAGCAATAACAAATAAATGGTCTTGAAAGTGAAAAAAAAATTTTTTTTCTTTCACCTTGCCAAACTCCGACCATCCCCAACTGCTTTCCAAATGTATTTTTCATCTTCAAACTGAATGAGTAAACAATAAAGAATGTAAAGTATGGGAACATATTTACCTGACCGGAAAGGATGGATCATATTGAAATTCAGAAATAGCAGATGGGTAACCAATGGAAATTAACCGTTCCTTGAGTAGGTCAAAAGACAATGATTCATAGGCAGGAGAATTGTATTCTAAAGGAAGAGAGAAACAAAGTTAAATTTTCTTACTTTTTTTTGCTCAAAATAGAAAAAAGTGGGGATAGCAAAAATTAGTACAAAATACAATAAATTATTATTAAAATATAGAATATAACTATTTTATAAGAATTTCTTAATTCATTGAAAGTGAATAAACCATAAAGGAATATTGTTAAAGATAAAATAACTACATTTAAGGTTTATAATTACACACACAAAAAAAATGTTTTCTTAATTAAATTTCTAATTTTTATAATAGTGCTTCATATACTATACTGGCAAAATTTTTTTAGATCATAAGTGATTAGTAACTATCAATTTGAGTTTTTAAATTTTCCTGTCTTTAAATCAGAATGTTAACAATCTTCAAATTATTTTTTTGATAACTTGGCCACATTTAAATATTAACTTATTTTTATATATTGGTCAATTATTTCTGATATACTATCTTTTCATAGGTTACGCATTTTAAAACTGATAAACCCTTGAAAATAGTTGTTATATTTACTTTGGAAGAAAGAAGTATCATTTCAAAGTAAATTTTGATATAATATCTTTCCAAAACAGAAACAATGATTTGGAATTGGAATAAAAGCGATGGTGTGTATCTTGAATCATTCGTAAAAATCCAAGATGTGGAATTAGTAAATGATAAACATTTCAAATACCTTAGTATTTTTATCAGTTAAAATAAATTTAATATCCAAGATAAAAAATAAAAAAATTGACCATAGAATAGGTTGTACTCAAAATAATTTCACTCAACACTGCAAGCTGCTACAAAAACCAAAACTTTAAGCTAAAATCTCTAGTCATAATCTTAAATAACCTCATCAAATTCAGATTTTCTTATGGATTCCATGCATGGCACCAAACTCATTTGAAAAAAAAAAAAATCCAAACTGTCAGCAGTATTCAACCACTTTCTCAAATTAATTGTTAAAAATGGCTTCAAGCAAATGTCCTTGTGGACTGGTGCTACAGAATCACAAACAAAACTGTACCAAATAGAAATCATATCACTTGAGGACTATCAACAGCATCAACAACTACAATGGTTAACATATGTAACTCAAAGAGAAAATAATGACATTATCAAGATGTTGACGTTCCACCCTACTCTAAACAAAAGCAAGGAAAAAAACCCCCATCAGTACTGGAAAGAGTATTAGCAACTGAACTTGAGAAATTAGTTTCCTGATAAAATTTTTTAGGAGAAGGATTTTTTATAAATTTCAACCAACAGCAAGTTTAAAGGTTCAGTCAATGAATGCCAAATGTTTCCTTATAAAGGAAATGGCTCATATTACCAATATCATCATTTCTGATAAACCTCCTTGAAAAAATTACACCAAAGCTAGGCACAATCCTCATTATAGCAAAAAAATGGTATTCAAAATTAGAAAGTGTCATAATGTGACCAAACCATACAAAAAAAATTTTTTTACTAAATCAATTATTACCAGCACCAGTAAAAACTAGTGAGTATCATAAGAAATTACCTTCATACATGTCACAGAAAACTGTTCTTTGAATATGATGTAATGGAATAACCTGTCACCGATAAGTAACTAACTATAAGTATCTGTAAGTCAATTTACTACAGAGACTAGCCAGAATCCGTTGAGTACAACTCAGACTTACGCAAGAACTACCGACCTTCCAATAGTAGCACACACTACCAGATTGACTTGCAACGACCTTGTGCATAACTGTTACCTTTATTCTTATTGTACTGGTTTTGTACAGTAAACCTTTACTTATTTTATCCACCTTGTTTTTCAAGTATATATTCATATTAGCACAGAATATAAATAATGTTTATTTGTGGTAAGAATCTGAACAGAAAAGCAATTATGTTAACACATTGACTGCTAAAGGTCAATTACAAAACTTGATTTCAAACATCAGTTTCATAATAGCCAAGTTAGTCAATAAAAAATAATTTTCAAATGCTTCATTTATGCATTATATTTTGCATAAATTTTTCCCATAAAAAATGTTTTTAGATGTCAGTATGATTTTTCATTTCCTCACTTAGAGGCCAGGTACAAATTATTTGCATAAAAAAGAAAAAAACCATCATTGTAACCTTGACAACAAAACCACAAAAATGAGATGTGTGCCCATAATAAAACCTGCCAACTAGTGATTCATCTCATCAATATGCCAATAGAAATTATCTAAAAATTAAATTAATAAAAAATACTTGAATAAACTAGAATTGACTAAATTTAGACTTACTTAGAACAAAAATGTCATGCCCAGTGTGGACTGATTTCACAAAATAAATTACAATGTTGCTTTGCAAATTATTACTCTTCAGCAGTCAAATTTAAATCAAGAAATAAAAATTACAAATGAAAACAACTTAATAATCTGCAGATCAAAATAGAAGATGACAAATTTGTTTTAATTGTCAATTAAGACAGCAATGAACACACTTTTTACTGAGTATTGTAGCACAAGATTTTATTACTGCAGTAATGAATGATAATTTAATTCACTAGCAATAGCCCATGAGATTAGTTTAATAAGATTACATTAAATGCTCATAGATCTGAAGAAAAACAATTTCTAATTAACCCACCTTAGAGATACAAACAAGAACAATCTATTCATTTTTCAAAATATTCACTGCAATTAAGAAATCTATTATTGTATGCTAGTAGTACCCATGAAAATTTTCTGGTTTTCCAATATGAGTTTTCTGTTGAATCATAATTAAGTTAATGACTGAACTCCTTGCAAGTTCTACAGCCATAAAGTATTCATGAAATTCCACTACCGTGTCATTTAATATTTGAGCTTAACTTTAACAAAATATCACAGAAAAAAGTAGAAATGTAGGTCATTATTTTGAGAAACAAGAGGGTACAAATGTAAAGATTAAAAATTGGCACAATTTTCCATTTCACTGAAGTAGATGTTAATTGCATGAGATTATAGCCACTTCTAGTGTTGACTATTCTATGTTCAATTTCCTTATCTCCTATGCTAAATTTTTGATAACTGATCTTTATATTGACATATTTGAAGTGTTCAGTATTTACTAAATCTACATCCTGAATTTGTTATGAAGGATTCAGGATACATAACAATTATAAGTATGAATGAAGTGCATTATTTAAAGAAGTAAGGGGGTACAACTGAAAAGATTTAAAATTCACAAGTTTTTTGCATTTCACTGAAGTGTACATTAAAAACACAAGTGTTATCATTGTTTTTTTCTTTCACTGAAACCAAATGGCATCTCTGATATGTCTTTTCTGCTTTTCCATTACAATCAAAGTGGTAATAGTTCATTATTTATGAGGTATTGGCAAGGTGTAACACATGTACTGACCAACTAAAAAATGAAGGAACCAGTGGAATTATAATATATAACTGTAAATTATCTTTCAGAAATTAAAAATAAATTATTTTGGCTTGAATTATGGAGATATTTTTCATAAATAAAGGTTTAAAAGATTATATTTACTCCCCCCCCCCAAAAAAAAAAGATACTGGTGAAGTGATGATTACATAAGTCAACAAACCAGAACAACACCATATGAATAAGAGATACAGTTGGGAAGTACAGAAAGAATAATCTCTTTAAAAACAAACAATAGTAATAGAGGCATGTGAATAAAACTGGAGTGTCATGATAAGTGAATTTTGTTACTTTACAGCTTATCAACCCTTTCTGAGTTATTAAAATTTTGGATTGTAGGATTCCTTTTTTATTGAAGATTGCATTAACAAATTGTCTTTTAGAATAACATTGATTTTTCCAGACACAAGTCCTACAATTTATTCCATAGCTAGAAATAGGGGATGGATTCATACTTTTCCCAAAGCTCTTTGTGCCTAAGTGAATGTAATGAACCCAACTGGAATTCAAACTCTCCAATTTCTCATTTTGAGCTGCTATCTGTTACAGCACCTGCACACCTGGAATCTCATGAACTGAGAACCAATAGTTGAAAGTTACCATTTTAAAGCTGTGTGTTTAATGAGTATGTATTTTTACCTCTGAGTTTGGAGTTTTAATATATATAAAATTTGTAAAACTAGTAAATAAAATTTAGGACTTTGGCAACCATGGCTCTCCACAACTTCTTCTTTGTAGCTCTAAGTAAGTCTTGTCTTTTTTTTTTTTTTTTTTGCTATCTCTCCTAATCCCTGATCTGCCAACCATTTATACAAGCTTTTCAGCTAGCTTTCAAAGGGCTAATAAATTGTAGTAATGAAATCTGCAATAGTGAAGCTGTTCCATTTTGGACAATGGACCGAGAAACAATAATATCACCCCCACCCCCAATGAATACAGTGCCCTATGAAGATTTTAAGGAAGAATAGTTGTATATAGTTGGTCTATTATCAGAGGAGACATTTTTAAAGTTATAAAAATTATATAAAATTATCTGTGAAATAACAGGAGGTGATCTAATTCCATTTTTTTTTTTGCTTTAAGCATATACATTTAAAATTCATGTGTAGAAAGAGAGGCTAGTATCTTTGGTACTAATTTCAAATTCTTCTTTTATCTAACATATTCCTTCAGTGTGTAGGTGATCATGGCTCTCCATAACTTCTCCTTTGTAGCTCTCAGTAAAGCTTGTCTTTTTCCTCTTTCTCCTAATCCCTGTTCTACCAACCATTTATATAAGCTTGTTAGGTAGATTGAGTAATTTGTTTTCTACAGTTTATCAATGGTTATTTAAAGCCAGAAAATATTTTTTGATTGCAAAAATTTTTTTGTTTTAGAGATAATAATAGTTTGGAGTGGATTACTAATTAACCCATAGTTGGAAAGAGAAGAGATCGATTCATTCCTTTCCCAAAGGTATTTGCATGTAAGTGAATATAACAAAGACAACAGGAATTGGAACTTAGATCTCCAATTAACAATTCTGAGCAATTATCCATTACCCCACCCATGCATCCAAGCTTACAGCACTTGGTATTCTAAAATGGTCATCTATCTAGATACTGATCAGGCTCATCGCTTAACTTTGATGATCATATGAGAACCCATGTTTCAACATTCTGTGGGCATAAGCCTCATTAGGTAGGTTATTCTTGGCTTACTACTGCATCTCTTGCCTTCAATATACCCTGGGAATGTTAAATTCTCCAAGCCCATTTTTCCTCATTATGTACCCTAAAAATTTCAACTTTCTCTTTAGGATTCAAAGTATAAGTGTCCTTTTTGTTCCCATTTTCCTTAAAACTTCTTTGTTACTCACATGTTCAGTCCATGATATTCTCCACATCCTTCTGTAGAACCACATTGCTGTTGTGTCAAGTCTTGTCTTCTGTGAGGAGATTGTCCAACATTCATTGCCAGACAGGAGAATGAATATTGCATAACAGTTTAGTACTCTTTACATATATATATATATATATATATATATATATATATAACACTCTGGTGCGCAATGTTTGAGAAACTGCCCATCTCCTCAGTAGAGTTTACGTAGCTGCATGTAATACAGTTCTTTCCCCCACTTATAATTTGTACAATCATCAAAGTTAAGCAGCATTGAGCCTGGTCATTACCTAGATGGACAACCACTTGGAAATAACTAGTGCTGTCAGCTTGTATGTATGGGTGGTGTAATTGATAACACCTAAGAATTGGAGCTCAGTTCTCAGAGTTCCAATTCCAGTCAGGTTCATTATATTCACGCCTTTCTCAAGAGATATCTTCTTGAGAAAGGCATGAATCCACCTCTGGGTTACTTAGTAGAACATATCAGTAAAAATCTTTATTTCAAAAAAAAAAAAAAATTCTTAAAATTTAAAAATATTTTCTGGCTTTAAATAACCTGCAAAAAGGTGCTAAGCTATAAAAGAAATCAATCACTCACACTTATAACTCAGGTGCAGCTGGTTTAGTCAAGAACATGCACACTTGGTTGGTAGGATATGACCTCAAACTAACCCTGCACCCTTCTAGTTTAGTGTGAGACTGAATGCAAAGTCTATTCTGACACAATATCTGAATCTCAAAGTTTTCCCTCACAGTTGAACACAAAAAAAAGATGAAAATGAACAGGAAAAAAAAAGAAGGTAAACAGATGCTTTAAAATATTCTGGATATTATGGCAAAACAACTTAATATTGAAGTCCTTCAGAAAAGAATTTGAATCAGTAAAAATAACATATTTATGCTTTTGAAAAGATAATCTTCTGAAAATAGTTTGGCTGCTCTGTACCTCATTAGTGAATAGACAAGTAGGAATGTTTCAGAAATATAAAAAAGAATCTAGCATGATGATAGAGTAACTTACATCTGCCAAAAAAGAAGAACAAAATTTAGTTCACATAGCAAAAAGCAACAAAATTCAAATATATAACCCTCTTTCCCCAAAGACAAAACATTGCAAGCTTATCACTACTCTATTGCTATTTCCATGGCAAATGTTCAAATGAGATCTATTCTTTAGTTCCACCAGTTCAGACATTTATAGCTAGGAAATTCCATGCAACTTCCATGAAATCAAATCACTCACATTTCCTCTGTATTTCAAATGCAAGAAGTTCCACTCAGATTTTACCTCAGAAACTGCTACTTTGTAAATAATGACACTTCCTCATCCCAGAAATTCAAACAGAAATTACTACCACCATTGCAAGTAATTTTTTTTTTTTTTTTTTAAATCACTAACATTTTTTTTTTATATATATATATATATATATATATATATATATATAGTGAAAGATGATTTTGCTCTTGGGGTTTGGAAGCTTGGATGAGTATCACCACCAAAATTAGGAGTAGCTGCACTATATTGAGTCTAGTTGTTTTCCTCTTTGTCACCAAGACCCGCTGACCCAATTGTATTTTAATGGTCCAGGTTCAATTCTTGGTAGTGGATGCGCATTGCTGAGGTGTCCCAAAAAGGACAAAATGTCTGTCCAGTGCTTTCTTTATTCTGTGGAGGATTCTTGTTCTAGACTTGATAAATTATTATGAGAAATATATATATATATATATATATATATATATATATATATATGTGTGTGTGTGAGTGTGTGTGTGTGTAAAAATAATCTGTGGGTAAATAATCTAAGTAGAGCCTATGATTATAAAATATTAAAACTGATCCACAAAAGAGAGCTCAATATAATTTCTATTATAGAACATACAAGTGAATTACAAAGGAATATTTTTTTCTTTCTTCTTGCTTGCACAGATGTTGATAGGTTACATTTATGTCAGTGTCTGTTTTCAACCGTTGCGTTTATCTGTACCCAAATCCACCACAATCACCTTAGGTCCCTTACCCCTCTACATCTATATAACTCCCTCCTCTATTTAGGCCAATTCTTACTCCCTCTCCTTTTATCTTTATTTTTTCTTTCTTTCCTTCCTTTACCTTTCAAATTTTCTGTCAAGAAACATGAGATTTTTTCATATTAGTAAATGTATTTGCATTGATAAGTCCAGGGAAAAACTACTTTCCCATGGATGAAATGATCATCTGTATGAGGTAAATTATTTGGATCTCATTAATTGTAATTCATATGTGTGTGTGTGTGTGTGTGTATATATATATATATATATATATATATATATATATATATATATAATTTTACTGTGGCAAGACAAAGATGTTGGTTACTACTTTGGAGTGTGCAGCCCAATCCCAGCATTTAATATCCAATGTACAAATTTCAGCTACCTATTACAATTGAAATAGTTAAATAACCTTTTGAAAAGGTATTCAGCACAAAACATAGTCTTATGGAATCCTTGATCATATGATAGAAAGTAGTAGCAAAGTTATGTCAGGAATTAGGTTGGATTACAAAAATTCTTAGTATCTTTTTACACCTTGTAAATTTCTCTTGATTTTTCTAATAAAGTTGCTGCTTTGAGCATCCATTGTAATGTAATTGCTGTACAGACCAATAAGATCACAAGACTCATACATATTTCAACCATCTAGTATTTCATGGTATTAATCACATTATAATAAGATTACTTTTTTAGACAATCAAATTAACAGAAAAGAACTAGGTCAAGAATTAGAATTTATTTTCATAGACTATCAACTGTAATTGTACTACTTTTATTATCTTTACTTAAACCTGCTTCAGTTCTATTGAATGTCAACACTCATGTTTATGGACCAGTTTCTTCAGACAATTTGCAAAGAATTCAGTTTATTTATATTTAACCTGTTAAAACATCTGGGTTTGATGAATATTTCAATGAAAAACTTTTGAGTTGGCCAATCAGATACTTCACTTGAACTTTTATTGGTTTATTGAATGTCTAATGTCTTCAAAAATTAGCTTTTATAGTGAACTGTTCTAGACTTTTTGTTTTTAGCTTTTCTTGAGTGACAAGTTTTTTTGTTTTTTTTAAAGCTGTTTATATGTTCCATTAATAAACTAATGTAAGGTCCAATTGTAAGTTATTTGCTATGATAAATTTTCCAGTTATCTCATAATTTAATCAAAATGTTAATGAGATCAAAGAAAATAGATTCTAATGTTTTTATCTTGTTTTAGCCATTATTTTTGATGATACATTTCCAGATTTATTAACATGGAAAAACATTCATAAATGGCAAATCACTCATAAGTATAAATTAGTGAAATATAATTTCTATAATAATGCATTTTAATAAGCAAAGCTGTTATATACAATATATTTTTACTGAAAGGCAGATGAAATTTCTCTTGTCTTATTTCTTTGTTTGCCAGTGTCAGAGGTTTTGAGTTTTTCTTACTGTATTTGCATCACAACTCTTATCAATGAGTTTTTGACTTAATGGAAACATTAATTACACACCAATATTGTATATTATATTCTGTATAAACAATCATCCATCCATACTAATTCACTGGATAAAATTAATTTCTGAATAAAAGTTAAATTTATTTGCATATTTCATTCAAATGGAAAATACTCTCTAATTTGTAACAGATGCTGCTTCTGGCTCAACTAAAAACAGTGGCAACCAAAATTTTCACATGTAAATGATGAACAAATAAACAAACATTTCATTGTTTAAAATAACAAGTGTATCTTGACAAAAATTACAACTTTTGGAAACAGTGTGTATTGGGGGGTGGGGGTTGTAAATACTTGGCAGCTGAGTGTCTGCATCTGTACGTGTGTGAAAATGTTAAGTTGCCTGGGGGAAAGATATCCCCAGTAGCAATGAAGACCATGTTAGCACTGCTATCAACTACATGCTAGGTTGAAAAGAAGAGAAAGATTATGTCCTTTCTTTTATAGTCCTGAATGGCATCTTGGGCAATCAAGTTATTAAGTTTTTAATGCCATATCTTTTTAGGATATTGGCTTTCTACAGATTCTGTTTTGTTATCTTTGAATTGCCATGATTTCTTGGGAAAGATATTGGAGTAGTTTCTCATTGCCTTCTCTACAGGTTTGAATTTAGAGTAGTTTTTCTAAATTGGCTGATGTTCAAGCCTAAAGAACCCAGTCTATCCTGCTATTTAACCTATAACAGGAAAAGAGATGAATTCAAGTCTTTACTAATGGTATTCGTATAAGTGAACATAGCAGACAAGGCTAGAATTTGAAAATTTACTGCTTATCTTTTCCATGCTGATAATCATTATGTTACACACACATATCCAGTTGTTATGTTAGCTGCATTAAAGTTATAACATTTTGAAGAATTATAAAATCATGTTTTAATGTGCAAGAAAACAGAATTATAAAAAACTTGAATACAAATAAACTATCAACAAACTGTAAATCTCCTGCCTTGTCAATTAAATCACTTTAGTGTCTGTTGTGTTATTATGTCAGCAAAGTTAAGTAGAATTATAATACATGTGCATTATTTAAATATGAAATTATTTTTTAATCCAGATTTTAAAATTTTAGATTTCAGTGGATAATATTCAGTTAAATTTTACAAGAATTACTGCAACCAGAAATAATAATTCTTTTCCATTTTTGTTTCATTTTGCCATAGATTAAGCATTCCACATTACAAATATAAAATAAATAAATAAAAATAAATATTATGAAAGTTATTAAATTTTATGAAATTTAATAGTGAGGATGCAGTTTGCTATATAAATTCATTGTAAATTGATCCTCCTATGGAAGCCAAAACAAAATATGCTCATATGTGATTTCTTGAAAATTAAAAAGAAATTTTTTTTTTTTTTTCAAATTCATAATCTTGTTTTATTTTATATAATACTATTAAATAAGCACTCTATATTATGAATTTAAAAAATGAATTTTTTAAAAAAATTTGTTTTTTTTAAATTTTAAGAAATTATGTGGTATGATCATATTTTTCTTTTTTTTATTCTGTAAGAGGAGGGCCAACTGTAAACTGGACCACTCCTAATAACTTTTATAAAAAAAAAAAAATAATGTTTGTAATCTGGAAAAATTGATTATTTCTGGTCATTGCCTATTTGTGCAACTCCACTGTTAAACAGTGTTAGTGAGACTGCAAGATAAAAAAAAAAATTATAATTATGATCAATTTTTAAGTAGTTTTGCTTCTTCTATGTGATATATCCCTTTAGGATATTGTCAACTATTGCTCGCTTGAACTTCCTGTCCTTTGTAGCTCTTTGTAAGGTTTGTCTTTTTGATATCCAATTCCTGTTCTGCCAACCATTTACACAAGCTTGTTAGGTTATTCACTGCCTTCCTCTGTTTTCCTCACCTTCAATATGCCCTTCAAGTGTCAAATTCTGAAGCCCTCTTTCCTCATTATATATTCTAAAAATTTCAACTGTCTCTTTATGATTTAAAGTATAAATGTCCTTTTTGTTTCTATTTTCCCTAAAACTTCATTGTTGCTCACATGTTCAGCTCATGATATTCATTATCCTTTTGTAGAACCACATTTCTTCTTCATTTAGAGGGAGATTGTACAGTATTCATTACCATATAGGAGGGCTGATATAATCTAACAGTTCAATACTGTTTCCTTTGTTCCTAATAAAATTTTCTCATTTCTTAATACTTTATGCATACTTTGATTTCAGTTTTGCATTTTCTATCTTCTGTTAAAACATTTGTATTTAACTTTTTGTACTTGCTTGATTTTGGTGTCTCGAATTCATAGTTCATATCATGGCCTATTCCTTTTGCTAACAACCATACGCTCTGTCTTCTTACAATTGATGTTTAGTCCTTTCTTCTCACTTTCCTTTACTACTGTTATAAAATAAAATAAGACATATCTCGGCTGATTTACAGGCAAACACCCAAGAGCGAGAACCGGATGTGAACGGGACAAAGCCCCATCACAAAATGACTAACTTTCTTTACAAATGTTTCCGACACACATGTTCTGGTCGAAAAATAAAATAATAATTAAAGTGCTCTATTTTTCGTCTAATAAAAATGCTCCCCTCCTAATTATACTCGCTTCGTTTCTCGAGCCTGTTAAGCCATAAAAAAACGCTATAAAAGGGGTCACACGGAAGTTCAACAGTCAGTCCACAGGTGCCCAGGATAGAGACCTGTCACGTCCAGCTGCTGACAGCAGGGGAGCGTCAACGACCATCAACATGTGTGAACTACTATGAGAGGTTGACCTAGATGAACTTTACCACACCAAGGTAGCTGTCCTAAACCCTTACGTTTCTGTTGAAATAAACCATGTAAATCTATTTCTACTGTTGTCGTATTTCTTTCTTGCAACCATACGCTTGTCTATAACACTACCTTCTACAGGAGTTCTTCTAGTTTCCTTTCTGTGTCTGGTATTTTCAAGTTGTAACATGCAATATCTGTTATGCTTTATATATATGATTCTTCTATTTACAAAATACATCCTTTAAAATTGTTTTTCCCTGCATGTCATGGAAAGTTATATGAGGAATAATTTAAAATTCTCAGACCAGTCAAGAAAAAAAAAATGATATTTGGTAAAATTTTTGGAAGTGGGTCAGGCTGAGAACATTTCAGCACCTCTTTATATATCCACTACCAGGCACATGTTATCTTGTATATTTTGCAATTCTGATGTTGGTAATACTGTCAAAGAATCATATCTCTGTCCAGTTAGGAAATGAAGTCTAGAATTATTTTAAGGAGTAATGTAATTACAAAGCATGTTTTTATCAACCAGATGAACATTTCAATTATTTTTGAGTAGGTCAGTCTGGAACATTGGTAATATATAAGTGTTAGAAGAGATGGCCAGATTAACATAGAGTGTATATATATATATATATATATATATATATATATATATATATATATATACACAAAGTGTAAAATAAGGCTTTTCATTTGGCTTGGTATTATCTTGCTTGAATATTTTTTTTTCATTTGTCTTCACAATGAATGTTTTCTCCTATTTAAAAACAAGAAATGATTTTCAAAGAAAACTGAAATTAATTTTATACAATGCTATTATTAACAACTCTCTGATTTTTTTTATTTTTACAATAATCTTCACCCTGTACAAGTCCCAAGAGCCACTCGAGGTAGAGGGTAACAGTGTAAGAGGTATACTTTACGGGGGTATATGGGGAAGATAATGATTAACTCTAGATTTACATAAGTTAAGATTGTCGTGATCAGGGAAACATCCTCTTAAAATTTGCTTCCACATAGTGGAACTTACATATCTTCAATCGAATAAGAAGAGAATGTGCAGGGCATGATGGATTTTAAAGATGGAGGTTAAAACTGGTGGAACTAAAAAATGGAGTTTGTCTGAACACTTTCCATGGAAATAGCGATAGAACAGTGAGAGGCTTGCAACATTTCATCTGTGGGAAAGAGGTTGTAGGGTGGGAAATAAAGCTGCATAGATACCTTTTGACTATCAAGACTGGAAAGTGAAGTAGTACTCCATTTTTGTCTTAATTTGGCTCTTGTAAATGTAGAGAATAACTGGAGTCATGTACTTATGGGGGCAGTACAAGGAACTAAGAAGTTTTCCAGCCTCTTTAGCAGTGGATTGCATGTACACATTACACACGAGATCTGGGTTGAGTTTAATCCCAGTATGTGCTCCAAGCACTGGGCCTCCCTGAGAGAAAACCTATTCATCGTGATTGGCAAAAATTCAAGGTTCCCTCAATATATGATTGCATGTCACTAGTTTAGTTTTGAAGGCACTGAATGTGATCAGGCAGTTTTTCCTCCCGCCAAGTTGTTAGAGCTAGGTTAGAGACTTCATTGGGTTATGGTAACTATTATAAAAAGGTCCATTAAAATCTACATGGGTCATACTTTCTGTTCATTTTTCCAAATATTGAGCACTTTAATACTTACTTGAACTGAAACACCTTAGTTTCATTGTTGCAATTTAAAAATAGAAAAATAATACTGTCTCTGTCCCATAACACTTGTCACATTTAATGTATAAAAAATGCATACAGATTTATCAACTATTATGAGATAGTATATAAATTTCATAAGATTTTAATAAATATCAAAAATTATATCATTAAATGGTAATTTTTTCTCTAATCTTGATAGAAAAGAAAAAACACCCCAAAAGACACAAATGGTTGTTCGGTCACTAAAGTTAATCAACGTTGAGCCCAGATAATACTTAATTGGAAGATTGCTGAGGAACTTTGGGTGCTGTAAGTAATCTCCTACAATCTGAAATATGTTCCAACTTTAAATAAACAACAAAAAGTTGATAAGCTATGAAATAAAAATCAATTAATTCTGAGGACAATATTATTCTTCCAATTTTCTGTTCTTTTACACTCAACTTTATTTAACTCTTATATTTTACCTGAATTTAAAAAAAAAATCAACATAAGTCCCAGTTGTAATATGAAAGAACCCCACTTGTCTGCTGAAGAACTTCAGCTCATGACTACTATATGGCATTACCAAAGACTTTTGCATTCTTTTCTTTTATACAAAAGAAAAGAATGCAAAAGTCTTATTCTCTTTATTTCTGTTTACATACAGGATGTTTAAGAGATAAAATGAATCTCATTCCTTACTAGGAACCAAGTATTACTGGTATAACAGTGAATTTAATAACACAGAATAGTGTACAGCATATAATGTTCTAGGCTTACTTTACTATACACAAGCATATCTAATAATTCTGTTGAACCAATAAAGAACTCTTCTTTACATGAACCCCTTCATTCACCATTTTTTTTGCATTCTTTCCACTTATCAATAGTTTGCTCAGACAATAAAATATGTTGTTTATTTCTATATTCATTCCTACTCTCTTGTTTGAGGAAACTCTAATGTATACACTGGTCTACTATTCTATCAATTAATATTACTCAACAATATGAACCATTCCTCTCTACAGTAAGAGAGATTCTAACCATGTCAAAATTTGGTCTTCAGTTTAACTAGTCATACTAATATTGTTAATAGCCTATAATTTTTCATTGTAACAGAAATATGAACGGATCAATGTCTAATAGACTTGAAAGTACAGTCAATGTAGATTTGTTTTAAAGGAACAGAAAATAATTTTAAACAGCAAGTTAATGTAGATATATGTGATTTGAATAAATGATGAGAGGAGGAAGTGTTACTTACCATGATACCTTAAAATAAATTGAATAAGTGAAGAGAGAGTTTTTATAGACAATGACCAGAGCTTTGTGATTGCCAGAGTTAAAGAGGGAAGAAGCACCATTGGAAAGAGAAGTAGAAGGGGAGAAAAGAGACATCTTAAGTGTGATCAAGAATTGATAAAGAGAGTCAAATCTTATAGTCCAGAGACTAATTCCCCTCTAGTTCATTTCTGTGGTTGGAATTGGTATGTGTGTGCATTTCTTCATTCTTGTTTACTTTGATTAAGCCACAAATAAACTACAATAAACACAAATGAACGCAATGACAATGTTTCATTCATTTTTCTATAGAGTTTCTTAAAATTTGTTTTTTTCTAATTGTTTTAGGATTTATTTTCTGATAAAGATAGTAACATTGTTTAGCAAGTTTTACTCAGAAATAGAAATTTGGTATTTTTATTAATAGTTTTCTTCAACTTATTAATAAAAATTTATTGAACTAGCTTAAAGTAAAATTAGTGATAATTAGTCCATTAGATTTTGAATATGGTTAAAATGTCAAATGTGACACCGAGATCTAAAGACACATTGGAATAACTAAAGATACATTCCAAAATCTAAGCAGGGTATTAAGAAACAGAAACTTTGTTAGAAACAATGAAAAGAATACTGAACTGTTATGTGATATATGCCTGCCTATATGGCAGTGAATGCTGAACAATCTCTTCAAAGATAAATAAGAGACTTAAAGCAACAGAAATATGGTTCTACAGAAGGATGCTGGGGATACCATGGACAGAATATGTGAACAAGGACAAAGTTTTAGAGAAAATGGAAACAAATAGGAAACTTATACTCATCAGGAAGAAACAGTTGAAATTTCTAGGGCAAATAATGAGGGAAGAAAAATCTGACACTCACAGGACAGATTGAAAGCAAGAGGGACAGAGGAAAACGACGCATAACATACGTAGTGAGCTTGAGTAAATAAATGGTGGAACAGGCTTTTGGAGAAATAATAAAAAATAAAATTTATTAAGAGCTACAAAGGATAGGAAATTGTGGAGAGACATGATCACTTTCATCTTGAGGGGATATGGCATATAAAGAGTTAATACTGGATTTTACAGGGAGCATCACTTAATAACTAAAGATTGATTAATATATAGAGCAAGTAGTTAAGAGATTTGAGATAACAGAAATATGGTCCTACAGAATGATGCTGAGAATACATTGCACTGAACATGTGAGTAATAAGGAAGTTTTAGGGAAAATGGTAAAAAAAAGGCATGTATAATTAATATATATTGAAGGCTAGAGATTTAGAGGAAAGCAGTGAATAACCTATTTAACGAGCTTGTGTAAATGGTTGATAGAACTGGGATTAGGATTGCAAAAAGTCAAACTTTACTAAGAGTGACAAAAGAGGAAATTGTGGAGAGCCATGATTGCCCACATCCTGAAGAGGCACAACATATAGAAGATATTCAGTCACAATGGCTTCAGTCTGCATATAGTATCTGTAATAGGAGTGACAGTGACTTACCAGGAGCAAAGCGAATTGTTGCCTCGCGTGTCGAACCATTCTCTGAGAGTCGGTCGCTGCGGCGCCTTACTGCCATTTTATGCAGCAGACTTATTTGCATAAGAGAACCACGCTACCGATTAAAAACCCGGCGAGTGGACGGGAGGTCACTGCTTTTCTAGGCTTCGGCGAGACTAGACGGATTGCAGACAGAAAGCGACTTCTGGACATACGACAAGCTATTTCGCAAACATGGACGGCGGTTTGATTTAAAGATAATTCCCGAGTTTGACGGACTGGATCTGTGGTTGAATGGCTCGAGAAATTGAATTGGTGTGCGACCTATCGGGAGTGAAGCGGCTTGATCGTGTCATCCCCTTCGCTAACCAGGGAGCATTCGCGGTTTACCAGCAACTATCTACGGAAGAGAAATCGGACGTGGCTCGAATCAAGGGAGCATTGATGACTGCATTTGCCCCTGATAAATTCACGGCATACGAACAATTCGAGGCACGTATATTACGTCCGGTGAGACCGTAGATGTATATTTGGCTGATCTACGGAAGCTCTCCGTCCTTTTGGAGGAGTGCCAGACAGTGCGATGGCATGCGTGTTCGTGGGGGCTTCCTGATCCTGTGAAAGGCTCCTGCGTCCTCGGCCAGGGGCGGATGATATGTCTCTCGAGGAGCTATTGGCCCGAGCTCGGCAATCATACAGGACGGAGCTAGAGTGCTGGGGCTAGAAGTATGGAAGGAACAGGGTCGACTGCGATGGCGACGAGGAAGCAGAATGGTAGACGGCCCTATGACTATGACACGGAGAGGTATTTTCTCCATGTGGGCCGGTTGGTGGGACACTTCCCGTGTGTGGATGGCTGCGAGTGGCGACAGGCGTCATCAAACGTCGAGCCACTGCCGTAACGCAGAACTGGGACGACAAAATTTGTGATGCTCCCTGGAACGTGGCGATAACGGACACCATTGCCCGGGCTCAGCAACTGGATCCTGCACAGGAGAATGGTGCGTGAATACGAAGGAGCTAGACGTGTGGGTGGACGCGAGTTCGCTGGCTGTCGGAGAAGCGCCGAGGCTAAGGGAGCTATCATCGAGGACGCATGCTGGCTACGGCCGATAAAAAACACCCAGCATATCAATGTGGCTGAACTGGATGCCGTACTGAAGGGAATCAACCTCGCGCTAAAATGGCAGGCTACGGTATTACATGTGAACACAGACTCCTCTGCGTGTACCATTGGGTGACTAATGCCCTTACGGGAAAGTCTCGGCTGAACACCAAGGGCCGCTAAGCGAGATGCTCATAAGGCGACGACTTGAAACTCTAACGTCTCTTGTGAAAGAGTATAAACTTTCCGCTGACATAGCGCTAGTTAGATCCGACCAGAACCGAGCTGACTTGTTGACGAGAGTTCCCCAGAAGTGGTTCAACAATGTGAAGGAATTTGAACCTGTTCAACCAGTATGTGCTTCTGCTGTAGGAAACCAGAGCCTTGCTCAGTTAACTGAGATTCATCGACACAGCGGGCACCCTGGAGTTAAACGGACACTATATTTCACACGTAGGATCAACCCGTCCGTGTCGAAAAGCAGCAGTAAGATCGGTCGCTCGAAGTTGTGAACAGTGTCAGTCAATAGATCCAGCTTCTGTGCGATGGCAGAAGGAGAGCTCAGTGTCGCGTGAAACTTGAGTCGTCTGGGAATGGACATTACACACTATAACGGTCGCCATTTTTTGACTCTGATCGATTGCGCCCCACACGGTTTTCGATCTGGCGACCACTAGTTCGGCAAGACGCTGCACACGTAATCCGGCAATTGGAGTCGGTGTTTTTTAACGTGGTGCCCCGGTAGAAATCCTGGCTGATAATGACACTGCATTCCGCAGTCAGCAATTTAAACAATTCATGGAAGAATGGGGCGTCCATTCCGACCGTCTGCGTACAAACCATCTGGAAATGGTATTGTAGAGAGGTGTCATCGGACAATCAAACGGATTGCTGCGCGAAAGAGCTGCTCTATTATGGAGGCCGTGTATTGGTATAACGTTACACCCAGGGATGATGTGTCTGCCTCTTCTGCGCCCGCCAATCTGCTGCATTCATTACAGAATTCGAGTAAAAGGAATTGACATTGTGCCTTCGCCTAACCGGGCGACTTCGACTCGGTATAAAGAAGGAGACGAGTTTGGGTAAAAATCCGCACGGACGCTGCACGTCAAAGTTTGTGAAAGGTCGTGTCACGGGAATAAACAGTCCGCAATCTGTAGTCATCGACGGGATACCGCGACACAGGGAGATGTACGTCCACGGCTCACTTCATTGTTACCAACGGATGATGGCGGTGGCACAACGTCAGGGGAGTAATGAATGGCAAGAACCAAGCTCCAGTGCAAGCAGCAGCGACACCTCATCTGAAAGCGAGAAAGAAGTAGACTTGAACCTTAATGATCCCCGGAATATGATTCAGACCAGGACACATCTGACGATTCAGCCGGGAGGAAGTCATGGTTATACCACCGCGAAGAAGTGCAAGGGTGAAACGACCAGCCCCTCACTGTCACTTATGTGATCATACGATCAGGGGGGAGTGTAATAGGAGTGACAGTGACTTACCAGGAGCAAAGCGAATTGCTTGCCTCGCGGTGTTTAACCATTCTCTGAGAGTCGGTCGCGCGTACGCCTACTGCCATTTTTATGCAGCAGACTTATTTGCATAAAGAGAACCACGCTACCGATTAAAAACCCGGCGAGTGGACGTGGGAGGTCACTGCTTTTCTAGGCTTCGGCGAGACTAGACGGATTGCAGACAGAAAGCGACTTCTGGACATACGACAGTATCTACTGTTCCTAATGGGCCACCTATTTAAACACTGAGTAGGCTCATAGATCTTCAACATAATTTCTTCAAATGTCTTTACTTTGACAAGACAACCATCACTTTATATGCAAAAAATTTTCTCTTCACTAAAAGAACGTGATATTGCTTAAATTGGCCTATTATCATTTTTTTTTTCTTTTAATGAAATGACAGACAAGAATTACTTTTAGAACATTTTACTTTGTTTTTACTGGTAATCTTGATTGTGGAAAGCCATGGTCACCCATATTCTGAAGAGACATGACACGTAAAGGAAGTATTTCAGATATAAAGTATGTTGCATAATGATCTGTAGAGACCAAATGTACTTGAAACTGAATTCTACTAATGAAGAAAACCAAACTCATCAGTGCCGAAACAAGGTTTAAAATTAGTAATTCTGAATTCCACACTAACACAAACAAAAGTACAAACATCTGTGTTCTTTGTTATTAATAGTTTGTTTATAGCCATGTGATTGTGTTGAGTGTTCTTACCAAATTGAATGCTTTTTTTCTTTTTCTATTATTATTTCTGACAGAAAATATGTAAACACAAGTAAAAAAAAAAAACATTCACAGGTTTCTCGGGCAAACATTTCTTTCCAATGTTTCACATTATGTAGTGCAATATTAGATAACTTTTAGCTTTGTGTACAGTTGTGGTAATTCAAGAAGTCTGTTGGCCAAAACCTGGCATAGAGCTCAAGTATTAGTGAGCTGGTCATATGACAGCATTGCTGATTACCTACAATTATCAGAAGAGTGTAAACTTTCTGAAACTGGCATGTAGGAGATTGGAAATAGATTCATTACTCAGATGGATATAATGAAAGATGATGGTTTATCATCACAAAGGTGGTATAAAATCAAAAAAGTAAGATACAATTGCTTGCTTAGCAGATACTATTACTGACTAGCAAATGTTTCCAATTTAAAACACTTGGTTAAAAGAAGTTGATTGTAATGGTAATATTAGCCATTTCCTTATAAGGAAATATTTGGTATTCGTTGGCCAACTATAACACTTTTTGTCACTGCCTACACCAAGTGGTTTACCCACGTTTTAATGGTCCTGTCAACATTTTAACCAAGTCTGATGCTGGTCCAAGCTGGTCAGTGGTTGTTGTTCACTTTGATCCACACCAACTTTGCCCAAGCTGTGTTCTTGATCTCAAAGCAGTGGAAAATTGAAGGTTGTAGTTTTGCAGTGTTGGTTGTGGGTGCTACATTAAGGAAAAAATTATCTTCACACCAAAAAATAAAATGAGAGATTCATGGGTTAATCTTCAATTAGTTTATACGGCTCTTTGTACAACAAAAATTAACCCTTCTTATATCAATCTATATAGTGACACTGGCCCTTGTCCAAAATTCTGGATTTAAAGTTCTTTGGAATCAGAAAATCTGGTGGCAGACAGCATGGATTTCAAAGGCATTTGATATGGGTTTCTCAGCCCAAGTCTCTGAGATCCCTGAAGTCATCTGTATATGCACTTCAGTCATATAAGCAGATGAAAAACTGGCATGGGGTTGAAGGGTACTAGGGATTTGGTGATTCCCCAATTGTCATTAATTCCAATAAAGTTTTTTCTTTATTCTCTATTTCTGCTTTCTTAATCAACTTTCCAAATTTGGAGAATTATCCACCTTACTTGGGAGTAGCCAGAGGGATTGTTTATACATCAACTCCGACCTGCTTCACTTCACATCTTGTGCTACCACAGAGACAGGGCTAAATTCTGCATCTTCCTCTTTAGTATTCAAACTCTGCCTACTTCTCAAGGCTGGCATGTCTTTGTGACAAATCTAATTTTTTAAGTGCGTATTCTCCTCATTAATTTCAATTTTCTGACTCTTTTCATGGACCCACCTGTCCAGTAAAAATTAAGCCAGATCATCTTCTCATTTTAATATTCCAAGTGATAGATAAAAATTATTTCCCAATTTGTTTACCTAAATTCTCAACAAAGAGTCATGCTGTTTTCCATCCTTGGCCCAGTCGCTGTCTTAGCAAAAAAACAAACCAGATCACCTGTTATGACGGAACAAATTTTATAATCCTAACCCACACAGCAGGTTCATTTTCTCTATTTTCATTTCTAAATTTGTTTTTACTAATGAAAATATAATTCCCCTCTGCTTCTCTTTTCACCAATGAAATGTGTTTTTCTAATTTCCCAAGAAAGAGATAAAGCCATTTCCCAATTTGCTTTACCTGCATGCTAGATTTTTGATAAATAAAAAAAAAAGTAAACTCATTCCAATTAGTATAGGTGAGCTGATCCAGATGGCCCTTTCTTCACCTCTACATTACCAGGGAAAATGTTTTCCATTCTCTCTTTCTATTTATCTATCTTCCAGTTTATATTTCATTTTAAGCTTAACCATTTTTCTGCTTAGAATTAATGTTAAACCACCTCACATGCTCAGTGTCATCCAAGCAGCCAGTGCTATTTTCAGTTGAAATTTATGAAATTTTTTTCTTAAAACAATTTTTAAGGAAAAACATGTTTCCCAAATCCAGTAGCAGTTATCGTACTTTTGGTGGAGTTTTCTTTCCTAACTTATTATTCAAAGTAGCATAGAATATCAACATCTTGATTTATGATCATTTTCTCTTCAAGTTGTTGTGACTGTTAAAAGTTCTTAAATGATGTCATTTCTGTTATTTTCTACAGTTCTTTGTGATTCCGCAGGTCCAGTCCACAAAGTTCAAAGAAGGATGGTTTTGCCATGATCCATGATCTACAGACTTCACTCGCACAAAGCCATATTTAACCATTGATTTTAGAACGCTGCTTACAGCTCACAATTGAGATATTTCTGAATGAGTTTGGCACAATCCAAGACATCCATATGAATATCATGATTTAACAAGGTTATTTAAGAAGGTGACAAGTTTTTAGGTTAATGTTTAGTTTTATAGCAATTTACTATGTTGTACAAATACCTCTAGCACAGCTT
Organism: Acanthosepion pharaonis; assembly: GCA_903632075.3. Taxonomy (NCBI): domain Eukaryota; kingdom Metazoa; phylum Mollusca; class Cephalopoda; order Sepiida; family Sepiidae; genus Acanthosepion; species Acanthosepion pharaonis. Next base: position 496,248 of record CAHIKZ030000588.1, on the reverse strand, counting down.
ATTCTATGTTCAATTAACAAACTCCTATACAAACTTTCTTATAACTGATCCATACACTGAGGTCTTTAAAGTGTTTAGTATTTAGTAATTTCACATCCTGAATTTTTTTTTGATGGATTTGGGATATATACCATTACTGCTTTCATTCCAATTTCAGATCACTGTTTCTGTTTTGGAAAAGTTTATCTATAATAGGTAGAGCTGATGAGATATGATATCCTTAATACAAATAATTATGAAAATCAAGATTGATTTGTATTTTACAGTATATCAACTCTTTATAGGTTACTTTACATAATTTTGTATAAGCCAATTCTATACATAGTGTGATCCCTGAATTTTTTTGCATGAATTTTAACCCCTCCAGAAAAAAAATTACTTGAGTAGAGTGCAAGTGAACACTGATGATCTGTGTATAGTGCAACATTTTATTTTTTGCATAAAAATCTCACACTATGCTAAAATATATATGATATTCAAAACCAAAATGTATTTTTGATTCTAAGAATTATTCTTTTTGTGAGCGAATATTGTATTAGCAACATTTGAGAGATAACAATGATATTTCCAGATACAGGTCATACTATTTAACCCATAGTTAGGGGTAGGAGATGGATTCATACATTTCCCAAGGGTATTTGCATATAAGTGAATGTAACAAACTCAACTGAAATTTGAACTCAGCTCTCCAATTTCTCTCTCTAAGCTACTATCCATTAAACCACTTGTACATCCAATTTGGAAATCAAAAAATGAAAGTGAATTGATGTGGACCTTAAAAAACACTGATCCAGATAACATTTTTTTTACTAATGTTCACCCAGGAGTCATTGGGAGTAGAGGGTTACTAAATGACATGTAATATGAATGTAAGTAGGAAGTGAAGATTATGAGGATATGATGGATGGATAATGATCAACTCCTAACTTGAAGAGGTTTAAGCTTGTGTTCAGAGAAACAGCCACATTGGAGTTTGTTCTACAAAGTAACAGTTCTTGGGAAGAAGCTTTCTGAATGGAACATCCTTATAATTGAATACATAGGAAATGTGGGTGATTCAACCCTGTGGATGTAACAAGGTAGGTCTTGGCTGTAAAGATCTGAGCTGGCTGCACTAAAGAACAGAGCTCATCTGAACATTTGCCATGGAAATAAAGACAGTTTAGCAATAGGCTTGTGATATTGTGTCTGTTAGGAAAGGGTTAATTGTAATAATATCTAGTTGAACTATTATATCAATTAAAGGCAAAATGTATTTTTGGTTGTCAGAAGAATTTGTTTTGCGAGTGAATATTGCTGAATGTCAAACTACGATTTCTTATCCTGTTCACTTTATATATTAATAACAGAAGTTATAATCATATTAAAGAGGCTACTTCTTTATAATCCTTGTTTGATAGTAAAAAATTTAGATGCACTTTTAAGGGAACATCAAAGATCTCAAGGCTGAATAGATTTAATAGTGCATGAAATTATTTATGTTACATGTTTAAGTGACTGATCTGTTTATTACTTAATGCAAAGATAAGCAAAGTAACTTAGGAAAACTGAAGCAATAAATACAAAAAATATTGGGTCCCAAAAATCCACAGTATGTTAGCTGATTAATTTCATGAGGTCAATTATCTAAGATTATTTTTCATATTGTATACACTACAGTTTAAAAGTTTGAAACCTCCCCAGAATTATCATGGGATGACAGAAGAGTGAAAAAAATGAAAAAGAGCTTTTAGAGTCACTGAAAAAAAGAATGAAATCAATTATCAAACTTACTTTGAGAAACTTTTGCAATGAATATCAAAAATTTGTGCTGCAGTAATCAAGGGTAAAGTAGGATATTTTGACAAGAGCAAAATTTAATCAGAAAATGCTTGTCATAATAAAATTTCTAATAAAAAAAATCATGTCTCACTTTTTTTTTTAACTAATGTATAATAATTTTCTCTTATTTAAAGCACAAAACAGCTACATTTGGAGCCAATTTAAGAAATTATCATGAGGTTCCTCAAACTCTTTAACTGTAGTATATATATATATATATATATATATATATATATATATATATATATATATATATATATATTACCTTCTAAAGTCTACTTCATCTCTATGCTTTTTAACATCTCCATCTGAACTCTGAAATGTTATTTTTTCCTTCAACAGGAGTAGACGGGTTCACCTATTGCCTGGTCCACATTCCTCCACAGTCTTTTGAACAAGAGCAAAGGTTTATTCCTTATTTTCTGTTTAGGATTCGGTTTCTGGTTCCTTCTCAGTGGCATTATTTCATTGTTTAGAATGAATTGATTGAAATATATATATATATATATATATATATATATATATATATATATATATATATGTATGCAGAGATATATTTAAGTATTCCCTTAATTTCACATGGAAGATTGTAAATTTAAAATTAAAATCAGCAGTCGGTTACTTTATTAATCCTCAACAGGAAAACCTGTAAAGGAAGATTGAATTGCAATTTTTTCTAACATCTAATGGAAATAAAATAGGTAAGAAACTATTTTTGATTATTACATTTTTATAACTGGTAAAAAATAACACTATAATCTGTCAGTCAAAAGTTGCCAGAAATTTTTTCTAGCCAAATATTGTACAAATGTTTACAGTAATTTTCTAAAACAGTTTTCCATGTATTCTGACTAGAATTTTCAAAAGAGAATTTGCTAGGAAGTTTTTCACACATTTAGGTCTTTTTAAGCAATTAATGGATTTTTTTTTTAATTCAACATTATTATAATGATCTTGAATCAAAAAAAATATCTATTGTTTCAGAATTTCTTTGTTTATTTTTGCAGCACAAAAATGAAGTTAGCAGATATAGGCTTTGAAAGTTCCTAATAATTTTAGAAGCATTTATAAACACCACTGAATTCAATTATTGTTTGGGGTGTGTTTTCATAACTTGTGGTGGGTAAAAAATAATGGGTTTTCATAACTTGTGGTGAGTAAAAAATAATAACTCTCTTTAACCAATCACTTCAAATTCAGCCAGCTGAGGGAAAAGATGGGAAGAAATTCATGAGCATGTGTGAAATTTCCTTTGGACCAATGTAAACTGACTTCACAGAGATTGGCCAGCAAGCTAAGAAAATGCTGAAAACAAATTCACAACACTATGAGAAATTTTGCGGTGGGGGGGGGGTTAGAATGAAAACTTCCTTCACAGAAATTAGCCATTGAGCCTAAAAAAAAAATTAAAAAAATAGCGATCCTATGCAAAATTATTTTTGATATAAAATAAAGAAAAAAATGAAATCAACAAGAGAGTTTGAAGCCATGTGAAAAGTTTAATTTATGTTCATGTGTTCAGCATTCAGATTCTTTCCAGTGTCAAATTATTTGCTAATTACATTATTGGCCTTAACCAAGCATTTGGCATTTCCAAGAACATTATTTCAACAGTCCAAGAAAGCTAAATATTTCAAACTATCTCTTTTCATTTACTTTTGAATGTGAACAAAAAACTCTCTTAATTTGTTTTAAACGTTTTTGAATATTATTTTGTGTCAGATGATTTAATCTGTTATATGGACATTTTCTGTTCATGAAAATTCATTGAAACTATGGACTTTAAAAATTTGTGATTTATTTTTCTGAAATGAGCTAGTGACACAATTTCAAGCATGTAAATTCGTAAATAAATTCCTTGTTTTGTTAAAAATTACCCTTGTGTTTCCTCAATATTATCTGCCTTCATTAACCTTCTTGGCATGGATAAATCAACTGTTCATTTTAACACCGAAGTCTCACACCACTATAAACTTTACAGAAAAATGGATTAAGTTTAAGAATATTCTATTTTTATTTCTTTAAGACAAAATCAATGTAGAAATATCTTTAAGCATTTTTTTCAGTACATAATATTTGCTTCTAACCGAGACATACATGAAAAATTACATTGAAAAGTTTATGAACAAATATAACCTTCTTAATTTTTATACAGATTTCCAATTTGAGATTATGTTATTATACATTGATTGATTTATACTAGTTTTTATGTCTTTACAGTTTTATCACAAAATTTCAGTCATGTTTAGGGGAAAATAAACAGAATTTTTATTTAATCCATAAGGATATACTGTTCTCATTCTTATACTTGTCATCTCTAGTGTCCTAGATAATTACAGAACTTGTCAATTTTTCTTTACAATATCATTCAAGAGGTTTCTTGGAGTATTGAATCTAATGTCTTTTCTATATGCCCATGATAATACCAGGCTTCTGATTTATTAAGAAGGAATGGCTTTTGTTATGTTTAAAAAAAAAAAAAAAAAAATCAATATCCTCTACCAAGTGTTCCAAGAAGTAGGACTCAAGAAAACCTTTCCAAAATAGAAACTATAATCTGGAATTGGAATTAAAGCAGTAATGACACATGCATTGACTCCATGTTAAAAATTCAGAATGTGGAATTAATAAATACTAAGCACTTTAAATACCATGGTGTATGGATTAGTTATAACAAATTTATTAGAGGTGATAAAGAAATTGAACATAAAATAGACTGTGATAGGGGCAATTTTGGTCAATATTGCAAAACTTCAAGTCATGTTCTTAAATAGCCTCATCAGATTGGAACTGTTATGCAGATGTTATAAACACTTTCAAAAATATCTATATTGTCAGCTGTATACAACTGATTTTTCAGACCAATGTTTAAAAATGGCTTCAAGTGAATGAAACCTGTAGGTCTTAACAAAGACCATATTTCTTCAAATCCTGAAAACTGGCAGTACAAAATCACAAAGAAGGAACTGTACCAAATAACAGAAACCATATCACTTAAGGACTTTCAACACCAGCAACAACTAAAATGGATAGTATATGTAACTTGAAGGGAAAATATTGACATAATCAAGATGATGACATTCCATACTACTCCACTGAACTTGAGAAGGCTATTTTCCAGAAACATTGTTTTAATACAAAAATTTATAAATATATAAACCAAAAGTAACACTAGCTGTTCAATTAATGAATGCCAAATGTTTCCTTATAAGGAGATGGTGAATATTACCATTACCTTTGTTCCCAGGAATTATTCAGATTAGTTTTCTCATCTTGGCTGTATGATGACAAAGTTTTGGCTGTTATACTCTGTGGTTTCCTTCATGTGTCTGTTGAACGCAAATAAAAGTCTTGGAATTTTGAACTGAAATTATTATTCAACTCATGATAGTAACTTGTTCTCATTGTCATTTTCATGCTTTGGATTTATTTTGTATCAGTTGATTCCCTTTAATCTAAACAACTTTGTGCCACTTGTCTGTTTCTTCCACAGAACAGGATTATCTGACCAATCTTCACCCAAAGATTGAACTCTCAACTGCCAACACTTTAATCCACCTAGCATATGAGTCTTGAATGTGGTATAATTTTGGAGCCTTAAACAAAGGGTCTGTATTCAAGTGAATAATTTTTGCATGTCCTTTCTTAATCAGAATCTTCCAGATGGTGCACATCTCTATGCTAGATCTACTGAGAAGGTACTGAGAATATATATATTATATATAGACAGATGGAGAGAGAGAGAGAGAACATGGCTATAAAACTTCTGTATACACTGACAGTTACTGAATATTATTGGCAGTTTGGGTATAAGCAGCCATACACTATAAAAAAAAAGGCTTGTCTGTTAGCTGAAACACGAAACAAAATTCATAATTCAGCCATATACCAAAGTGAGATGATCAACCAACATATAGGTTTGAAAGACAATTGAAAATGGACTACAGTCAGTCTACCTTACATTAGAGGTATATTGAAGTAGTCCAGACACCATGAGGATAGTATTCAAAATGCACTCTATGCATATAGCTCAGCATTAGACATCAATTAAAAGAAAAAACCAAAAACTATGCTAAAGAATAAACAGGCAAGATGAGCTGCCAACTAAAAATAAGGCTTGGGGAATATTAGAAAAATGAAATCTATGATGGGAGATCAAATATAGGGGAAAACAGGGTTTCAAGAAAGAATGAAATGAAGTCAAAATAATAGTCACTGAAATCAGAAGATTATAGATTATGGTAAAAATCATCTAGTCTGCAGGACTTGTATTTATATCAACACCATTTGAGTAGACACTATTTATTTATTAAACAGTATATTTATTTTTGGCTACCAGCCTGAATAGTCTACTGAAATATAGGTATCCACTAAAAATAATGTCTAAGTAATATGTCAGATTAATAAATAAAAAATGTATCACTTTAAAAATTACTTTACGTTGCGATTTAAAACTGAGTAGATATGAATGTTTCAAGAGTCTGAGAAAGATTTGTGTACATAAAGCACTATTCAACTTTGCCTAATTGACAACACACTCCATGGCTGAGTTGGTATAAGTATGTCCAATCTAACTATATATATATATATATATATATATATATATATATATATATATATATATATATATATAAGGTTGTCCCAAAAGTTCGTAAACACTTGCAAAAAATTGAAATTTTACTTGCCAAGTAATAACAAAAACAACAAAAATTATTCCTCAAAATAAAGACCATCATTTTCCAAGACTTTCTGCCATCAATCTGCAAGCTTTCGGATCTGGTGAAAGTACCATTCAGCCGGCTTCAAATCAAAGAATTCTTGACATGCTTCTTCAACTTCATTAAACGAGTCGAATCAGCGTCCCTTCAAAAAGTGTTGCATTGAGCATAAAAGGCCGTAATCTGATGGAGCACAGTCAGGACTATAGGCTGGATGTGGCAGAACCTCAACGCCGTCCAGCTCTTCAAACTTGTCTTTGGTCTTCCTGACGGTGTGTGGCTTGGCATTGTCCTGCTGCATCAAAGCGCGCTTTCGGTTGATCAGAGCCGGGTACTTTTGCCTCAACTTTTTGTAGACCCGCTCCAGTTGCTGACAGTAAAGCTCGGCACTGATGGCACAACCATTTGGAATCAACTCAAAATGCACGATTCCTTCAAAGTTCCACCAAACGTACAACATGACTTTCTTGCCGAATAGATCTTGTTTTGGAACTGATGGTGTCTCTTGCCCTTTCTGAACCCATTGCTTGTCTCAATTGTGCTGGATTGTGTTGCATAAAAATTCAATTTTTCGCAAGTGTTTACGAACTTTTGGGACAACCTAATATATATATATATATATATATATATAAAACATAAAACATTAGGCAGCATATAATTTACATACAAAGAAATAATCACACATAGAATCAATCAGAAGTATTAATGCGATTATTGCCGACATCCATCGCTAGAAACATAATATATGCATTAAAATACTGTTAATCCATAGAGCAAAGTGATCCTCGTCGATAAACTTGATGTCTGTAGTTTTCAGTTTATTTGATGTTAAAATGCTAGTACTTACGAATAGTCCTCTATTCATCATCAGGCATGTGTTTTTTTTTCTTATAAAATTAAAAACTTGGAGACGAAATACTCGTATGTCGACCGAAAGATGTTTTTTGAATATCTGCTATTATTGATGGTTGTGTAAGATCTCGGAACGTGCAAAGATGCAACGCTAAGTTTTTCAAAATTTAAGTGAGAATTTTATTTAAATATTTCTTGTGATGTGTTAAATCCACGTATTCTATTTTTACAAGTGTATTCAGTTTTTATGTCATGAACTAAGTATATAGTTCAATAATATAGTGTAATGTCTTAGTAGTAGTTTTTTTTATAGGAATTTTTATGTACTGCGGATCGATAGCATTTTAACATCAAATAAACTGAAAACTACAGACATCAAGTTTATCGACGAGGATCACTTCGCTCTATGGATTAACAGTATTTTAATGCATATATTATGTTTCTAGCAATGGATGTTGCCAATAATCGCATTAATACTTCTGATTGATTCTATGTGTGATTATTTCTTTGTATATATATATATATATATATATATATATATATATGTAAATAAATAAAACACACACAAAGTATATATATTTATTATTACTATAAATGTTATATTTATTCTATATCTCACATACAAAAAGAAAGTATACATGAAAGTAAATTTATTACCTCACATTTCATGCATCAGCAGTAATAATCGTTTGTGGCAGTGATCCTTGAACACAGTCATTGGTTGAGTAAGAGCTATAAATTGGCAGGAGAATGTTTTAGCAGCAGATCTAAAAATGTTCTTGATCTGTAAGTTATGTCCTAGCTTGGTTAAAGCAAGTAAGGCGTTATGAGTGATCTTTGCAGGGAATGCCGAAATAAACCTTTCATCTGTTCTCACAGAGCATTAATTCAATTGAAGCATTTTCTGTAGACAAAATCAGACTGAATGATTCAGAATAGACAATACTAGTTTCTTATTTCATAACAGTTCAAAGAAAGGTTTACCGGTTGTCACAATCTTCAAACATCTTGGATTTAGTGGAATCTAGGCCACATGTGTAAACTTTCATTATCATAAGGTGTTTGGCAAGATGCAAAGATAACCTTATCAAACAAATGTTGGGAGTCCCAATTCAGTAGTGGATAAAGGACAAATGTTTGGGTGTTGCATTGTTAATAAAGTTACTGCACTGTGAAAAAGAATTATCCATTAGTTCACAAAAAACAAAAATAATCTAAATATATAAAGCAGTCAAGTTTGTGTCTATTTGAAGCACTGAAAATTAGTAATTAAATTGATAAATCAAGTTGATTTTATCTGTGCAAATATTATGTAAAACTGTGACATCAAATAAATGCAGTTCTATCATTTCTATCTACCAGTATGTATCTTATATTCTCTCCAATCTAACAGTTCTTTCTTAATCAAGATAAATAATTTTCATATCCAGCTTTACGTTATTTTCCTTCATATGCCCCTTATTCATTATTATGTCTGTTTCCCTAAAAGGCTTGTCGGAGTTAGCTCCTCCTTAATTCCCAAATTGTCACTAGGGGGTCATTCTCCCTATACTATAAATACTGGGTGACTTCTTGCCTTGTTCTCGTTCCTTCAGGCCTTGTACCTCATCCCACCTTGCGTGGAGGTGAGGTAAATCCTCTTTTTCATTTCAGCAAACACCTCTACAATGTGAGCTCTCGCAAAGATAGCATTTCCCCACTTTTGGGGAGATGCTATGAACATTATACACACATACACGTATGTACAAACATTCACCTAAGAACAGACACCAATGTTTATGCACACAGAAATGTTATTGTCCATTGTAAAATTGTTTTGTTTAATACATATATTTGTTTATAAAGTTACGAAAAACTTGGTAATCTGTATGGGTAGTACCAAGGAGCATGAAATCCTGAGAGCTCAAGGAAAAAAGACCACTTTAAGGCTCCATTGTAATAGTTTATTTCACCAGAGACCTTTTAAAGGACACTGGATCATCAAACATCACTTCCAAAAGGTGAAACGAAAAATGAAATGAAAATTTACACTTTTGACAGGTAGTATTAAGTTTATGTAATTTAACAGAGAGGGTAGCGAGGAGTGGTGTGAGAGATATGGTCAATTTTAGAGAGGTTTTATTTTAATATTTCTTTCTATCATACTTTGTAATGAGGAAGGAGGGACCAGACATGACCTATTTAATCGGTTAACTTAACGGAAATGATATGTTGAAAAAGAAGGAGAGAAGAGAGGAAAAAAAAGGAAAAAGAAAGGGGGAATAAAGAGAAAGATGTATTTAGAGTTTATGGAGGAAGAAGAGGGGTGATATAGTTTTAGCAATTTAGGTAAAAAAATAGATTTTAACATTTAATAGTAATTTAAATGTTTAAAAAATCCACAAAGAAATTAATTTGACACACACACACACATATATATATATATATATATATATATATTTATATATATATATATATATTATATATATATATATAATTCATATGTCTTTGCTTTATTTTCAGTTGGACTTAATTCAAGTCCAGCCATTTTCTTGTACTTGGTCCTTCTAGCAGGAAATAAATACACAAATACACCCGGTCCACAACAGGCTTTTTTCTTTTTTTTTTTTTTTTTTTTTTTAATTATGTCTGCATGTTCTTGAACCAAACCCAAATCTAACAAAGTTTGATTTATTAAACTACAAGTAATGGTTCTGAAAACATCATCATGGACTAAGCCTTATACCCTGAGGGAAAACAAAATAAAAATAAAGATTTTCTCATATGATATACGCAACAGACATTTCTTAAGAGAATCCAAATTTGATGTAATAATTATTCCATTCTTTTTACATTTGTAATAATTATACATCTTAGCTGGGAAGCACATATTTAACTATTCCGAAGATTGTGCTAAGTATGGAGTGAAAAAAAAAAAAAAAAAAAAAAAAATCACCAGAAGCCAAGATTCAAAGTGATACCAACTAATAACAAGAATTGTTTAAAAAAAAAAAAAAAAAAAAAAATGTCTAGCATCTCGAAAGTTCAGTTATTGGTGGCTTTGCAAGAGTGTGCTGAACAACACAAAATCCTCAACCCCTCCTCTATTCAATCAATTTGAAGTCCTGATATCTACAGCAGATAAGGTGGAATGCTTTGCTTGGAAATTCTCTTCCAACTCAACATTCGACTCATCTGGAGTACCCATACCTAAATTCCCCCTAGAACCGAGGCTATACTGAGTAATATACGCATAACCCCATCACTGGTCTCAGGCATAATTTCTAAATTAGACTCATGAGGCAACTGGAGGTGATGGAATACCAGCCGTCATCCTAAAGAAATGTGCTCCTGAACTGGCTTCAATTCTCCCCAATACAACTATTTCCTTGCTGCTTCCTATTTTCCAGCTTGTTGGAAGTCCTCTGTAGTTCCTGATTTTAAGAACTCTGGAGAACCTTCTGACCCCTCTATCACCCTTTAATCAATGCTGAAGTGGTTAAGCATCTTACTTCTCAAAGCCTACTCTTGGACAAACAATTTGCCTGATCTACTGCTGATGTGATAATGGCCATCACTGAATATGTATAACAAACTCTCGATAACAATGTGGCACTAGATATCTCAAAGACGTGTGACAGGATTTGGCACACTGGTCTTCTACATAAGCTTCAGGGCTATGATATTACAGGATGATTGTTTGATTTAATCCAATCATTTCTATCAAATTATGAAATGAAGCTAATTCTGAATAGGCTTGCACTCCAGATCCTTTCACATGAATGCAGGTGTCTTCCCAAGGCTTTATCCTGGTTCCTATGCTGTTTCTCATCTTCATCAATGATCTTCCTGATGTCATCAGTTCCCAAGTAGGCATTTATGCAGATGACAGTACCATTTACCCCTGTTTGAGTAGCAAATCTGTCAGAGCTGACAAAGTTAACCTAACTGCTGCTCTTGAAAAGGACCTGGTTAACTGGTGCCTGAAATGGCTTTCTTAATCAATTTTCCAAATTTGGAGAATTATCCACCCTACTTGGGAGTAGCTAGAGGGATTGTTTATACATCAACTCCAACCTGCTTCACTTCACATCTTGTGCTGCCACAGAGGCAGGGCTAAATTCTGCACCTTCCTCCTCAGTATTCAAACTGCCTACTTCTCAAGGCTGGCATGTCTTTGTGACAAATCTAATTTTTTTTAAGTGTGTATTCTCCTCATTAATTTCAATTCTCTGACTCTTTTCGGGGACCCACCTGTCCAGTAAAAAATAAGCCAGATCATCTTTTCATTTTAATATTCCAAGTGATAGATAAAAATTATTTCCCAATTTGTTTACCTAAATTCTCAACAAAGAGTCATGCTGTTTTCCATCCTTGGCCCAGTCACTGTCTTAGCAAAAAACAAAACAGATCACCTGTTATGACGGAACAAATTTTATAATCCTAACCCACACAGCAGGTTCATTTTCTCTATTTTCATTTCTAAATTTGTTTTTACTAACGAAAATATAATTCCTGTCTGCTTCTCTTTTCACTAATGAAATATGTTTTTCTAATTTCCTAAGAAAGGGATAAAGTTATTTTCCAATTTGCTTTACCTGCATGCTAGATTTTTGATAAATAAAAAAAGTAAAGTCTCAGTACATCATTCCAATTAGTATGGGTGAGGCAAACCAGATGGCACTTTCTTCACTTCTACATTACCAGGGAAAATGTTTTCCATTCTCTCTTTCTATTTCCCTATCTTCCAGTTCATATATGATTTTAGGCTTAACCATTTTTCTGCTTAGAATTAATGTTAAACCACCTCACAGCCTCAGTGTCACCCAAGCAGCCAGTGCTATTTTCAGTGAAATTTATAAAATTTTTCTCTTAAAACAATTTTTAAGGAAAACATGTTTCCCAAATCCAGTAGCTGTTACTGCACTTTTGATGGAGCTTTTCTTCCTGACCTATTATTCGAAATAGTGTAGAATGTCAACATCATGATTATATCATCATTTTCTCTTCAAGTTAATGTGTTATCCATTTTAGTTGTTGCTACTGTTGAAAGTTCTGAAGTGATTATAAATTCTGTTATTTGGCACAGTTCTTTGTGATTCTGTTCCTCCATTTCACAAAGTTCAAAGAGGATGTTTTTGCCATGATCCATGACTTCACTTGCACAAAGCCATATTTAACCATTGATTTTAGAAAGCTGCTTACAGCTGACAGGTGAGATATTTCTGAATGGGTTTGTGACCATGCATGAAATCCATATGAATATCATGATTTGACAAGGTTATTTAAGAAGGTGACAAGTTTTTAGGTTAATGTTTAGTTTTATAGCAATTTACTATGTTGTACAAATACCTCTAGCACAGCTTATTCTATGTTCAATTAACAAACTCCTATACAAACTTTCTTATAACTGATCCATACACTGAGGTCTTTAAAGTGTTTAGTATTTAGTAATTTCACACCCTGAATTTTTATGATGGATTCAGGATATATGCCATTACTGCTTTCATTCCAATTTCAGATCACTGTTTCTGTTTTGGAAAAGTTTATCTATAATAGGTAGAGCTGATGAGATATGATATCCTTAATACAAATAATTATGAAAATCAAGATTGATTTGTATTTTACGGTATATCAACCTTTCATAGGTAAATGTACATAATTGTGTATAAGCCAACTTCATATATAGTGCGATCCCTGAATTTTTTTGTATGAATTTTAACCCCTCCAGAAAAAATTTACTTGAGTAGAGTGCAAGTGAACACTGATGATCTGTGTATAGTGCAACATTTTTTGCATAAAAATCTCACACTATGCTAAAATATATATAATATTCAAAACCAAAATGTATTTTTGATTCTAAGAAGTATTCTTTTTGTCAGTGAATATTGTATTAGCAACATTTGGGAGATAACAATGATTTTTCCAGATACAGGTCATAGTTAGGGGTAGGAGATGGATTCATACATTTCCCAAGGGTATTTGCATATAAGTGAATGTAACAAACTCAACTGAAATTTGAACTCAGCTCTCCAATTTCTCTCTCTGAGCCACTATTCATTAAACCACTTGTACATCCACTTTAGAAATCAAGAAATGAAAGGGATTTGATGTGGACCTTAAAAAACACTGATCCAGATAACATTTTTTTAATTTTTTTACTAATGTTCACCCAGGAGTCATTGGGAGTAGAGGGTTACTAAATGACGTGTAATATGAATGTAAGTAGAAAGTGAAAATGATGAGGATATGGTGGATGGATAATGATCAACCCTTGACTTGAAGAGGTTTAAGCTTGTGTTCAGAGAAGCAGCCACATTGGAGTTTGTTCTACAAAGTAACAGTTCTTGGGAAGAAGCTTTCTGAATGGAACATCCTTATAATTGAATACATAGGAAATGAGGGTGATTCAACCCTGTGGATGTAACAAGGTGGATCTTGGCTGTAAAGATCTGAGCTGGCTGCACTAAAGAACAGAGCTCATCTGAACATTTGCCATGGAAATAAAGACAGTTTAGCAATAGGCTTGTGATATTGTGTCTGTTAGGAAAGGGTTAATTGTAATAATATCTAGTTGAACTATTATATCAATTAAAGGCAAAATGTATTTTTGATTGTCAGAAGAATTTGTTTTGCGAGTGAATATTGCTGAATGTCAAACTACGATTTCTTATCCTGTTCACTTTATATATTAATAACAGAAGTTATAATCATATTAAAGAGGCTACGTCTTTATAATCCTTGTTTGATAGTAAAAAATTTAGATGCACTTTTAAGGGAACATCAAAGCTCTCAAGGCTGAATAGATTTAATAGTGCATGAAAATCAATGAGGTGCCTTGCAGGATACATGCTTAGGCAAACATGTATCTTTCCATTCATGACTGACGAGACAGATTTTTTCCCACGGTAGGCTGCCATAGACCAGTTTCCATTCAAGGCTATAGAACCTGGTATGTCCTATTATTAACCCATAGCTGGAGGGAGAAGAAGAGGATTCATAACTTTCCCAAGGGTATTAGCACATGTGAATGTAATGGATTCAAATGGAATTTGAACTCGGCTCTCCGATTCCTCAATCTGAGCATAACAATACTTATGTTAAATGTTAAAATGACTGACCTGTTTATTACTTAAAACAAAGAGAAGCAAAGTAACTCAGGAAAACTGAAGTAATAAGTACCAAAAGGATTATGAGTTCCAAACAGTCCACACTATGTTAGCAGAGTAATTTCAGTTGTCTAAGATTATTTTTCATATTATATGCACTACAATTTAAATGTTTGAAGCCATCCTAGAATTAGCATGGGATGAACTTCACAGAAGAGTGAAAAAAAAAAATGATAAAGAACTCTTAGAGTCATTAGAAAAAGAATGTAATCAATTATCAAAATTATACTTTGAGAAACTTTTGCAATGAATTCCCAAAATTTGTGCTGCAGTAATCAAAGGTAAAGGAGGATATTTTGACGAGAGCAAAATTTAATCATAAAATGCTTTTTTTTTGGTCATAATAAAATTTCTAATAAAAAAAATCATGTATAATAATTTTCTCTTATTTAAATTACAAAACTAAATTTTGGGCTAATTTAATTTTGGTTATTTTTATTTATTCTTTCCAGTTTTTAAGTGATGTAGTAAAAATTTGTTTTCATGTCTGCATTTTCAGGTGGGATCTGATTGTTTAGTAGTTTGTTTTGGTCTGGGAAGGTAATTATAGATATTTTTTCCTCCAAGCAGAGGTTGCAGTTTTTGAATTGATTGTTGTAGGCTAATGTTCTTTTCCTTATTTTCCATGATATTTTTGGTGTGATTTGCTTTTTTTTTTATTTTCCCAGATATACTTGAAAAGCATTGTGCTGTTCACATATTTACTACTTGTTTGTGTGCTTAGTTTCTTTGTTTCTAGAGTCCTTAAGTTACTCCTATGTATATTTTTTCGTTGATATCTGATGATTTTACCATGGCTTGGAATATTACATTGTTTTGTAAGCAATTACTGTTTAAGGGACATTCATTCTTTATTCTGCAGTTACACATGGGTTTAATTTGCTCAGGTTGTTTGTTGATGGTTTTCCCGTTGTGATTTTTATTATTCATGTCATGTTCTCGGTGCAACTCTAGCTGAATTTACTGCAGTTTTGTTGAATATTTTGTGGAGAGTGCTCGATTTGGGGGAGATGTTTGTGTAAGAATTTGATGAATATTTTTCCTACATTTGTTTTTACATTTTTGTTGTACAGTGGGTTGAATCATACAATATTTCTCTTCCTGTTGGCTTTTTTTGTCCTCTGTGGTGTGTATATGAGTGTTGCTGGGAATCCATTATCTTTTAGGGCTGTTTCATAGTCTTTCTTATCTTTGTTGAATAATGTTTCATTGGAAGAATTGTTGGAAAGCCTGTGGTTAATCAATTAATCTTGCAAACCATTGTTATAGTGAGTTTTTCTTTACTGCCATATATATGGACAGGAGATGCCAAGGCTTCACTTTCCAGTCTCAATAGAGTTCAAAAGTGTCTCTGCATCCTTGTGGGTGATGAATTATTTTCCTCCTAGAAACTCTTTCCCACAGATGAGAGATTGCAAGCCTCTTCTACTCTATCAAAAGTGGAAAGTGATCAGATGAACTACATTCCTTAATTCCACTTATTCTAACCTTCATGGATAAAATCTGCCATATCACAAACATTGTGGCAAACTACCTTCATTCTCTTCATATTCCATTGGTGAGATCTATGTTCCATATGAGCAGCTTCCCACAAACCACTGCTTTGTGGAAGCAACTCCAAAGAGGATGCACCCCAATCACTTCAAAGGTTAACCATTATCTTCTCCACATATCCCGATAAACTGCACCTCTTACTCTGTGACACTACCTTGAGGTGCTTTTGGACCTTGTACAGAATGAATATTATCATAAAAAAAAAATTTAAAAACATACTATTCACTGATAAAAATAAAAATGTTAATCCCCATTTAAAGTTTTTAGGAAAAAGTGTACCATATTATCCATTAAAATCTCAAAGTTGTATTCATAATTTATCATAATATTTTGCAATTTAAAATTATAAGTACCAGTGTATATTATTTATATAGTGATAGGTGTGGTTGTTTATGTACCGATTTTGTATTTTTATTTTTCTCTAATTTTTCAAACTGGATGCTTTGTGTCAACCAACTGAGGAAGGGAATTATCACTCCTTTTTTCAAGCTTTGGTTGGGATGGAGGCATAGTATCTGTTCTTTCATTATGTTAGAAGGTGTCCGGTCTTGGGGAATCCAACCCTGTGGCAGAACCTTCCTTATTGCACTAAGAGAATTTCGGTCAGTGTAATATCAAAGCCAGCAAGACAGTAGTTGCAAGGACTGGACAATTTTTGGTCTTGTCCCATATACATATTTATGTGTATGGACACCAATTGTTAAAAACGACCTTGCGTCACATCCTTAGTGGATAATAATTACACCTTTTTGTAATACAGTGTAACCCGGATATAAGAGAGATTTTCTCTGGTCCCAAATTAGAGCCTGTGTTAATGTATATAAATTAGAAGCGGATATACGAGATCCGGATATAAGAGAGATTTTCTCTGGTCCCATCCTCCTCGATAGAAGAGAGTTCGTTTTGAGTGACAGTGTGATGTCGTAAATCGGTCAAACAGAGGTCAGTTAGAGAGAGAGTGAAGTTCAATGACTTAATCTTGACTAGTCTGGCCATAAATCTTGAAGTTGATTTTGAACCGAGCAATGGCTGGCTCATGCGCTGGAAGCAGGCCAATAACGTTTCATTTAAAAAATTTCACGGCGAATCAACGTCAACAGATCACGGTTCTGCCAACGAATGGGTGACAAACGTTTTGCTGCAACTTTTTTGTCGATATGATCCAAAAGATGTTTGGAACTGTGATGAAATGGGAATTTTCTACAAAGCCATGCCGTCTGGATCTTTGTGATTTGCCGGTGACGAACAGTCAAATGGGACAAAAGTTCCCAAAGACAGACTCACGATGCTTCAGTTCACAAACATGGATGGCAGTGAAAAGCAAGCTGTAGTTGTTGGTAAGTCAGCAAAACCACGGCAAACAGATTTTAATGAATTTATCAGCTTCGACGACCGTACACAATGTTATGGAGAACTGACTGACACGGACATCACATGTGGTATAAAATCGGATGATCAAGATTTTGACGAAGATGATGATGCTGAAAGTGTAAGTTCTGAAGTTTCTGAAAGTGACAAACCAGTGCCAAATTCTCTGGCTGCATTGAATGCGCTTGAAACTCTGACAGCCTACTTTGAAGCAAAAAGCAGTAATCCTGATGGTGCATTGAAAATGATTTACGGACTGTATGAAAGTGTTCATGATGTTAACAAAGAGATTTTTGTACAATCAAAAATGACTGACGTTTTTAAGAAAAAGTAATTTTTGATTGAATTATTTTGAAAACTGATTGAAAATGTATTTTTGTCTGTGTTTTTTATGTCTATAACTGTTAAATAAACTAGTGTTCTGTATGTAAAAAGCATTATATGAAGTGTTCCCATACTTACCTAAACAAAATAGACCAAACCCAGATATAAGAGAAACCCGGATATAAGAGACTTCTTCTCCGGTCCCGACAACTCTCTTATATCCGGGTTACACTGTATTACCGAAAGAGGACAGACCTTGTGTATTCCATTTATTGATTTTTTTAATCAATTTCAGAGAATGCCCTGTCTTTGAGACAAAAGATCTTCAATTACACTTATTCCCAAAGAACAAATATTACCAACATATCAAAAACCTTTTATAAGCAATTATCAACACCTGCCTACTTTGTGTTTTATGATCTACTAGCATGTTCAAATCCTTACAGTACTTAGTATTGTTGAAATTATTGCTAACATTTTCTGTTGAG
Source organism: Acanthosepion pharaonis (assembly GCA_903632075.3). Classification (NCBI taxonomy): domain Eukaryota; kingdom Metazoa; phylum Mollusca; class Cephalopoda; order Sepiida; family Sepiidae; genus Acanthosepion; species Acanthosepion pharaonis. Next base: position 477,975 of record CAHIKZ030000588.1, on the reverse strand, counting down.
ATTTACAAAATGTGTTTCGTTCAATTTTGCAAACCAACTGATGAAATTTGAATGAACTGATTTGTTTGGAAAATACTTTGACAAAAACTCAAATTCGCGGTTTAATACTTTCTTTAATTTAATTTTGTAGGACTTTATGGTAAACAATATTTTCATAAGAAAATTTCTTTTTTTTAACTTTTTCCTTTTTAACAGTGAAAAATAAATTCTTAGGATTTCTTACTCTTGAACATTATAACTGGCCATGCATAAATATTTCTTTCTGGAGTCAAATTCCAACTTTCTGAAGCATTTGGTCTTGTGATATTTTTATAGTTCTTGCAAACACAGCATGAACTAGAAACTGGATTCTTGTATATAAAAAAACGATATTGCATTTTTATTAAATAAGCATTTGTTATTTTAATCATTAAATTGTTTTTTTAAAATAGTAAGAGTATTTTGCATGTTAAATAATAAAAATTTTAATTTTTCCGAAAATATTAATGAAAATTTATTTTACTAAGCTACATAAAACCAAGTGTACTTTATACACCTTTACCTGTTTGCACTTCTCCCCCAAATATGGTTTTGATTAGACAATGTATGGCTATTTTAGTAGGTGTGATGGACAGAAACTAACAGAAGTCACAGTTCTATATATAGATTGTTTTAACTGAGAGTATTTGCAATTTTGCTGTTTGAAAGAAGTTTTTTCTAAGCCAAGTAAAAATTTCTGAAAAAGTGTACTTGTGTATAATATGACCCCCTCCTTTTTTAACTTTAATTTTTGTTGAATTTTCTTCATATTATGCATAAGAAAATAAGGTATGTTACTAAATAAACCAATGTTAGCTTGGTTCATTACCATTTACTAAAGTTCTTTATCTTCAAGCAATCAATTGGACTGTGTTAGTGTTACTATCAATAACACAGTTGACTCAATATATATGTTGTACTGACAGTTAATTTGGTTGCTGATATCATCATGTGTCCCCATATGTATGATTCATCATATTGTTAAATGCCCAATACTAAACTGTTTATAACTCAATGTCTAGACTTACAAAATATCATTTACAAAACTTAAATGAAGCCCTTGTATGCAGATTGTAACAGTGATTTACATAACTGTATAGAGAAAGTTATAATAATTAACATTAATGACACTATATGTAGGATAAAAAAATCATACAACTTTATTTATATACTGTGTGGTGTATAATTATAAGGCCAGCTGAATTTTATTTTATTTTTTTAATATTTTATATATTATTATATAGTATTAATAATCTGAAAGTTTCAAATAATTACTATGAGTAGTTATTGTAAAATTATTCAAAAACTTGAAAAGTGATTGGTGCATAATTATAAGGCCATTAAAAATTTTTTATTACTAAGTGACAAACAGTAAAAATTAATAGAAATTAATATTTAGTTTGTTTTCCATGATTGGCTATTACTTCAAACACTATTTTTCATAGAATAGATTAACTTCTGAATGTCATTTTGATTAATTGAATCCCAAGCATTCAAAATATCACTTTTCAGCTCTTGTTATTAAATTGATGCCCATTCTTGTATACTCATCTAACCAATATCCCACAAAGGTTCTTGATAGAAGTGAGATCGTGTGATCTGGTGGGTCAATCCATAACAATGATTCAGTTAGCTTGAAACCCCCTCCATAATGGACTTAGCTTTGTGAACAAGAGTGTTGTCTTACTGAAACACCCAATTTCAAACGTTAATTTTTTTTCCATTAGGCAAAGGAGCAGTAGACAACAAATTCTGATAACTCAAAGCATCAAGTCCTGTGTCAATGAAAATAATTTGAGTTTTGCCTTTGAACCCGAATGCCGCTCAAATTATACCACTCCCTCCTCCTTGCACATGCTTAGAAAAGACCAACATCCTTTTTAAGGTCATGCCAATAATAAGATAACCCATCCTGACCATCCAAATTAAATTTTTTTCATTGAAAAATGCCACACCTTCCCATTGCTTGTCCCAAGTCATATGAGACTAGGGCCCAATTGAAGTGCTCTGACATGGTGCTTGGTCAAACATGGAGTGTTCATATTATCTCAATTGCTAAAGTTTGAAGATAAAATTCAGCTGACCTTATAATTATGCACTACACTATATATATATATATATATATATATATATATATATATATATATATATATATTTTTTTTTTTTTTTTTACCCTAATGTATGGAAATAAATTGAATATATTTTAGCTGATATTCATTAAAGCATTTGTTCTTCATTATAAAAATTAACTCTCAGCTCACAAGCAGAGATACTTTTAATTTTGATTCACTATAGTCGAGAGAGTGATAGAGTTGAGAGAGAGTGATAGAGTGATAGAGTTGAGAGAGAGTGATAGAGTGATAGAGTTGAGAGAGAGTGATAGAGTGATAGAGTTGAGAGAGAGTGATAGAGTGATAGAGTTGAGAGAGAGTGATAGAGTGATAGAGTTGAGAGAGAGTGATAGAGTGATAGAGTTGTGATAGAGTGATAGAGATAGTGTGAGAAAGAGAAAGTGTGTGAGAGATAGTGTGAGAAAGAGAAAGTGTGTGAGAGATAGTGTGAGAAAGAGAAAGTGTGTGAGAGATAGTGTGAGAAAGAGAAAGTGTGTGAGAGATAGTGTGAGAAAGATAAAGGTGTGAGAGATAGTGTGTGAGAGATAGTGTGAGAGAGATAGTGTGAGAGATAGTGTGAGAGAGATAGTGAGAGATAGTGAGAAAGAGAAAGAGAGATAGAGAAAAAGAGAAAGAGAAAGTGTGTGAGAGATAGTGTGAGAAAGAGATAGTGTGTGAGAGATAGTGTGTGAGAGATAGTGTGTGAGAGATAGTGTGTGAGAGATAGTGAGAGATAGTGTGAGAAAGAGAAATAGAGTGTAAGAGCGATAGAGTGTGAGAGCAATAGAGATAGTTGAGAGAGAATGCGCATTAGAGTGTGAGAAAGAGACAGAGTGTGAGAGAGATAGAGAGAAAGAGAATGAGAGGAGAGAGAGAGCAAGAGAGATAGTTGAGAGAATGCGAGAGCGAGATGAGAAAGACAGAGGGAGAGAGAGATAGAGCGATTAGTCAAGAGAGAGAGAGGGAGAGCGAGTGATAGTTGAGAGCGAGAGATAGAGAGTCGAGAGATAGAGAGAGAGAGAGATAGAGAGAGAGTCGAGAGATAGAGAGAGAGAGAGATAGAGAGAGATAGAGAGAGAGTCGAGAGATAGAGAGAGAGAGAGATAGAGAGAGTCGAGATAGAGAGAGAGAGAGAGAGAGAGAGAGATAGAGAGTCGAGAGAGAGATAGAGAGAGAGTGAGATAGTCGAGAGAGAGAGATAGAGAGTGAGATAGTCGAGAGAGAGAGATAGAGAGTGAGATAGTCGAGAGAGAGAGATAGAGAGTGAGATAGTCGAGAGAGAGAGATAGAGAGTGAGATAGTCGAGAGAGAGAGATAGAGAGTGAGATAGAGTGTCGAGAGAGAGATAGAGAGTGAGATAGAGAGTCGAGAGAGAGATAGAGAGTGAGATAGAGAGTCGAGAGAGAGATAGAGAGTGAGATAGAGAGTCGAGAGAGAGAGTCGAGAGAGAGATAGAGTCAAGTGAGAGAGCGATAGAGTCAAGTGAGAGAGCGATAGTCGAGAGAGTGATAGAAAGTGATAGAGTTGAGAGGGAGAGAGAGATAGATATGAGAGTCAAGAGAGCGAAAGAAAGAGAGAGTGTGAGTATGAGTAAAAGAGAAAGTGTGTGTGTGTGTGTGTGTGTGAGACTGAGAAAGAGATATTTGCAATATAAAACTATTATTTACATTTGGACTAATGTCATGTACTTATCTTTTCTGTTATTACATTTCAGCACTTGTATCTTTCAGCCTTCTCCAGACCCATGGGAAAATAGCCTGGTAGATTAAGGCATTGGTTTGTGAATTTGGCAACAATTGGGAGCTGAGTAATAAAGATTTAGATTCAGTAGAAACATGGTGAGCAATAACTAAGCAGTATTAAAAATAGAACAAGACAGGATGTCCTGAGACATGGACAGCAGAATGAGAACAATCTACTCCTATAGATTAAATAAAGGGTTCACTTTGAAATTCCTTGACAGTTACCTAGATCAATTGATGTCTGAAGAAGGCCAGACAACAGCCCAAATTTTATGGTAATAACAGCAAAGAAGAGGACATTAGTCTAACTGCAAATAATGCAAATAATGATAACTCCTCATCCCAGAAGTTAAGAGACAAAAAACTAATAACAATTGGCAGATCCCTTTATTGATATATTTTTTCTGTCCATTCATGGATAGCAGAATGAAAAAAATCAGATTAAAATAAAGGGTTCAGTTTGAAATTCCTCGTAGGTTACCCAGATCAACAAACACCTGAAAATGGCTGGAGAATACAATGACTGAAACATGATAACAAGAAACAAGTGGATATTAGTCTGACTGTAAATAACTCCTGATCCCAGATATTATATTAACTAGTTCAGAAAATACATTATAATGACAGCAAGCAACATTTTGATGACTCAAATGAATAAAGAATCAATCTAATGAACAGTGACTTTTTCTCTTATTTTTTGATTTTATTCCTGTCAATCAATTCTGTCATGCTTAAAACAAACAGATAAAAAAACTATCATGTAAATCCTAACATGATTTAAAATTCTGACCTAGATAACATCAAGAAGCCATTTCCCTGATCATCATAAGATTTGTGCCTTGGCCATAAGGTGTGAATATAAATGTTTTAACCAATCAGCCACACATGATAATTATGCCATTAAATATGGTATATTTCCTAAACTTTATTGAATCTATAAATAATTTGTAAGTTTGAATAACAGATTATGTGATTGTTGGGAAATTCGCAATGATGACAGAATTATATATATATATATATATATAAAACACAAAAAAGACATTGATATGGGTACATATATATGTATAGGTTAGTATGTATATATGGTGATATTAAATAAAAAATAATGAAAAAGAGAGTAAAAAGATTTCAACTGGTTCTAAATTTAAATACCATGATGTTTCTAATGAACTGATAACAAACATAATTTGAAAGTTATTATTAGTGTTTGTTCTAAGGAATATAAATATGAGATCTGATAATAATTTCAATAGATTTATCGATCATATGGTTCTGTAAAATGAGAGTTTATCAATTATATATATATGTATGTATGTGGATAACGACAAAAGGAAAACTTTTCTTTACCAACACATTTTGTCTCCTGAGAACATCTTTATTCATGTTTTTTTTTTTACAGATATATATATATATATATATATATATATATATATAGCTACAGAGGAAGCATCTGGTTAGCAAAGCCAAATTACTGTTTTTAAACAACAAATTTCCCATGATTTTTCTACAAAAGCTCATATTTGCTGGAAGTGTTTCTTATCATAAACAAATGACATCATATATAATGATGTTATTAAAAATAATGTATGAACAGAAAATATATTACAATAATTGTGGGACTTAGTCCATTTCATAATATATATCATTTGTTCATGTTAAAATAAAAGCAGATATGAGTGTTCAGGAAAAATTTGTTGTTTAAAAACAGTAATTTGACTTTTATATATATATATATATATATATATATATATATATAGAAGGGTGAGTAAATGCATATGGATACTATTTAATGAAAAATTACAAAAATTGTTATTTTTACTTAATTTTTCAGCTTTATTTACAAGCAAGTATATTTTGGGGATCAGTGTGAATTCAAATATACTTCTTGGCATTTTCAAAATCCAAAGTAAAGTCAATGTGTTACCTTTCCTATATTCAAAATCAAATAATTTTAAAACTCTGCACTATATGTATATATGTATGTATGTATGTATGTAAGTGTGTGTGTAAATTATTTTCAGTTAGAGTGTATCAATAATGCAACAAAATGAATAAAAAGACAAGAGGGAAAACTATTCTTAGCTGGCTAAGAATACTTTTTCATCCTGTCTTTTTATTCATATATATATATATATATATATATATATATATATATATATATATATACACTTTATGAGATAACAGTCTGGTTATTGGCATACAAAATTATTTATTGACTATTAAAACTGTCCCAAGTCTGAATGGTGATTTTGCTCAGTTTTAGATCATTTTTATTTTATACACTATTTACATTATTTTATTTTATAGTTAGGGATTCTACAAGCTACTATCACTAACATCACTTTCTAACATCACTATGGCAACCTCAATACAAAGACTGATAGTATCTTTTATGACTTACATTCTCTCATTACAGTATTTCTCAATGATCAAAAATCTTGTTAAACATACAATCTTCAGATATGACATTTTAGTGTAACTTTGAAATGAGAACTAAAAAGCTGCTTATACTTAAAATCAAAATGAGACAACTGAAATATCTAGGACAAATGATGAAAGAGAGCTCAGAAAATTTAACACTCACAGGGTATGCTGAACAGTGGAGAAGCAGAGGGAAACAGCAAGTAACCTACCTAGTAAATTTGTGTGAATTGACAGAAGAGTGGAAATAAAGTGGGATGGTGAAGAATCAAACTTAAAGCTACAAGAAATAGGAACTTATAGAAACCATGATCACCTACATCCTGAAGAGACATGGCATGTAAAAAACTTTAATGAAAAAAAAAAAAGACATCTTAAAATAATACTTCATTTCAGGTGCAAGTATAGAAAACAGAACTCTTTAGATGCTTTTGTTAATAGCCAAACCTTTACAACCTACTTACATAAAACAAACTAGCTCAAAATGTTGCCTATCTTAATTGTGACAGTGAATGTCTTTACACTTATAAAATAGTTGTTACTAAAACTTTAACCAGTCAAGTAAAACTTATCACCTCTTTCAAAATACTATTCTACAAACAACTTAACATTGCCCATAAATTATGTTGTTGACAAACAAATAAAACTCCAAAGAAAAAGAAACTGAATGTACTTTAGCTGCAGTAGAATTGATGTGTCTTGGGAAAGAGAGCCTGACAGACACCATCACTCTTGAGGCTGGTTTGAATTCAGAGTATTCTTTCTCCTAGACCAGTTGCAATCCAAGGCTATAGAACCAAGTCTTTCCTGCTTTTTAATTATGTTAACGCCTACCTAGGATTGAACTCACTACCCTTGGCTAACAAATTAGACTACTCCTCAAGGGATGTATTTTCATCAATGGCAGTAGCTTATTTCCCTTCCTGCCAAAGTGGATTTAACAATTTGTAAATATTTAATTTTTTTTAAATTTCCCCTCAGTGAACATTTTTTTGCTGTTTGGTGAAGTGCTGTCACTGTTTGTTGAGCAAAATCCTGTTTTAACCCATAGCTGGGAGGAGAAGAGATGGATTCATATCTTCCCAAGTGTAATAGAATGTAAGTGAATGTAATGAAAACAACTGGAATTTGAACTTTGCTGTCCAATTCCTCAATCTGAGCCACTATCCATTACTCCACCATGCCCTCAGTATACAATATAGATAGTAATAAAAACAACACAAACATATTCTATTGCGACTAAACATGTTCAAACTATGAGACAAAGCAACTAGGAAAAGCATTATATACTGGTATACAATTCCAGCTGAACATAATAAATATATAAAATTAACAATTTGCTACCAAAACTTAAAAGTATAATCACATTAGATCTAAATATGCCCACCTTTAAAAATCCCCAGTATACCACATCAATATCCTTGATGAATTCTCTGGCTGCCTTGGAGAAGTGCATTTTTCATGATACACAAATATAAAATTTGTATGTTGAATATACAACTATCCTTCTATCCTATTGATTAACCTGTTAATTCATGGATCACAATGCAATTTCTGGTGATATCAGCAAAAATATATCACTTGACAATAAGATCTCCATAATGGGACAAATATTTGTAAACATCACTCATACAAATATAATATTATAATAATTATAACATAATATTAAACTGAAAAAAAAAAAAAAAAGACCCAAAATACTAGAAGCTCAAATCATAAAAATCAAAAACTCTCAAACTAAACAACCTGTTCAATACTGGATGTATTATGTTTTAAATATATCCAACACCTGACAATAGATTTAACCAATGATTACTCGTTTGTTGCCATAAAGTAACAGTCAATGTAGTGTTTTAAAAGTGTTTTAATATGGGAAATATGATACATCTATATAATCCTGAACCTTGAAAATAAACAGAACCAGAAGTATGTTTGAAAGAAGTTGATCACAAACATTGAAATAATATCTATACTCAAAAAGGCCCAAAACTTCAATCACTTGCATGCAAAAAAGTTAAAGTAAACATAACAATTTTTGATTTTTTTAATTATAAAATATCTATAAATGTAAAAACTGCTGCTTAAATACACAATAATTCCAACATTTATGAATATTTAAGTTAATAACTGATCAGCAAGATCAAATGTCATAACTAAAGGCTTGCATAATTACATGTCATTGAGCACACGGTGTCAGATAGTACAATTTTTTGTACTAGAATCTCTCATTCACCTTTATAAGTCTACCAATTGTCCATGTATTGAATATTGCTGCTACATCTGATCTGGTGCTTCTGTTATATATCTAGAGATCCTTGACAAGATACAAAAAGAAGATTATGTAATATTATTGGACTTGATCTAGCATCTCAGCATCAATTACTTCTCACCATCTAGTCTCCCTGTGCTTTTTCTATAAACATGTTTATGGTAATTGCTCTGTTGAATTTCCTCTTTGGTACCTCAACTTCATGAACTTAAGCACAGTACTAGATTGGCAGTTAGGTTTCATCATTTTACTGTTGAAATTGCTAAATGTAACCATTCTATTCTTATAATTTCTTCTCTTACACTTCTCATCCATGGAGCTCACTTCTGGTTTCTTGTTTTCTTAACTACAATCTTCAAAAATTAAAATGCAATGTCAATTGTCATTTTCTGTCTCCTTGAATCCTATTCTCTTATTGTCCTTTCTCCTCAATTTTTTCTCAGTTTTTTTGGGGTTTTTTTTTTACATTGTGTTTTAGTGGTTCTATTGCCTTACTTTAAGTGAAATGATTTAAGAATTAAAAAAAAACAAAAAAAAACAACATAATTCAACATGCTAAAAGGTTTGTGTTATATTATAAGCCATACAAAGTGCATTATAAATAATGCTTTCACTACTTGCGGGGACACCTGTATTAATTAGCCAGAACACTGACTATAACTGGTTTCTCCTCACCTCTGATCTGGAACTCTTTATTTATGGTTATGGACTAGTTCATATAGTCACCCGGGAGGAAGGGGTACTATTTACTCCAAAGCAGGTTGTATGAAAAGGTAGGGTTATATGCATTCAAATTATCTATGAATAAAGAGAGATAATCTATGATTTAAGTCAGCTAAGATATACTACAGGGAAAAGGAAAGTGCATAATGGTGACTGCATTGAACTCACCCTGTAAATTTTGTATATTGATTTTTTTTAAAGAAAATTGGTCATCCACATCATTTGTAATGTTCAAATCATAAAATCACTAAAAAGGAATCAAAGTAAATAATAATGTTTATAAATTTTATTAATTAGCCACTATGAATTTTTTAAAAGTATAAAATAAAATAAAGAACAATAAAATAAAAAATAAAATAAAAAAACATAAAATAAAAAATAAAATAAAAAACAATAAAATAAAAATAAAATAAAAAAATAAAATAAAAAATAAAATAAAAAACATAAATAAAAAATAAAATAAAAAACAATAAATAAAAAATAAAATGAAAAACAATAAATAAAAAATAAAATGAAAAACAATAAATAAAAAATAAAATGAAAAACAATAAAATAAAAAATAAATAAAATAAAATAAATAAAATTAAAAACTTAAAATTAAAAAATAAAATTAAAAAAATAAAATAACAGATTTTGCATTCATAAATGTAGTCATTGATTTTCTCAAATGTTTATCAATACAGGGAATTGACTTGGTAATCTCAAAATAGCATTAGTTGTCAATCCTGTAAATGTGCCTAATACAGAGATTTTGTATATAAATGTTCAACATTAGCAAACATTCTTTGTTAGATTTTATTTCTTCCACTCCTAATTAAAAAAAAATCCTTAGAATATCAAGAGATGGTAATATTATGCAAAAGGGAAAACTTTTTTTTTCTTTTTAAAGTATGGCAAACAAAATTATTTGCCAATCTATTTAAACTTTATAGAATGGTATATAATAATGATTTCATTATAGTTGGTTCACATATTTTAATGATTTAGTAAATGTATATAAATTTATGAATGAAAAATTGTTTTCATATTTGTTTTTTTATAAATTGATAAATGATAAATATTGCATTGTATTAGTTTTAATGCAAGATTTTAGAATGTTGTAAATATAAAATTATTCTTATAAATAAGCAACCAAATAAATAGATAAATATTGTTTAATATTTCTGTTGTAAAATCTCAAAGAACACATAAATTCACTTTCATCAGTTTAGGCTCTATTAAAATTCTAATCATTACTATTTAAAACAAACATTGCTAAGGAGTGAAGGTACTTAAAATAATGCAAATAATAGTGGTGACAAGGGGAAAAACTAGCTTTCTGGCATAAGCACAAAGGTTAAACATTACCATTATCAAAATATGTAAACTGATATTTTTGTATGGCAAAGTAGAAATGATTTATGTTAATCTGAACTTGTATGGAAAGTTGCTAGTGAAAAAATAAACTGATTTTTAAAATTAAAATTTTATAGACACATTTATAATTATATGAGTACTAATGCTCAAGACATCATCTAGATCAAGGCATATGTATCATTTTATGTTATTTTTGAAAACTTTTGTTACTTTAATGATTGTCATTGTATTACCCTTAATAATCATTCATAGATTTAAAACTAAAGTCAGTAATGTTAACTAATGACAACATTCTCAAACAATCAAGTATGACTTACCAGCCAAGGTGTAATCCATATCAAATCCGTAAAACTTTACTTTATCCAAACGAAGTCCACGATTGACAAAAATCCTGAAAATAAAAAGAGCAAATAAAACTTTAAATATTCTTAATTTAACACTTATATTACTAAAGACAAAATGAATATTATTACAAACTTTTTAATGAAAATTTATTGCAATAATTTAAATAGCTTCTTTTTGGTTGCAAAAAATTAGCAGTCACTTCCTCACAAACTAAGAGTAGATAGGGTAAACTCACAAAGCAAGTTCTCAGCAAGTTATTCCACTGTCATCATTATACAGCGTGCAGCAGAAATACCCTTCAGAAATACCTGCACATAATGGTAAGACTAGTGGCAATGGTGTCTTCTTCATCTAATTAATGTCTTACCATTATGTAGGAGGTATTTCTGCCACACTGTACATTATTAATTTATATATATATATATATATATATATATATATATTTGCAGATGACTATAAATTATCTAATTTTGATATAGCTCAAACATGAAAAATTATGTTTTTAGTAATTTTTGCTTATCCATACCTTGTTTATCAAATGAATTAAAATGATTTTTGGAGTTTTTTTAATTCAGCTACAGTAACTTGCTGAAAAGAAATGTATTTTTATTTTTCAATATATTTTAAGTAAAAAGCAAATATTATATTTCAAAAATCCATTTAAGTAATGGTTAAGTTAACTAATTTTCAACAAATTTCTTTTTTAGGGACACTACTTTATTTTGAGTAGAATTTTGAAGTGGTTCTACAGATGAATGCTGAGAATACCATCAGTGGAATATGTGTGCAAGGAAGAAGTTTTAAGACAAATGGAAACAAAGGACAGTTGTTTTTAGAACCAGAAAGAATTGAAATTTCTCAAGAGAATTTGATACAGGACATATTGAAGGCAAGAGGATTAGAACTATCTTATGAACTTGTGTAAATAGATGACAAAACATGGGCTGGGAATAAAGGGACAAAAATTAAAAAGAAGAGAAAGTTGTGGAGTCATGAGTTTTTACATTCTGAAAGGACAATGAATAAAAGTACATAATTTATTTTTTTTTTTTATTATTTCATCCCAAGCAAGGCAATAATGCCACTAGGACTCAAGGGGTTACTGGAAGTGAAAGAGAATGAGAAAACTTTAGTGAGGAAAAGTGAGGAGAAAGAACAATAAAAGAACAAGATTCAGGAAGGCAAAAGATGGTGATTGACATTGCATTTTATTTTTTGAAGATTGTAGATGGCAGGGAAGCAAGAAATTGAAAGGGAATTCCAAAGGCAAAATTCTACTCAAAATAAAGTAGTGTCCCTAAAAAAGAAATTCGGTGAAAATTAGTTAACTTAACCATTACTTTAATGGATTTTTAAAATATAATATGTGTTAATAAATATAAAAAAAAATATTTCTGCCATGACTTTAATAAAAAAAACAAAAAACATCTGTGAATAGTTTCTGAAAGTTTCATTAACATCTGACAATTATTTTTATTTTTGCAAGATTTTCCAAATTAATGTGTGTAAATACAAAAAACGTGCTAAAAATTATCTATGTTATTTACTACCCCTTGTTGCAACAAAGAGAAACGGTTTTTTAAAATCAAAATTTAGAATATTCTAAAAATATGGAAAAATTTTAAAAAATAATTAAAAAAAAATTTAGTCTATCCTCTTCATAAAAACACAAGCATTTTGACGATAAAATTTTGTTTTCATAAACTTTGGCGTCTTTTTCATCAGACTATGCTCTATGTTTTAGCGATTCCGTGGAGTGACTTAGGTTAAAAAACCCAGGTTGTTTGTGTGTGTGTGTGTGTGTGTGTTTTCCTTTATATATGGGATCAGATTTCTTACATTTTTCAGCCGATAAAACAAACATCCACTTTTTTTTTTGGCAGGTAGTATTTCTTATTGTCTTGCACACTTTTTTCTTTATTTATACATTCAGAATGCTTTAAAAATTCCATTTACAAGACAATTGTTTATAATAAAATTCTATTCACCAATCGATAGACTCATAATGATTGTAAACAATGTTTTTGTTTGAATTTGGGTTTGACCAATTCGTAAAAAAAAAAAAAAAAAAAAAAACTAATTAAGACATGCGTGTCCGTCAACCTTAAACAATAATCTTTGTCAATTTTATTTTTCAGTCTTTATGATGGTCAATACTTGATCTATCTCTTACTGTTACATCCCCGGGCAACGCCGGGCTCTACTGCTAGTATATAGCAAAATTAATTATATACAGAGTGCGACAGAAATACCTCCTACATAATGGTAAGACATTAATTAGATGAAGACAACATTGCCACTACAGTCTTACCATTATGTGCAGGTATTTCTGAAGGGTATTTCTGCTGCACGCTGTATAATGATGACAGTGGAATAACTTGCCGAGAACTTGCTTTGTGAGTTTGCGTTTTGGTTGTCATTGCCATAATATACACAGTAATTATAACCCTTTTTACTTTCCATACTATTCACTGACAAGGAAAATCAATTTATTACTACAGAATACGGGAAATTATAATGTATTTTCATTGTTTTCTTTTTAAAAGCAAAAAATAAATTTCTTTTCCCAACTTATTCATCTGATCTATTATGAAAGTAAATTATTTCTCATCAAATATTCTTCAATAATGATTCTTTGCCTATTGTTGAAAACTGATTTTTTTATTCAGATTTTTAGTATCTATGCTGATGATAAAACAGTTTATAGGTACACCTCCAAAAATCTGGATGACCAGAACCCAGCAGTTGATCTCTCCTCTGACCTAGCCCAGGTGGCTCAATGGGGGAAGGACTGGCTTGTAAAATTCAATATGGCCAAAACCAAACTAGTAACACTCCACCACAACTAAGCAGACCCAGAACTTTCATATATTATGATAGATGGGTGCTCTCTCAAGGAGAGTCCTTACCCTGAAGGTCAATAGGGACTCAAGCTCTCCCCAGACCACAAGTGGAACTCCTATATAGGATCTATTGCCAAAAATGCTGAAAAAATGGTCTGTTTCTTGTAGCATGCCAGTAAGTATCTGACTCCCCCTGCTATATTATTTTTACAAGAGTCAAATCTGACCAAAATTGGAGTATTGCTGCCATATCCGGACTGGAGATGCCCAGTCCTCACTTGCCAGTCTTGATAGAGTTTAAAAGTATCTACATAGTCTTGTAGGTGATGAATTATTTTCCATCCTGTAACTGAAAAATTGTGAGCCTTTTGATAATCTATTATTGTTTCTATAGCATGTGTTCTGACATGCAGCATTCCTTGGTCCCACCAGCCCTGACCTTTGCAGATGGGACCTGCCATGACATGTACACAAGGATAAATCATCTCCATTCCTTTCATATTGCATTAATAAGTAAGTTCTACTCAGAGAGTTTCTTCCCCAAGAACTGCTGCTTTGTGGGACAGACTCTTGGCATGATGTTTTCCCAATCTCTACAATCTTGATCTCTTCTAGTTTAAGGTTAACTTATCTTTCCTGCATAACCACATTTAACTTCACTTCTTCCCTTTTCTTACATTCATACAACACCAGACAGTAACCATCAACCTGAATGGCTCTTGGGCCTTTTATTGGGTGAACATTAGTATTAAAATAAATACGATAAAGAGGCTTCTATATATAATGATTGTATAATATGTCAAAAAAATTTTTTAAATTCTATAAATACAGTGGGCAACTATTTGGGGATAATCTTTAAATTTCTAGATTAAAATATTTATATATAAAAATATAAAATAAGATTTTTCTGTTGATTGATTGATTTGTTTTTTATGACTTATCAACCCTTTTTAGGTTATTTAAAGCCAAAATATTGTTGGATAGTTAGAATAATTATTTTGTAAGTGAATATTGCATTATCAATTTTTTGAGAATAACAATGATTTTTATAGATACAAGTCCTACTATTTAATCTATAGCTGGGGGTAGGAAATGAATTCATACCTTTCCCAAATGTACTTGCACATGTGAATACAATGAAACAAACTTGAATTTGAACTTAGCTCTCCTCTCTTTCATTCTGAGCCACTATACACTACTCCATCACTGCACATCCAAACAGATCTTTCTGAGAAACAAAATTTAAAAAAAAAAAAAGAAAATATTGTTTTCTTAAATTAGTTAATATCTTTTCATTTTTTTATACTCTTAGCAGTTGACAATATGAGTTAACATAAAAATAAAAAACTATTTTATATTGAAATTTTATATTTTCAATAATTAATGGATAGATACTTAAAGTTTTTTTTTTTTTTCAAATTCATTAATTAATCAAATTTTAATGTTTTTGTTTTTTCAATCCTAGTCAATGTTTAGCAATGGACATTTTCTTACTGCTTTTTGGTTACAATTGTAAATACAAATTTTAAAAAAACGACGGTAACTGGACTTCTATATAATGGAAAAATAATTTTATAAGATTTTTCTCACATGATATAAAGTTTATGAAACTTGATTAAACATTTCTATGTGATTAAACAGTTTGTGAATCAATATCAGTTTTGTCTATGATTATTCCTAAAATAAAGAGTGGATGCACATTATCAGAATGTTATAAATTCTTTCAAGTTCACTTTTATTTTTACTAAATTTATAGTCAGTGTCTACCTATAGAAATAACTCTTCATATCTTATTTCAAAATTATTATAGTTTCAGTAATTAAAACAAATCATTAGAGCATTTAAGAATAACTAGTTTTACTTATTTTTGTTTTAAAATAGGTACACAGTATTAGTAATAAATTTGTTATCAAAATCACATGACAAAAATGGGTACAAACAATCAAATACTAGGAGGAGAGATTCACTCATAATATAAACAAGATGGAAGAGACACATTATATAAATAAACATCATTATTTGGCTTTTGTCTTGTTACAGAGAACTCATGAGATAAAATTTTACAGTTACAATAGTCAAATCTATAAACATGATATAATTATATGGCTTTTTCATTGTTGTAGACAGCTCGCAAAATTGACAGTTGTAACTGTAAAATTTAAATTTGAAAGTTAGCATATATAAATGCGTGTTTATGAAATAAAAGATTTCATGTGAGCAAAGCAGTCATTATTGCCAAGAGTCCTCAAGAGTGATTGAAAAATTACAAAAGCCTTCAATAAGTATTGAACATTATTAAATATTATATATATATATAAACTTCAAATGTTATTTTCATAGATAACCATGCTTGAAATAAATGCTCAGTTGTTATTTTAAACAGTGTTTTACATCTCATTCAGCCTGTGTACTCGAGAAATCTTAATAAATAAAATGTGCTCACTAGCAATTTCTTGATTACAATTTCTCAAGTGTGCAGACCTGCTGATAGAAGTATTACACACTGTAAAATAAAAAAGAAACAAAAAACATGCATATTTCAAACTGGGGTATCTAGTAAAATAACATCTGAAGTAACAAAAATGGTGGCTTAAAAACTAAATCCATGAATTCTTATATATATATATATATATATATATACACACAAAGAATAAATATACATTTGTTCATCACCATTCAGTGCAACAGTATCATGCTTGTATTAATTGTGTAATATATCTTTTTAATCATTTCACCCCAAACAAGGCTATAAAGCCACTAAGACACAAGGGCTTAATGAGTGTGAGAGAATATTTAAAAAAAAAAAAAAAAAAAAAAACATTGTAGGGATACAAAAGATAATTATCTCACTTTGGTCAAGATGAAGTCTCATGGAGCACATAAATCTGGCCAGCTCAAATCTGGAAACCTAAATATATCTTCTCCAGAAACACAGGAGAATCTCTGGCAACTTCAATTCCTATTAGAAATTATTACAAGTAAGACACTTTGCATCATCTGTCACTCTGCTTGTTGTTGCATACATTTTATAGTTTTTCTGCACGGGACAAATGTAAATATGTATATATAATTTGTGTGTGACTAGTGGAATAAAACTTGCTCTGAGAATAAAGCATGTTTGTCATTCCTTTTCTTTCAGCCACTCTGTCCCATCTGTAAAATAAGGTGTTCTTATATCATGGAGATAATAATGTCAATAAACTTTTCTTCCATCATTCATCCAATTCATCCAATTGTTAAGAAGAACAATTAAAAAACAGGAATTAAGAAGACAATATAATAATTGACATTGCATTTAAATTTTTGAAGATGATAGTTGATTGGAAAGCAAGCAGTCAGAAGTGAGTTCTACAAGTGAAAAGTACAAGAGAAGAAACTGTAACCATAGAACTTACAATTCCATTTAGTCATTTCAACTGTAAAATGATGAAACCTTGCCACCAATGTAGTATGGCCTTTAAATTCATAAAGTCTAGGAAGTACCATAGAGGAAATTGATATTTATTTTGTAAAAATACAAAAATGTGGCACAAGGCCAAAAAGGGGGATGGGAAGCTGGTCTTCCGTTTATAATTAAACCTAGCTCATCACAATTACTGACCCAAATATACCACAGTATTCCTTACACCAAACAACACATTCTTATTTACCATTCTTACTACATCCACCATAATACATCAAAGTCTCTAAGAAGTCCTAACTAGTCCCCATATGTACAATTGTTTGCCTGTGATGGGAGGGGAATAAAAAAAAAAAAACAACAATTTAAAAATCTAACCCCAATGTATATCTATAATAGAGAAGAGTTCATCAAAACAATTAACATAAAAGTATTTATAGAAAAGGCACAGGGAAGCTATGTTATAGCAGTGGAAAAGTGGCTGAAGCCGAGATGCCTGGTCAGGACCAATAACATTGCAGATTCTTCTTTGTATTTTTATCAAGAACCTCTAAATACATAGCAGAAGCACCAGACCAGATGTGTCCTGGACCAACTGTTTTGCATTAAATCATGATTGACTTTTACAAAATTGTTGTGGAGTAAAGAGAACACCCCTGATGAATATAAACTCATCCAATACTATAAAGGGTTCCATGGTATGAGGTTAGTAGTAGTTGTGTTGGAGTCAGTCTTCATACTAACTATACAGGCATTATAGCAATAGCCTATGCATTACATATAGAGAATACTTAAATTGCATTATACCAAGTACAAGTGTGTGTTATATCAATAAACTTACAATAGGAAGTTATAATAAAAATAAAAGCCATTTAATAAAGCATATACAATTTAACAAATTTTTAAGACCATTTCATAAAATTAAAAAAATCTAAATTAGATAAAAAAATTGCATTTTAAACTTACAGCAGTGCCATAACAGCAATATGAAAGATATATTTTCTCTTCAAATAATCAAATAAGTTTTTCACCGTGGCATCTCTCCGATATGGGACTTGGTCTCAGAGCTTTTGATTTCCTTATATGTGCACTTAACATCATTAAGTTCATTTATGTACTTGAATGGCTTTCAAAGTCTGTCTCCTCCTCCAGAACAAGTTATATACCAACTACTTTGCTCTTTTCAGCAATTCTATCACTAAATTATATCCTTTAGAACATTTATGTCTCTTTAACATATTAATAACATCACTATTCATCTCTTTATCAGCTTTTAGCCATAATAATGCCTACTTGCTTGGTCAGTATAAAAATGGGTGACAATTAAATGAAGTAAAAAAAAAATTAAAAAAAAATTATAATTATGTTAGTGAGTGCAATAGCTTGTATTGTAAGGTAAAGGTAAAGAGAGAAAGCCCTTTTGTACATGTCAATTAATCAGTGGAAATAGTACTTGCTGTTAACTTTTAATCAGTTGTCATGAGTTAAACCCAGGCTGATTTAAGAGAAAATTTATTTTTCAGATCAGTTGTTAAAATAATTACATAAGAACATCTTTTTGGCATTTTTTGGCACAATGTTCCGATTATAAGATAAAGAAAAATATATAAGATAACAAAATTAAATTATAAGATAAAGAAAAATAAAATTACATTAATATAAAAAATAAAAATTTACTGCAGCAAAAGAATACAGTTAAATGCTAAATATTCATGTATTAATATGTTATTTACATTTAGACTAATGTCCTGATCTTTTGTATTATCACAACGTTTCGACCATTGTGCCCTCTGCCTTTGTCAGATACTTGTTGATCTGGGAAAACTTCAGGCAATTTTGAACTGAATCCTTTATTTAATCTTATAAAGGTAGATTGTTCTTATTCTGCTTTCCACATCTAGAGATTTAAAAAATAACTGTGCAGCATGAAAAAGTTGATTCTATGTCTGTACAGACTTGTGCAGGGATTGAACAATTATTATGCCATAAAATTTATGAGTAAATGCTTTAATTCACTAGGCTATTGTTCTGAAATATTGTGATGGTAACAAAAATGCAGACTTCAGTCTGAATATAAATAATGATAACTCTTTACCCTAGAAATTCAGGTACAATTAATATGTTGCTATTTTTATTAATAAGCTTTTACTTATGTATTTCATATATATATATATATATATATATATATATATAGGTATGAAGTGCTGTCCAAACGTATGGATTATTTAAACAGATTGTTCTGTCTGGCATCTCACTGAATATTTCCTACATCTCCAAAATCATTCAACAAGGGATGATTTTTTTTTTTGGCTTTCTTTCTCTAAGTTCTTAGACTGATTGATTTGTTTTTTATGAACCTTTTGTATTTTATTCAAAGACAGAAATTATTATTAGACTGTAAGAATCAACCCATAGTTGGGGAAAGAAGAGACT
This sequence comes from Acanthosepion pharaonis, assembly GCA_903632075.3. NCBI lineage: Eukaryota > Metazoa > Mollusca > Cephalopoda > Sepiida > Sepiidae > Acanthosepion > Acanthosepion pharaonis. Next base: position 458,314 of record CAHIKZ030000588.1, on the reverse strand, counting down.
CATACTTTTCACAAGGGTATTTGCACATAAATGAATATCACAAACCTGACTGGAATTGGAACTCTACTCTCCATGTTCCAATTCCAAGCCATTATCTATTGTAATACAGCAGTAGCTCTTGTCGAGTTATACTAGTGCATGGAAAGTGGTTAGTAACTTGAGGTATTGAGAGACTTGATAATTCTGAGTGAAGGATATTAGGAGAAAAATATGAGAGAGTGGTTAATTGGATGGGAGTCCTAAAATTTTCTTATTAAAAACTAATAATTTAAACCCATAAAATACTTATAAGAATGGATTTGAAAGATTCTGAAATCAAATTAAAGTCTAGTAAGATTCAACATAACCGACATCCCAAGCCCAACTCCATAACCTGTAGAACAAAGTTATCATGACATGAATAATGAGTTTGCTAAAAATTCACAGGATTTTCAGTTGCTCTAGGGTTTGCTATTTCAGCAACCTATTTGTCATAATTATGTTCATTTCCATGTAAATTTTGGAACCTAAAAAATACAGGCCAAAACTGAAAAGCACTTCTTAGACAGCTATCTGGGTTATTTAAGGCTTTTTGAGAAATTAATTAATCTTGTCTATTCCCTGGCTAAAAGTCTATATAAACAAAGTATGTATGTGCAGGAATCAGACAGTTGGAGAGTTGCATTTAGAGATAGTTGCCCAGTGAAAACCAGCATGCCCTGTTCAAACATTGTGTATAAGAAAGAGTCCACCATAAAGGTAATTCACTGCTAAGATGTTAACACCACCAGCATTACTTAGACATCTTTCAGTGCCTCAAGGGTAGAAAATGAGTGATTGGGATGAAACATCCCATAACTGTTGTATGACTTTACATTTTACCTCTAATTAAATTGTTGATAATTTTTCTACAGTATAGTGTCATCTGTTGGCATGTTTATACAATTTTCAGCACAATTGCCAGACGTTGAAGAAACAGTGGTCAAAATCTCACCCAGATCAACAAAGACATGGGCTGTGATTTTCTTAAGGGGACCAATGAATTATATTCACTAGACACAAATCCCAATGAAGGAAATGAACCTGGTATGATAGTCAAAACCTAGACAGGAGTGTTCTAATTGGTGACCAGCACATGTACCAGTTATGTCATGTGGTTACAGCAAGGGGTAGAGTTATACTCATTACACCTCCTGTAGATCCAACTTACAGCACCTGGTATTTCAAAATGGTTACCCATCTAGGTACTGACCAGACTCAACAGGCTTAACTTCTGTGACTGTACAAGTGTTTCAACATGATATAGCCATAAATCTGACAAAAAAAGCAGGAGATTATTTAAATATGAAATTGATGCAGAAGTCTCTAGTATCCTCATTTGCACTGTATTAGAGAAATACTTGAAATTTATAAAGCTTTTTATTGCTTGTACAATTCTTCAATTGTATGTTATTTATAAGCCATAGAAATGGCAATATTTAAACAATTTTTTTTCTTTTGCTTCTTTTATATACTACATCTCTTCAGGACATGAGTGATCATGGCACTCCATAACTTTCAATCCTTTATAGCTTTTAGTTAAGTTTTTTTTTGTATTTATACTATCCTTCACACTCCCTGTTGTATCATTTATTTACACATGTTAAGTAGGCTATTAGCCATTTTCCCCATGCTTTCAATATATTCTGTGAATGTTAAATTTTCCAACCCCCTCTTTTCTTATTATATGTCCTAGAAATTTCAACAATCTGTTTCTGATTTTAAGTGTCCTTTTTCTTTCCATTTTTCCTTAAAACTTCCTCATTCCTCACATTTTCTGTCCATGTTATTCTTAACATCCTTCTGTAGAACAGCATCTGTTGACTAAAGTCTCTTCATATGTGAGGAAATTGTGCAGCATTCACTGCCATAGGAGAGGTTTCATTCTTGCAATATATATAAAAAATGGCTATTTTGGAACAAGATAATAACTGGTGATGATAAATGGTTAACAAGAATTCAAAATAAAGAAAAATTACAAGATCCAGTTCAGCATTCAAAATATTAACTTGGACAGAATCCACTGGAGGGAAAAAAATTCTGGGTTATGTGGAATTCAAAAAGAACTATTATGAGTTGCTAGCATTTGGACATACTTTTGTATTGCAAAGTAACTGTAAGTCATGTGAAGAATACACTGGAGGAGAAAAAAAACAAACTTTCTTTTTCTAGGAAAAAAGTCAGTGATTCAATATTTAGAAATATCTAAACTGTCAGCTATATATACAATCACAAACTCAGATCAATGGTTAAAAATGGCTTCAAGTGAATAAAGCCTGTAGGTGTTAGTGAGGACCATCTTTCTGCAAACCTTATGAACTGGTGCTACAGGATCACAAACAAAGAACTCTACTGAATAACAGAAACTATATCACTTGAGAACTTTCAACAACAGTAACAATTAGCATGGATATCACATGTAAATTGAAGATAAAATAATGACAATCAAGATGTTAATGATTTGTACTATTACAAACAAAAGGTCAAGGAAACCCAATCAATACTGGAAAGAGTAAGAACAGTTAATAGACTTGAGAAATCTATATTCCTGAAAAATGTTTTAATAGAAAAATTTTATAAATTTCAACAGAAATTAGCACTGGCTGCTTGGTCAATGAATGCCAAATGTTTCTTATAAGGAAACAGTTAATATTATCATTATCACATTACAAAAGTAGCATAACATAACAGAGCCAGGATGGGAAGTTCTTCTTCATAAAGTATATTTTCCAAGCCTGTTATTTTAAAATACTGAAGCATTTTTCTTACAAAGTATTTTCTTTCCATTACTACTACTACTATGTGTTGTGTCCCCTCAAGATGTGGTTGATCATTGCTCTCTTGAATATTCTATCCTTTGTCACACTTAGTAGTATATATTTTTTTTTTACTATCCCACCCACTCCATGTTCTGTGACTCACTTACATAAGCTTGTTAGGTAGTTTATTCAATTTCCTCTTTGTTCCTCTTGCCTTAAAAAGTGTCAAATTTTCCATCATGTTTAGAGATTATAAAGGAGGACAGTTTGATGTCACAGAGTTTCAATAATGACAGTGAAAATATAGTTTTTCACTTAATCAAAATATTCTGGAAATAATTTTTATTTTACTCTAAAAGTAGATCATATATATATATATATATATATATATATATATATATATATATATATATAGAGAGAGAGAGTTTGTGGTGCATAATTATAAGGCCAGCTGAATTTTTATCTTCAAACTTTAGCAATTGAGATAATTTTTGATTATTTTGTATATTATTATATAGTATTAATAATCCAAAAGTTTCAAATAATTGTTATGAGTAGAAAATCACTTATTGTAAAATTATTCAAAAACTTGAAAAACAATTGATACATAATTATAAAGCCATTTAAAAAAAAAAAAAAAAAAAAAAAAAAGCAGTACAAGTTAAAATAATTTAAATCAACAATTGCTTAAAATTTTATAAATTATTACTAATAACTCACCAGAATTTGCTCATAACACAACTGACATAAACTATGCCTTTGGGTACAAAATTAAGTGAATATTGAAAAAGATGAAATAATCACACTCTTAAATGAAAATTTGAGTAGTAAAGAAATTGCCATTCAAAAATGGTTATTAACAACTTTTTATCAAACACAGAAGATTATGGAGTCAGGTAGCCAGAAGAAGCAAGAAATTAAGTGACAGGGTTGTCAGAGCGATAAAAAAAAAAAAAAAAAAAAAAAAAAAAAAAAAAACAATGCCATCACATCGTTTTCCAAGCATCAAGCATCTCTGGAATTGGGTGCTTCACACTGGACAGTTTGGAGAGAACTTAACAGATATCTGAGTTCAGTTATGGCAAGCTTATGAACACTCCATGTTTGACCGAGCACCATATGTCAGAGTGCTTCAATTGGGCCAAAGCTCATATGACTTGGGACAAGCAATGGGAAGGTGTGGTATTTTCTGATGAAAAAAATTTAATTTTGATGGTCAGGATGGGTTATCTTATTATTGGCAAGACCTTAGGAGAAGTTGGTCTTTTCCAAGCGTGTGCAAGGAGGAGGGGTTTTATGATTTGGGTGGCATTCAGATTCAAAGGCAAAACTCAAATTATTTTCATTGACACAAGACTTGATGCTTTGAGTTATCAGAATTTGTTGTCTACTGCTCCTTTGCCTTATGGGAAAAAAATTAATGTTTGAAATTGGGTGTTTCAGTAAGACAACACTCTTGTTCACAAAGCTAAGTCCATTATGGAGTGTTTTAAAGCTAACCAAATCAATGTTATGGATTGACCCACCAGATCACCTGATCTCAATCCTATCAAGAACTTTTGTGGGATATTGGTTAGATGAGTATACAAGAATGGGCATCAATTTAATAAGGAAAAGCTCAAAAGTGAAATTTTAAAAGCCTGGGATTCAATTAACCAAAATGACATTCAGAAGTTAATCTATTCTATGAAAAATAGTGATTGAAGTAATAACCAATTATGGAAAACAAACTAAATATTAATTTCTATAAATTTTTACTGTTTGTCACTTTTGTAATAAAAAGTTTTTAATGGCCTTATAATTATGCACCAATTGTTTGAGTTTTTGAATAATTTTACAATAACTGATTTTCTATTCATAGTAATTATTTGAAACTTTCAGATTATTAATACTATATAATAATATACAAATTATTAAAAAATTATTTCAATTGCTAAAGTTTGAAGATACAATTCAGCTGGCCTTATAATTATGCACTGCACATATATTTCTCTTTTTTTAAATGAAAGTTTATCCACATCAAAATTTACAAGTTTTTTTTTGCACATCCTGGCCTTGTTAAAACTATAGACCATATTTTCTTATCAAGTGAGAAAAAATATTTTATTAAAATATGAGGAAATAATTTATTTCTATTACTTAATTTATAAAAAATGCTTTTGTATATATTTACAAGGCTGAAATGAATGTTATGCTTGTTAAGTAAACTAATACAAACCTACATCTTTCTCTCCAAGCTTACTCAGAGTTTGAAAACGATCTTTTGTGTGTATTAAGATAGCATTTGATACAGTATATGACAATGCAGATGACACTTTTGATAGACATAGAAAGGAAACTAAAGGCAGTGAAGGAAAACAAAAATCACTTTCTTTTACTGACTAAACATCAATTGCAAGAAAATAGACTGCATGGTTATTAGCAAAAAGAACAACCCAACATGCAAATAACAAATTGGAAATATCAAAATTAAACAAGTTCAACAATTTAAATATCTAGAAAAAGTACTGAACTGTTATGCAATATCAGTCCTCCAATATGGCAGTGAATAGTGGACAATCTCCTTACAGATGAAGAAGAAACTTGAAGCAACAGAAATGTGGTTCTATAGAAGGATACTAAGAATACTATCAACTGAACGTGTAAGTAATTATGAAGTTTAGATGAAGTTAGAATGAAAAGGAAACAAAAAGGGCAATTATACTTATCAGGAAGAGAAAGTTGACATTTCTAGAGCACATAATGAAGTAAAGAGAGCTTGGAAGATTTGATACTCAAAGGACAGCTTAAGGCAAGAAGGGACGGAAGAAAACAATGCATAACAAAAAGACAAAATTTATAAAGAGCTACAAAGATCAGGAAATTGTGGAGAGCCATGATCGTGAATGTCCTGAAAGAACAAGGTACATGGAAGAAAATAACTATTTGAATATTATATTTGACCTTTGGTGAGGATCTCGTCGATACTTAGTTTTCCCGGGGATAATTTCAGCAGCAATTCCATTGGTCTGGTGGTAGAGTTCATTATGGAAATTAATACCATTTGCAGATTCTGTTGCCATTTTCAGGAACTGAAACAAAAAAAAAAAAAAAAAAAAAAAACATAAGAAAAGTTTGTCTTTGATATATGTAAGTCCTATATAATAATTTTTATACTGAACAACATTTTCTTTAGATGGCATTTAGTTTTTAATTCACTCAAAAAGATCACTTTGTTGTAATGAGATAGCTGTTATGTCTGAATGTATTTTTTTTTTAAATTTTCAAAATTGGTATGTTTTTAATTATGGTTTCTAACATAACACACCAATCTGAACTATGCTGAATCCAAAAGCTCACTGCTGTCCCAACAAACACTCACCTCTTTTATTCATTTTTGCCAAGCCAGAAATTTAGCATCTTGTGCACACTGCCAGCCTCAGTCTGGCTCAGTGACACATGAGCTGTGACATTCAAGCACCAATGCTTGTACATGTGCAAGATTAGGTTATGCTGCTCTGGCCCTCCTGCACATAAGGCTCCAGGTACAACAGTTGAAACTAATAGAATTCAAAACATTACTTGAGAATAATCAATATTATACTACATAGGAGATTGTCAATACTTGATTTTGATATTTTCAGTATGTTGACTACTATTTGAACCAGCTTTGTTATGTTAGTCACTTTGTTGTTTAGCTTCCATAGCTGGGAAATTTCATTCATCTGTCATATTGAATCTTCAGATTACCATTTATTCTTTTTTTTATCGAATTGTCTAAATGAGAATTAATTTTGGTTTCTTGAAAGTGCTAAGTGTATATTATTGAGAAAGATGCAAAGAGAAGATAGAATTTATAAAATTTGCTTCAAAGTTGGCAGAAGACTGGAAAAACAAGGTAAATATATCACTCGACAAAATATGTCTTATTTTTATTTAATGAACTGAATGGATTTTGTGAGTAATTCAATAAAAGTTGTTAAAATCTGCTGTATTTACAGCTGTCAATAAATAACCATTTGGGATCTAATAGTATTGTTATATACTTTGTCTTAAGTTGGAGACAAAGTAGAAATAAAAATAATACATTGAAAATGGGCATTAGATAAAAAAAAAAAAAAAAAAAGACAAAAGTACATAATGTTAAAAACTTCTAAGTTCATTCAGCTGACATCACCTTACATTTATTTTAATATCAAAGTATTTTCTTTGTTACAGTAGATTTGATCAAAATTAAAAATTTTGAATCTGACACAACAATGAATCTATACTATAATAATAGCAAATCAATTCTATTTGATCATTTTCAAACACTTCTAACAAGTTTTTTTTTTTTTTTTTTTTTACAACCATTTCTGTAATCCATAGTGCTATCCAGTTCTTTTCTGATTCTATGGATTGGCCATTAAAAGTTCTCACTGGTCTGCCTCTTGATCTTTTCCCATAAAACGATTCAGAAAGAATTTTTTTGATGGGGGGGGGACCATAATTTATTATATTCTGATCGTTAGATGAACCATAAACATGGTTTCTCATCAAATTTGACAACATAACTACTGCTTTGTGGAACAGAATCCTGACAGGATGTTTTCCCAATCACTACAATCTTGACCCATTCAACTCTAGGTTTAACTTATCTTTCCTACATAACCTTATGAACTGCACTTCTTGCCTTTTATTATGCTCATACAACACCACACAGTAAACCTCTATCTTGAGTGGCTCTTGGGCTTTGTAAAAATATTAGCATAATAGTAAGGATAAAATTTTAAGTCTCAGATTTATGTTTAAATCTGTAGATTCTCATCTTATGTTTTTGAGCATATGAATTGTCTTGTTGGAAATTATGACATAGAATATTTATTTTTCTGTTACTTTAGCATCCTCATTTTTAATGTTTCAGCACAACACAAAATAAAAATTTTCAGATGTAAACGACAAAGATGAAAATATTAACCTGAATAATTCATGAGAATTTATAGAATTCTGTGATTGCTCTCAGACTATATTTTCATGGCAATTGTTAGACAATTATTCCAGATTTTGTGTCCTCATCATTATGATATATATGTATACATATATATGTGGAAATTATTAGGAGGATTTGATAATTATATTTAATTAATTATTCATCGAGAAACAGGTTTCTATCAGACTCGATGAATCTGATTATCAACAGGTTTCTATCTGATAGAAACAGGTTCTATCGATCGATGAATAATTAATATTATTATCAAATCCCTCCTAATAATTTCCATCTATGTATATCATTGCTTGAACCGGCTTCTAATGCTCTAGAGTGAGCGGCTTGGTGAGAGTAGTCGTGGCTCCAGGGGGCACAGTCCTATGGTTACAGAGTTCAACCACGGAATATGTCAGTGAGCGGTGCTACATTGAGTGTGATTTGCAATCTCTTCATCACCGAGGCCCGTTGGAACAGTTGGTATGATGTTTGCTTGACAACCTAACTGTCAGGGTTTCAATTCTCGGTAGTGGATGCGCACTTCTGATGAGTCCCAAATATAGGACCAAACGGCCGTCAGTGCTTTCTGCATTCTGTTGAGGTTTCTATCAGACTTGATGAATTAATTAAACATATATATATATATATATATATTTACAAGTAGTAAGCAATAAAAATGTATAAATGGCTGGAGACAGGTTGAATTTCATCAAATGCTAATTGTAAATCTGAAATAAAGTGTAATATAAATTACAGGGTGTGAAGTTTGAATCTCACTTGAGAATTATTTTCACTTCTTTTTCCATTTGTCTAATCATTGTAATCCTGAAAATACTTGAAACACATACCAAAGTTTGAAATTTTTTTTTTTTTTTTTATTTATTTATACATAATTCATTGCAATATTTTTTTTCATATTTATAACAATCATGAAACAATGAGTATCAGGTTACATTAGAAAAAAAAAGGATAAAGCTTAAGGAGTTCTCATTTCATTGGGATATATTTATTTTTCTATTGTTCATTCAATACAAGGCTCAAGAGCCACTCAAGGTAGAGTATTACTAAATGAAGTTGTTGTGCATGCAGTATTTGTGGGAGAAGGGAGTAACAAGAGGTGTATATAATAGCTCATATTCTGACCTACTCAATTGTCACATGTTGGGTTTGAAAGCAAAATTAGTGTCCTTATCAGAATAAAAAAAAAAAAAATCAAGAAGGAATAAAGAGGATGGTAGAATATAAGGTAAACCCTTCTTTATTCTTTTTTTTCTTTCCAGCCATATCTTTTCATTTATTCTTCTGTTGAAGTCTGTAAATGTCAGATGTCATTGGGAGGGTAATCAATGTTTACTTGGTAGATGACTATGGTAAAATCTTTTGCCCTACCTCCTTAAGTAGGGACTATAATGAAAAGGGAAGATGGTTAATCCCAAATAGTTAATAATTGTGAAGATTAATTAAGCTTTGTGAATATGTAGGAAAGAATTCCTCTCCTCAATATAGCCCATGATTTTAATTTCAAGATATTGAAGCTTAGTACAGTAATGGATGTGGATCAGATTGAAGAATCAGGGAGCCAAGTTCAAATTCCAGTTGAGTTCATTATATTCACATATATGCTAATACCCTTGGGAAAGGTATGAATCCAACAGTTCTTCCCCCAGCTATGGGTAAATAGTAAGACAGACTGGGTTCTATAACTTTGGGTGGCAACTGATCTAAGAGAAGGAAAATTCTAAATTCAAAACTGTATGTAGCCTTGGCAAAGTACATACTATGTGTCCAAAGAAAGGATCATTCGTACTGACTCAATGATCTCAACTACAGTTGACTACTTTTTTTAAGCCATAAACTTTCATACCAATATTAATTGATGATGCCCAGAAGTAAATAAGAAATTATACATATGAAAGATTAGTTATGATAATAATCTTAAATATGGTGATTTTCTAAACGTAGCTTAGATGTGGCACAAAGCCAAAAATATGGAGTACCCAGTGAAGATCCAACTATTCAGTTGTAATTGATCTAGCAAAACAAGCTTGCTAACAATTATACCATGTTGAAGTGCTCATATGATTTTCTAAGTGTAGCTTAGATGTGGCACAAGGCCGAAAGTATGGAGCACCCAATGAGGATCAAACTCACTACTCAGTTGTAATTGATCTAGCTAACCATTACACCAAGTCGAAGTTCCCAATCTATCAATAAATATGAAGACAACATTTGCCATAAAAAAGATTTTAGTAAGCTAGCCTGAACTAATAAAAACATACTTCTCTGATTATCTGGACTCCTTGGGACAGATTGAAAAAAAAGTCTGGATAATAAAAAATTCTGAATAATTTTACATCTAAATTATCAAAAAAGAATAAAGAGAAAAAGTCATTTTCTATAAGAAATCTAACATTTTATATCATCAAATAATGTTTTCAAAATGCTTTGTTCAAAGTTTTGTCCAGTTTATTTTTTATGATAAAAATGTATCAATTTTTTGTCCATTTCCTTGCATTATTCAACCACTAAGGTAATTTCTGGTTGAAAGCACAGTCAATTTAAACATGTCAAACATAATCATTGCTACAGCATTTGAAATTTGGCATTGTGATTGTTGAACTTCAACATGGACAATATCATTATCATCCTTCCCCTCTTCAACATTATCTGGTGCATTTATAAATTCAGTAATACCCAGGCCACTGTGATAATTAATAAAAATTAATTGAACTGATTTTATCGGGATTTTTATTAAACATTGAGTATGGTTTTCTAAAATTCACAAAATGCTCATTTGAGATGAAATATTAGAATGGGTTTAGTTCAGATAATTGAAAAAATTATTTAGATGATTTTATTTTTTTTATTCATTTTATTTCCAAATAATAGAGTTCCAGAAAATCAATGTATGGAGAATCAAGGAAATATTCTACTGGGAGTTCAATTCTAACTAAATGTTTGACATTTCTGTCTGAGAAAAAGTTAAAAACTTTGTAAATACTACAATCAAATATGGAATTACAAATAAACAACAGGAGGAAAGATTTTATAACATATTCTGGATAGTCATGATACAGCATCCAAATTACATATATATATTATATATACTTGTGTACCATGCGACTTTTGAAGACCTAATTTTGAAGCTAATTTTAAGGGGGTCACATCATACATTAGATATAAGATTAGCACATATACTGCTGGTCCTGGCTATGCTATTGACTAAACTTTATATCCATTTACAAAAATTAAAAAATATACCTATATTTAAAATAAACATTCTTTTGATAAAACTGATGTTTTTCTCAAATGTATCCAATAATAAATGTAATATTCACATAAAGGGTGTTCCAATAACTTGGACTGATTTTAAATGTGAATTAAGTTTAAGCGTCTAATGAATTTTTTCTTTTTCTTTCAGATTTAACAACTTAAGTCTTTAGCAATTTCAACCATGGAAAGATTAAAGTGTTAAAGTTTCAATAGTGCAATTAGAAAAATTGTTCGTAAATTCAAACAAACTGGGTCGATGGCAGATGTGAAAACACCATTGTGTGCTTGTTGACGCTGTTCAGCTGAAAACATTGCTGCAATGCACTAGAATGTGACCAGACACATCTATTCATCCTTGTGCACAGAAATTAAACCTCTCTGCAACAACATTAATAATTTCCAATTGCGTTCTCAGTTGGCTGATTATGTTGACGAAAAAAAAAAAAAAAGGCTTCAATAACTTTCATATGTTGTTTGCTTGTTAATCTTTCCATGGTTGAAATTGCTAAAGACTTAAGTTGTTAAACCTGAAAGGAAAAGAAAAAAATCATTAGACACTTAAACTTAATTCACATTTAAATTCAGTCCAAGTCATTAGAACACCCTTAGTATCATATAGTAAATATGCATCTTTTTCCTTTCCATCATTTTCCATTTATAAGATGATTAGTTGTTTCTTGTTCAGTTGTTTATGGATGTACACATTTACGCAATGAGTATAGCATTACTAACAATACTTTTATCATTTTTTTTTTCACTTTTTTAACTTATTTAACTAGAAGATGGGATAAAGAGATAGAAGAAAAGAGGTTAGTCTATTGCAATTTGGTCTCTCAAAAAAGGAACTCATATAATACACAAGATGCATTATAAAATCATTATTTATAATTGAAAATTTTGGGGTCACATGATATGTGAGATTGCATGTTACACAAGTATATATTGTGTGTATATATATATATATATATATATATATATATGTGTGTAAACATGGCTATGAAAGATCCACATTTTCATCAATACATCACACTTTAATAATAGTCATCTATATATGCTAAATGTTTTAAATTATAAAATAAAACTGTTTATCATTAAGTACATATAAAAAAAGAAACTGCAAAATATTTTTCATATATTAGCTGAAATAATAAAATAAATTTAGTATTACATAAAATATTGCATAAACTTGCAAACCTGACAAGAGAGTTGATAGGCTATCTGTCCACATTACTGAGCTGAGAGTGATTTCAAATAAACTTAGTTTATTATCTAATACATTGTACATTTTTATGCATTTTAGAATTTGAAAAGAATTTGTATGACTTTGAGCAAATAATATCTTGATCAAAGATTGCAAAAGTAGAAACATATTTGTGTGCTATATATATATATATATATATATATATATATATATATATATATCACACATTGAATGCTTCCATTAATAAAATAGTACTTGATGTAGAATAACAGAACTATAATTTATATATAAATAATAAATATATCTTTTTTCCTCACCAGTAGCAGAACTGAGTTTCATGCACAACACAATCTTCAGATGTTGATTGCTAACTGAACATTATATAATTTAAATTTTGATATATATACTGGACTATAATGATAGTGGAGTAGTCCATATTATTTACAGGGTGGGTTTAAAAAAATAATAAATGTTAAAAAAAAATTAAGAAAAATAAAAATTGTGTAAAAAAATAAAAATAAATAAATAAATAAATAATATAAACACATATAAACATATACACAAAACCCAACTACAAAAACATAATCATAATTCAAATACAAATATGCACATCTAAGTAATCTTCTAAATAAATAAACAGCAAATTCTGTTTGTCCCTCCATGTATCTGAAACACCTCTAACTCTGGCCACACTACATAGACATATTATGTCTTTTTGGAAGCAGAATGATCCTGGAATTTAAAATCTGCCCTTCATCTGGTGCTTGAACATCCACCATTGGGATTTGTGTCCAGGTGAGGAGGGAACAGTTACAAACTCAAATTTTAAAATAACTGGAAAAAAAAAAAAATTAGTTTTTAATTTATATTGAGTAATCCAAAAACATTGTGAATTTAAAATTTTTGTTTTCAATTCATTTTAAAATATCTCCAAAACTTGTGAATTGAGAAAATCAATTTTATTTCTTCAAAATGCCACGGAATCAAAGTTAAATTGAGAGGTTTTGTGACATGAGGTTTTTAAGTTCCTCAGAGTTTGTGATTTGAAGAATTCACTTGAATTAGAGTTTCAGTCCAAATTGAACTTTCAGCCCAAATCATTCTTTTGGCTGGAATTGGACTTACAGCTTGAATCAGGGTTAAAGTGAGACTTTGAAATTCTATGGAGTGAACTGAGGAATTCAAAGTTATTTCTTCAAAATTATCATTGCTGTTTTCTAAGCTGAACCAAAGGTTCCCTTACTTTTGGGCTGGAGGCTCAATTAACTTAAAAGTCTGCACAGCTAGTTATAAATATAATGTAAATGTACACACAAATATGTTATATGCAATTATATGGATATATATATATATATATATATATGTGTGTGTGTGTGTGTGAGTATTACCACATTTAAAAAAAATACAGAAGTGTACAAACAAAAATATATTTGTATGCATAAAACAATTACACATATATCAGGTTGGTGCAAAGGTAATGTCTGATTTCAAGGTCTATATTAAAAATGAGAAAGCTCATGATTATGAAAATATTTATCTGTTAACATAACCCCCTTTGCATTCTAGAACATCATTCCATCTGTTAACAAGCTTATAAATGCCATGTCTGTAAAGTTCCTTTGGCTTTGAAGCAAAATATGAATCCAACTCATTTTCAACCTCTTCTTTTGATGTCAACCTAAGACCATCCAAATGTGGTTCTGTAGTCACTGAAACAAGTGACAATCAAGAGGAGCAAAGCCAGGAGAATATGTTGGATGAAGCAGTATTTCCCAGCCGAACTCTTCCAAAAGATTTTTAGTCAGCTGAGAATGAGCATTATCGTGATGGATGATGATACCCTTTCTGTTTACTAAAGAAGGTCGCTTTTGGTTCAAAGCTGTTTTCAAACAACAAAGAACAGATTAGCTGTAATTGTTTGATTGTTGTTTAACAGTTCATAATGGACAATTACTTCAATATTCCACTATACACTCAATATGATCTTCTTTGGATGAAATCCTCCTCTTGGTTGTTGAATTGATTGCTAGCATTTAACGTTATGGTAAAAGATCCACTTCTCATCACCTGTAGCAAGCCTACCTAAAAAATGGTGCCTGAAGGTATCTTGAAAGCAATGATTCACAACAAGCAACATGGTGTTGCAGATTTTCTGGCAACAGTCCATGTGGGACCCATTTCCCAACCACAAAAATGATGGCCATACAACCAAATAACATTTACTGTAATCATGTATAGCATATTTCTTACTGACAGATTCCAATAATAACATCTTTGTTACATTTATATAGATTCATTTTCATACAGATATTCATAAAGGATGATACCAAATCATGTTAGGTATTAAAAAAAAAACAGAGAGTCTGAATTTATTTGAGGTTAATAATACTGAATCTACTAATCTCACATAAAAATGACTATATGAAAATTTTCAAAGCAAATTATTGCATTTTATGTTCAATAGATTTCTTTTGCAACTAAATTTAATCATTTTAATTGTTTAAAGTGACTTAATAAGCAATATCAGTGCCATAAATTGGATTGTTGCTAGGTTTCAATTTCTTATATTTATGATATCAATCTAGAAGGTAGGATTTAAAGTAGATTAAAAATTTAAGAGATAAAAATTCATATCTGCAAGAACTTTTGAGTTTTAAAAGATATTGAATTTATTAAAGATTTGAAGGTCTTATTCTATTAATGAAAGTCTGTATAAAATAATTTCTAATTCAAACTGTAATGAGCTACAATGTTTAGTTGATAAATCAAGCATTCCAATTTATCAAAATTGCTCTGTCTATCTTTATGTAAAAAAAAAAAAAAAAAACAAATTCTTTATAAAGTGATGAAAGATTTTCAGCTCAGGCAAAAAACACTTCTGGAGAGAAATAGAAATCTGATGTGTTTATTTATTAGGGATTTTCAGTACCTTCTTCTGCATAAGATACACAGATGGGATTTAATCTGAATTCAATATCAACACATTTACACACATACACAAGATGCATTCAAAAAGTATCTGATTTTATTTTTTCCCCACCAAAACTAATGCCGTGTTGTGAAAATCCTTTCAGTGGGAGGTGACATCACCCTTCCTTCAAATATGTGAAAATTTTCACACCAGTACAACACCATCTGTTATGCCAAGAGTGCAGACATGTAATGCATGCTGGTTAAATTTTCACTTTTGTTCAAATATCAACTACCTCTAATTTCTTGCCATTGACATAAATTAAAGATGGGGATGCAGATTTTACCTGGTTCAGATTAGTACATTACTAGTCTACTTCAAGCTAATTGTCAGACCAAAATATATACATACATATATCATAATTCATTGAGTCTAGATGAATCCTCAACAGAATGCAGAAAGCACTGGACGACCGTTTTGTCCTATTTTTGGTACAGCAGTGCACATCCAATACCAAGAATCAAACACAGACCATTACAACATGACACAAGCATCATACCCACTGGACCAATGTGTCTCGTTGATGGAGAGGTAACAAACCAGACTCAGTATAGCACCAGCTCTTTATAAATTCCGTCATGTGACTCATTTGAGTCTACTTATACTAACAGACCGAGTCACACAATGGAATTTATGAAGAGCTGGCACTATATCGAGTCTGGTTTGTTACCTCTCTGTCACCAAGACACGTTGGTCCAGTGGGCATCATGCTTACGTCATATCACAATGGTCCATGCTCGATTCTTGGTAGTGGAGGCACACTGCTGATGAGTACCAAAAATAAGATGAAATGGTCGTCCAGTACTTTCATTCTGTTGAGGATTCTTCTAGACTCGATGAATTAATTATGATTATTCAAACCCCCCTTAATTTCTCTCCCCACTCTCTCTCTCATATATATATATATATATATATATATATATATATATATATATATATATATATGTGTGTGTGTGTGTGTATGAGACACATATATACACACAATTTATATGCATGAATATGACTTTATAATCATTATTCTGCTGATACTTTTATAAACATTAATAAGTTCATACAATATTAAATTTTAGAATGTGAATTATTTTTTATATTATCCTCTAAATTTAATTATATTTTTTAATGTTCAAAATGGAAAGAAAAAATACAAAAATGATTTGTAGGCATATTCACAAATTTTAGGAGAGTCAAAACAAATGCCATTCTAAATAGCCGCAAGCAATGAGAATGTCTGGGTGGATAACCATTATTAAGTTTCAAAAATAACCTCCAGCATTTTACTGAGAACATTTTATAAGTAGACAAATCAGGAGAATGAGAGAGAATTCTTCAAATAATCATAGACATTTTAAACATTATGGATGAACATCTACAATAGAATAATCGGTAAAAGGTTTATCTTTGAGGTTAGTTTGAGTTAGGTTTTCACCAAGTGTTCCACTATTGTATACATATACTAAAGTAAATTATGCTTAATAAATAACCATACTACATAATAATGATTCTTTCTTTGAAATTTGGTTACTAACTACTGTCAAAAAAATACATTATTATATTTCATTTTATTTCTGCCTTGTTACTTTCACATGAATGTAATTTTAACCATGAGTTTGTATAGGGCCTCAATCTTAGTAAACATGTCTATGCAAAAAAAAAATAATATATATATATATATATATATCTTAACAAGCAGTTCTTTCTCCATTGATATAGGATATATTTGTTTGTTGTTTTTTTTTTTCCTGTTTTTTTATTTAATTCCACCTGTAAATATTATTGGTGAAGCATAAAAAAAGTATGATACTGTTATTGATTCTTCTGCACACCTTCCTTGAGTCCAATGCCTGTTGGTGCCAACAGTATTCTGAATCATCACTCTCCAGTGGGTTCATTCATAATTGTTAAAATGTATCGTCTTTTTGTTTTGCATACATCATATCTGCACTACATCAACCAGTCTAATCACTTGATCCATAGCTTTATGGATTCATACATTTCCTAAGAATATTTGTACAAAGTCAGTGTATTCAAACTTGGCTCATTGATTTCTTGTTTCAAGCTGCTAACCATTACATTACCTGAACACCTTGTGATAAAGGCTGTAAAACCATGATGAGAGCAGGTAAGATATGCTGTCTGGCTGCTGTACTTTCAGCCTAAAACAGACAAATGCTATATTTGCCTGGATAATGACTAACACAATTGTTGAGTGATAGATATCTGAGCAGTGGTTTTCAAGAGAGTTTTGGCAAAATGTAACGATTCAGTGATTAATTATATATCAGAAGCTTGAAAATTTGAGGAGGAAAAGATGAAAATGATTAGAACAAGTAACTTTTCTTCCATAAACACATTACAAATTGCGTGCACAAAACTTGTGAAGAACTAAAGGCTGTAATGATTTTTTAATCATTTCACTCCAAGCAAGGTGATAAAGCCACTAAGACACAATGGTATATTGAGGGTGAAGGAAACTGAGAAAATATTGCTGAGGAGGAAAGGATAATAAAAAGAACAGGATTCAAGGGGACAGAAGATGACTGACATTGTATTTAATTTTTTAAAGATGATATGTGGAGTGACTAGCCATGGTTGAATGCAAAATAAGTGACAGAACTGTCTAACAAATAGAATTGACAAAGTTTGCAATAAGCAATCACAAGAAAGATAAAAGAAAAGAACATGGAAAAAAATAATATAAAGCAAGCAAACAATATATGCAAGGCAAATTAACAGTAATAAGGCAAAGCAACAGTAATATGGCAAAAACTTCACAAACTAAGATTTGGGGTTGACACAGAAAAGCAAGTTCAGACAAGCAAACGTAGCATTCTGACTTCAAGACAGACCTGGACTGAGTCAGATGAAAGTGAGAACCAGTCTATTTTATTGGCTAAGAAAAAATCCCAGCATGTATTTGTGTGCTTCTGCCTATAAATTTGGGAGGGGCAAGTGTTTTGAAGTCATTCCCAGTAAAGATTGGAACCAATATCATAGGTGACAGGAAACCAAGAAGCAGGAAACCAGGTAAGAAGTATACTATTGTATGCATAACTAGCCACTGGTATTCGAGGTTACCTGTCTACTATCCAATCCCTAATGCAGACGCTTGCTCAGGTGAATTTGTGTTTATTCAACACCCACAGAGCCAACCTGTGGTGTATACTGCAACTATGCTGAGCAGACCTTAGTTACAGTTTCTGAGAAAGAGCATGTTATCTAGTGTGATCAACAATTTGAACAAGGCCAGCATGCTCAAGCCCTTGGCCACGATGTCTTGTGACTGTGCTAGCACAGCTATCGATGGCAACCAAGAGTTCTGTCTACCCAATTTCTACTCATAAGGCTTGGGTCAATGGTTTTCAGGCACTTTCCAAAAGGTGCCACACACTGGGATCAACCCCTTCAGTCTGATAACCTCAGGAAGTCAACTTCCCAACAAATCAACTATGATGAGATGCGAACCTGGGTCTCATGGTCAGAATGCGAATAATTCTAACTACTAGGTCATGTGCCCAAGGAAAAAATATTATTATTAAAAAGGTAAGAACTAGATGAGATATCCCTAGATATAGGCAGTAGAATGAGAACAATATATCCCTATAGATTAAATAAAGGGTTCAGTGTGAAATTCTCTGCCAGTTACTTGGATCGACATGCACCTGATGAAGGCCAGAGAGCACAATGGCCAAAATGTTGTGATAACAATAACAAAGATGAAGACAATAGTCAATATGGAAATAGCATATATAAGAAACTATTAGAATAAAATTTACACTTAGCAATTTCAACATTTAATGATGACACCTAGCTGCTAAAATTGACATTCATTATTGGAAAAAACAATATAATCTCCTTCAGACTGTCAGGTTGGGGAAAAAAAAAAAAAAAAAAAAAAATCAATGGATTTAAAGAGGAACAAAGTTAGTTTACATACATTTTAAACAACAAATTATTAATCTCTTCCTGCCAGGTCTACTTACATTATGCATAAATGAATACTTCTTTGCCTTTCAACCTAGATACATAGATGGAACGTGTCAGGTGTGCAGATGTGAACCTATGACTATACCAAAACTCGAGACTGATGATGAAGATAAACATGTATAGGTGGAATTTGTGAAAATCAGTTGGATGTTGAAAGATATTTTATTTTAGCATCAATGTTTTGCTAGTATAAGTGAATATTTTAAAAACACAAATGAAAACACTAAGGAGAAGCCATTACCATGGTAACCTTGTATTATACAGGGTGCGATGGATAAATTGTCATCTAAATTACACAAAAATTGGAAACAACACTGACATCTCATTTTAAAAGATATATTTACCAAAATTACACAAAAATATCTCAAAATAGTAAAGAGTAAATTTATTCAATAAAATCACCATTGGCTTCAACCATGACCTCCAGACAACTTTGGAAACTCCTGCAACTTTCCTGGATGGTTTCCTTGTGCAAGTAGGTGAATGCTGCCATAATCCTTGCCTTCAGTTCATCTTTGGTTTTACAATGAGTTTTGTTAGTCTCTTGCTCAACTGCACCCCACACATAATAATCAAGGGGTTTGCAGTCTGGGGAATCAGGTTCCACAGATGTGGTTGCAGAAATTGTCTGGCAGCCATGAATGGGTTCTTCTGCTTGTGTGGGATGGTGCAGAATCCTGTTGCCAAGATGGAAGATGAATGGAGGCATAATGTCACTATCAATAATGATCACCCTCAACACCTTAATCACCATTAGACTCCTCTGCACTGTCCTCAGATTAACACTCAAACATTTTGAAATGTTTGTATTGGAGCTTCTGGCATGAATGCCAAACAGTACAGCATGCCATTTCCAAATTTCTGGCAAAGTGAATTGTGTCATGATGCTCCTTTTCTCATAGACAGTGCCCACTGATCCTACTATACTGTGCAGTCAACAAAATCAGAAACAACGCATACATGTAAAATTAAAAATGGCGACAATTTACCCATCGCACCATGTACAGTACAGTCAAACTTTGGTTCACAAATTTAATCCATGACCTGAAATGTTTATAAACTGAAACCATTTTCCCCATAAGAATTAATATAGAATGGATTAATCCATTCCTAGACACAGATGGTTGTTTATTTAAATTTTTACAACAGTACTTTGTTTACAAGTTCATATACAAAATCAATGAAAATCATTAAATCTGACACAAAAAAATGACAAATACAATAGTAAGCAGATAAAATATAGATGAAAACTGTCACCAGGTAACAGTTTTTCATTTATCCAAATCAGCAGCAATTTCATCACTTCTCCAATCATCTGCGATCTTTGTTTTGTATGAACCATCACTCCTCTTGCAACATCAACAACTTTAATAGTCTCTTTATTTTTGTTAATAGTACAGATCATTGATTTTGCCATATTAAATTGACTAGTAAGATCAGAGTCACAAACACAAGTTTCATATTTGCCTGTGATTTCTTTCTTCACCTCTACCATGATTTTGGCCATTTTTCTTTTCACTTTCTCCTTATCCTTCTTTAGTCCCACTGTCCTTTATTACAATACAAGCATTTGTAAAAAAAAAAAAAAAAAAACAGGCCAGAAGGTACAACCACCAAAATGTAACTATAACAACCAAAGACAAACATTTGACTAAATCAGTGTAAATAATGACTATTCTTCATATAGGAAATTCAGATAGAAATAAATAAATGTGAAAGATTTTTTTTTTCTTTTACACTTTGGCAATGCTCCAATGGTAGTGATTTTTATAATTACTGAAATGATAAAAAAATCGTTTTAACCATTATGGGCTATCCCATCCTAATTTGTGAATGTCAGAAATTGAAACTTATCCATGAGAATCAGAACCAAGCAGCTTTCTCACTAATCTTTTTTTGTTTTTTGCCAAAACTCACAAATGAGATTTCAAAAGTAAGTCATGAAAGCAAAACCTCTGGAAGGTCAAAGAGCACAGAATTAATAACCAATGGGATCCCTATGTGTAACAGTTGATATTTATGGTCATTAACAGCAACTGCAGACATTAAAAAAGGTGTTTCAAGAATACAGAATTTTTTTTTTTTTAGTCTTTTTGTAAATAGATCTTATTTACCCTAATAGAATGGAGAGCACTTGGCTGTAGGTTATTGGTACATAATTCTCCCAAGTAATTTGATAACAAGATGAGAGCAAGTGAACCAGATCAGATCCAATGAAAAGTAAGTTTTTAAGTTTAATTAATTTATCACAATGCTGTGTTTATGGAGCAATGAACAAGAACTGAAGTCACTAATTATCATTTGCAAAATGTGCTCACTAATCCTTACTACATGTTTAGCAAGTCAGATGAACAAAATTAAAAGGTCGGTAAAAATTAAAAGTTGCAAGTTTATACAAAGTCTGCAGAATTACAGGCCCAGTCCAATAGCAAAATTCTCCCACCTGTGTACAGACATTAGATTTAAGGTTCCAAATTTTTACCACTGTATTATCCAACAGAAACATTTCTTTGAGAGGTTAAAGTTTTAGCTGAAACATCTGATTTCCTGGCAGTTCTAAGTTAAATTCTGGTTTAGTTATCAAATACGGGTTATTTCAGGTGGTTACAGCCAGGGGTCACGTCATACCCATTACACCAACTACACATTCAAGCTTACAGCACCTGGTATTCCAACACAGCCACCAATCAAGCTACTGGCAAGGTTCAATATTACTTTATGATTGTAAGGGAATTAGTGTTTCAATATGAGAGTTCAATCCCGGAGTCTGGTAGCAGCGAAAAGTTACATACAATATCCATGGAGCATGGAAAAGCAAAATTAGAATCCTCTACTTTGTGGATCGAATAAAGACCAAAGGTTGAAGAACATTACGATAGAGTATATATAGATGGAAACACTGCAAGCCTAACAATCAAGATGAAAAGTTAAGAGTAAGAAGCTCCATTTTGTAATAAATTAGTGAGATCATATTAGAAATGCTGATTTTCATGAAAGACTTGATCTAGGTTAATTATAATTCTCAAATCTTGAATGAAAAGGTTTGACAAATAAAAACTTAACTGCTCTTGAAAATGACTGCCAATTAGTTAACTGGGACAAGAAATTACTTGTAAATTTTAACACATTCAAAATGAAACTACTATTCTTTAATCATAGAGAACCATTTTCTGCCTGCCATTAGTATGGCTGATGCTAACCACCAAAAAGACCTACTCATTGCACCTTCTTGGTTTTGCATTTTCTACTGACATGAAGTGGAACGATTATATTGAATCAATTGCTAAGTCTTCTGCTATGAAGGTTGGTTCACTGTGTTGTGCTAGACAGTTTTTCTTATCAGAAGTCATTTTGCATGTTTATCAATGTACCATTTCTTGATGCACTGAATTTTGCTGCCATATCTGGTCTGATGCTCCAGCTATATATTTGATTTTTGGCAAAAATGGCATGGTCTATAATTTTATCAGTCCTGACCTGACATCTTGACCAGTCACTTGTCCATTGCCATGATGTGGCTTCCCTCTGTCTTTTCTATAAATATTTTCATGGTAGTTGTTCTAATAAGCTCTTCTCCTTAATACCGCCACTGTATGGATTTTAAGTATACTACTAGATTAGCTACTAGGCTTCATTGTTTAACTGTTGAACTAGCTAGATATAACCATAAGTTCTATTCTAATAGTTTCTTTTCTCACACTTCTCACCTGTGGAACTCTATTCTAATTTCTTGTTTCCTTGCCACATACAATCTTCAAAAATTTAATTGCATCATCAATAGCCATCTTCTCTTTAATTCCCAATAACCTCTTTCATCTTAGTGGCTTTATCAATTTGCATTGAGTGAAATGATTTAAAAAATAAATAAACACCTGTAAGAATAAATTATAATTATCTTTAGTAAATGTAATTATGTCAGTAATTGTTTAAAGTGAATATTATTTTGAAAAGAGAATATAAAACTGTCAAGATAATCAAATAAAAAAAATATATTACTAAAATTATTTCCATTATGAATTTTATAAGTTGCTTCCTTGTTGAGTAGATAATTATATATTTACCACAGACACCTAATGTTTTGCATTCAAGTCCAATACATTCTTCCTTTATATACAAAGCTTGCAATATTGGAATACATAAAATTGGTCAAAGGAAAGTTTTTATAAGTCAATAAATAGGGCATTCAACTGATATGTATTCACATAGTATCCATTTTTCTTTCTTTTACTAGAAAAATGATTATTTAATAACCATATTTTAATTTAATAAATCTATTTTTAAAAAATAAATGTAATTATTTAGTCATGAATTAACACTTCCTCCAATCATAACATATGCACACTGCTTACAATCAGATTGTATTTACTTGACTCTTGGGTGTAGATCAAAGTTTAGTATCCCAGCCACTTCTTTCATTATTATTATAACATTATATATTATATATATATATATATATATATATATATATATATATATATATATATATATATATATAGAGAGAGAGAGAGAGAGAGAGATGGATACTGGATATAAAAAAAATCAACATTTTCACAAATATATAAAACAACCTTTAACAATATTGTAATAGTCATCAGCATATGCTTTATCTGATATAAATTTACATAAGGTTAAATTCAGTCACTCTGTTCTCACCTTACATCAGTAGAACAAAACATCCAAGCTCATTGGCAACAGTCTGTTTCATGCCTGAACATAATATTCATGCCTGAAAATTGCGTTCAAGAATGAAATAGATTGTTGGAACTAGGTGTTGACCTTGGTGTCCACTTATATACAGGGTGCAATGGATAAACTGTCACCTAAATTATGCAAAAATAAGAATAACACTAACATTTCAACACATATTTTTACCAGAATTACACAAAAATATCTCAAAATACTGAAGAGTAAATTTATTCAATGAAATCACTATTGGCTTCAACCACAGCCTCCAGACGACTTCAGAATTTCCTGCAACTATTCTGGAGAGTCTCTTTGTTTAAAATGGTGAATGCTGCCATAATCCTAAACTTCATTTCATCTTTGGTTTTACAAGGAATTTTGTTGGTCTCTCGCTCAACTGCACTGAACACATAATAATCAAGGGGTTTGCAGACTGGGGAATTAAGTGCCCAGATGTAAGGGCTGATGTGGCTGTAGAAATTGTCTGACAGCCATGACTGGGTTCTCCTGCTTGTGTGACATAGGGCCTTCTAGCAGCCACCCTCTTGACATAAGGTAGCACTACCTCCTCAAGGTACTTGATATAGGCCACCATGTTGAGCCTAGGGCTCTGTGGGAAGATGAATGGAGGCATAACATCACCATCACTAGTGATCACTCCAAACACTATCATGCTGACTGGATATATCTTCCAACTTTTTTTGAATCCTCTGCACTGTCCTCAGATTGTCATCCAAACACTCTGAAATTTCTGGTGGAGTGAAATGCATCGTGATGTTCTTTTTCTCACAAATGGTGCCCAACTGACCCTACTATACTGTGCAGTCAACGAAATTAAAAACAAACACCATGCATGCACAAAATTAAAAATATAAAATGACAATTTACCTATCGCACAATTTATATAACTGTGTATTTGGAAAACAATCTCTCTTTTACACAAATTTCATTAAAGATGACTGACAAGATACAGCAATTAAGCATTTTATTCAATTTTTTTTTG
The DNA here is from genome assembly GCA_903632075.3 of Acanthosepion pharaonis. NCBI lineage: Eukaryota > Metazoa > Mollusca > Cephalopoda > Sepiida > Sepiidae > Acanthosepion > Acanthosepion pharaonis. Next base: position 433,480 of record CAHIKZ030000588.1, on the reverse strand, counting down.
CATTCAGACAACTGTTTTCTTTGCTGGACATAAAGTGTGTAAAAACTGTCCAAAGTATTATTAGTAGTATTAATATTATTATTAGCAATATGAATATTATTATTAGTATTATTATTAGTAGTATTAGTATTAGTTGTCATCTTCTAATTGTGCTTATCCCTTCCTTCATTAGCACATACAACCACTACGCCCTGCCAATACCTCATAAATAATAGGTTATTCTATTTTGATTGCATAGAATAGAGGAAAAGACACTACAGTTTCAGGGAGAAAATGAATAAAAAAAGGAAAAATAGAAGCGTTTAATGGCTATTTCAGAGAAATGGGAAAAGTTGTCAATTTCGAATCTTTTCATTTATATCCACTTCTTAAAATAATGGCCAGTATTCATATTTATGATTGTTACAGCAATATTATGTGAAAGTTGTTCAGCTCATATATTTAACAATGTGATAGTGAAATTTCTACAGATATTTTATTGTCATAGAATGTGGCATGATCTTACTCATTCATTAAATTAAGAATTCAGATTCATCAGAATATTAAAATAGGAAAACAGTGAAGTTTTCACTGGTTAAAACTAATATCTCCAGTGAAAAATTAAATGTTAGGAATTTAAGACATTTCAAATTTGAATGATTTCGTGGCCAATAATGCTGCTTCTCACAAATCATTTTTTTTTCTATGACATTTTAATTTTATTATGTAAACAACATACTTTTCCCAATAAAATCTATTGGGAAATATTTATAAGATTTCAGAGAAAGGCATTGATTATGTAAAAGTGTATTGTTAAATGAATGTTTCCTATTCAGTTACATTTGAACAAACAAACAATAGAATCAGATATTTTCTGATTTGCTTTTTGTTTTTCACTCATTTTGTTTTTAGTTATTTTCCTTTTAATAAATTTTTGGCTCAATTTTTGTATGAAAGATCATCTGTAACTTCTGCAGTATTTCTCATCATCATCTAATAAAAAATGTGTCTACCACATCAGCTTGCTGATAAGTCATCTATTTTAGGTTTGTTTTTTTTTAACTACTGAAAACCTGAATGGATTCCAATCTACCAGCTATACAATTAAAATCTTCAGTGATCAACCACCCATACATAAATATGGTTACAATGTAATATCATAAATACTGTTTGAAAGGAATTACAAAATCACTATCAAACAACTTGAAAAACTGGTACTAGTGAATAAAGTTGACTAATTGTAACTAATTGGGATTTTATCCTGTAACTTTGAATAAATTAAATTTTCTGAATATCTGATTGTATTTAGAGAAATTAAAAATCCCAATGAATAGGGTGAGAGGGAAAAAAATTCTAAAATAATCTGTTTTGATATGCTTATGTTCACTATTTAAAAAAGAAAACTAATTTCTTCTATATTTTATACTACAGAGTAAACTATTAGTAAACTTCGACCTTCATGCCTGCAAAAAAAAAAAAAAAAAAAAAAAATTGTCAAAAGGAATATTTTTCCCTTGACACCACTAATATTTTAACTACCTTCACTCCTTGGCAAAAAACTTAGAATTTAATTAGAATTTTAATAAATCCTAAACATGATGAAAGGGAATTTATACATTTTCTTTGTTCTTGAGAATTAACAACAAAAATAATAATCACTATTTATTAGATTTTTATTTACACTATTTATTATATTGTTTATTGGAATAGTTGACAAAACACTGACCAACTGCCAATTGATTCAAATTTTATAAAGTTCAAAATAAGTATTTTCCTTATAGTTGGTTCAAATATTTTAATAATTTACTAGATATTTATAAATTTATGAATAAAAATTTGTTTTCATGTTTATTTCTTTATTAATTGGTAAATGATAAATATTGCATTACATTAGTTTTAATTCTATTAGTTTTTAGAATGTTGTAAATACAAAATTATTCTTGTAAATAAACAATCTAATAAATAAATAATATTTAATATTTTTGTTATACATTCTCAAGAACAAAAAAAATGTTTAAATTCATTTTCATCATATGTTTTGGTTTTATTACCATTCTAATCATTGCTTTTTAAAACATTTTCAAAGGAGTGAAGGTAGTTAAAATAATAGCAGTGTCAAGGGGGAAAAAAACATCCTTTTTACACTGTTTTTTTGCATGCATGAAGATTTAAGTTTGCCAAACTATTTTTTTTTTATTTTAAATAGTTAAATCCTTTCATAAATATCTAAGTCAATACAAATAAAAATAAAATAAAAACATTTCAAAAGTAGATTGTGCAAAAAAAAAAAAACAAATCAGATATTAATAATACAATTATTCTGGAAGGAAGCTGAAGGAAAGGATAATCAAAATATAATAAAATGTAGGAACAAAATTTACATGATGACAAACTGATAGTCAGTTACATTAATTATCTCTTTAAAATATCCTCAGATTTCAATAATAAGTATATTTCTATTATTACTGTTATTATAATGAAGAAGAAATTATTTTAAAAATGCTACAATAAAATAGATAACAGTATAACTCAATCTGATCATCAACATCCTATCTAGAGAAAGGCGTTACATTTACTGTTTTATTCCCAGTGTCCCTGGCATCTAAATGAAAGTCAGCATCACTTCCACGGTCCTAGTTCTAGTCAAACTGGTTGCATTATTGACATGTCTGTTCTTCATGTAGATATATTTGCTGGTTTAGGATGGATGCACACACAAAATGCACAAGTTGTTTTTCTCAAAATTTAGTCAGCATCATTACATGCTTTATTGCACAGTTTGAAACTTTGGTGCTTGGCTGACTCATTCACAATACTCCTTGTTACAGCATTATATTTGAATACCTTCTTGTGGGGAAAGAGGTCACATTCTTCTCAAGATCAGTAAATCTTTCTATACACTGTCTTCCTCCAGGATAGAGGCAATCATGGCTCTCTACAACTTCCTATCCTTTGTAGATCATCAAGTATGGTTACTTTCCTCCACTGTCTTTCTTGCCTTGAATAAATTTAAATATCTGGGAAGTGTCTTAACAGATGACAGAAAATGTGACACTAAAATCTGCAGGCACATTGGAATTCAAAAGTTGATTTTAAAAAAAAAAATACTGAACATGGCAATGAATGCTGGACAATCACCTCATAAAGAGATTTGAAGAAAGACAAATGTGGTTCTGCAGAAGGGTGTTGAGAATACCATGGACTGCTGAATGTGTGAGCAACAATAAAATCTTAAGGAAACTGGAAACGAAAAGGACACTTATATTTAGAATCAGAAAGAGAAAGTTGAAATTTACAAGTCACATAATGACAAAAGAGGGCTCAGAGAATTTAACACTCACTGGATATAATGAAGCTAAGAGGGACAGGAAAACAGTAAATAACCTACCTAACAAGGTTGTATAAATGGTTGGCAGAAAAGGGATTAGGAGGGATAATAAAAAGACAAACTGTACTAAAGAGCTATACAGGACAGGAAGTTGTTAAAGAGCTATGATTGCCCATGTTGTGAAGAGACATGTCACACAGAAGAAAGAAAACCCGTTTGGTTCTGACATCCCCAATATGTAGCTCATAACTTAGGCTGTCCCTTTTGCTAACAAACAAGCATTTTGACTTCAAACATATTAAATAAGTACATATTTATTTTTATATAACAGCTTAAGTAATGAAGAGGATGTCCTAAGTAAAAAATAACTTTAATCTTCAATATTTAACATCACATTATTTCACTCCAAAACATCATCAGTTACTCTTGGCCAGTAGTGCAAAGTCACATCACTGCCTCTGCTCCAATATGTAGGACTTTACATTCTTGTTTATACATCTGACAAACCCTCTCTAAGACAGTTAATGCAATTTATATAATTGCATTTATCACCAGTCATTCTCACACTTTCAAAATCAGATGCAGACATCAGGTCAAGTTCTACATTTGGCGACTGGGAATGACTTCAGTTCAACATGCTAGTGTACCTGGCTTCTTTGATGGTGTGAAATTGAGTGCAAAGCCTATTCTTGCATAATACTATATGACAAAGTGAAAAAAAAGTTTTCCTGTGATGCATTTCATACTTTAGGACTTCAGACTAAATTTGTTATATTGGTGTGACTACACATGTGCACACAGAAGGAATGCTGGGAAATAATTTTTTGTTCTTGTTTGCCTGTATGTGTACTTGCACCAACATAACAAATTTAGTCTGATAAAGTCCTAAAGTACGAAACACATTACAAGAAAATTTTTTCTACTTTGTCATACATTTTTCCCCCCAATATTGTTCTTGATATATAAAAAAAATATATATCGTTATCTCATAATACTATACCTCTGAGTCAATATATAACTAATGATAACTGAGGAAAGTTAGCTCTGCTTAAAAGCACAAAAGATTGTAATAAAGAAGATTTGAATGTATATAGTATGAATCCAGATTTTAACCAATCTGGAGAGAGTATCCTGTCTGTTTTTATTAAATGTTTGTAGTGTCAACTATTTTTTTATTGTTTATTTATAGAAAGAAGTTTGACACTTTCATTGCATATACAGAAGTTTATACGAAAAAAATATATTCAGATGACACCATGTTGATGGCAGACAGAAGAAAAAACTCCAAAACAAAGTAGTAAAGGAAAGTTGGAAGAAAGGACTATCAATTGTAAGAAAACAGAATGCATGGTCATCAGCAAGAAAGACAGCCCAAAGAGAGAGCAACAAATTATAGATGTTAGAAACAAGCAAGTACAGAAATTTAATTATTTGAGAAGTGTCTTAACCAATGATAGAAGACCTGTCAGAAAAATAAAGGCACATTCAAACAGCAAAAGATGCTTTCCAAAAGGCTAAATAAAGCTTTAAGAAATACAAAATTTCATTAGAAATAAAGAAAAGAAAGTTGAACTGCTATATAATATCAATTCTTCTATATGTTATGTCAATGAGTGCTCAACAATTTCTTCACAGATGAAGAGGGAATGTGAATCAAAACAAATGTGGTTTTACAGAAGAATGCTGAGAATACCATGAACAGAGCATGTAAGTAATGGGGAAATCTTAAGGAAAATGGAAACAAAAATGACAATTATACTTAGAATCAGAAAAAGTTGAAATTTCTGGGACACACAATCAGGAAAGAAGGCTTGAAGAATTTAATACTCACAAGGATGCTGACTGAAAGCAAGAGTAGCACAGAGAAATAATGTGTAACCTATGTAAATGGATGGTAGAATAGAAACTAGGAGGGATAGCAAAGAAAAACATTATTTAAAGTTATGAAGGATAGGAAATTGTGGAGAGCCATAATAGCTCCAAATCCAGAGGCATGATGCATAAAAGAAGAATGGACAATGGTGTAATGTGCCTGTTAATTAGTTAAGTTCAGTCACTCTTAGAGTAAGTCCAGCTGCAGATTACTACTCTATTTTCTCAGACGGCAGCTAAGCATGGTTTTTGCAGTTTCCCTAGTCCCACAATTTATTCTCACATTTATACATGTGCGGGTGAGTCCACCTCATCATTCAGGGTATAACAGACAGTAAATAATCTTTATTCCTTTAACCTTCTTACTTTCTCACCAGTTTATTGTTACAAATCCCTTGGATTGACCTTTGTAAGCATTTCTAATGATTTGGGTAATGAAGTCTGATGCTAGGGTCTGTATTCTTACCCACATTAAAATGGCCATGAACCACATTCAATTTCTTGAGGACAGGATAAATAGCAAGGGAGGAGAAGAACTCTGATTATGTAAAATGCTTATATTACAGAAAGGTGAACATACTTTTGTTCATTCATGTGTAGCCAGACAAATCATTGTTTCAGTCATGGTAGTTTAAATAATCTTACAAATCACTGAATGACCAGTATACAAAATAGGCAACCGCAGAATAAGATGATGTTCTTTAAAATGTCCAATATCAATTTAGTTAATCATTTCCAACAAATTTATACAATGAAAATATTTGGGGACGAAGCCAACTTTTTTAAGGCAGTTTATTCAGTTTTATTGAAACAATGAACTACTTAAACTTATAAAAGTTTCTCTTTCATTTATATTTTTATATATGAATTTTTTTCTATATGTGGAATTTTCTTCTATATTTAATTGTTTTTATAATACTAAATTTTTTTTATCTATTGAATTTAAATTTAATCCTTTACAATTTTTAAATAATTATATACTTAGTATTTGAAAATTTAATAATATTATATTGATATAATGAGATTGGTTATATTTAAATGAAATTAATATATCAATAATTTACTTAAATTTTTTTTTTTACTGTAAGTTTTACTATATAGTTAGATGCAGTATTGAATCCATAAGAACACACACACATTATATATATATATATATATATATATATATATATATATATATATATATATATATATATACACACACAAGATTAATGTGTGTAAAAGTTTATCGTTTAGCTGATTGATGTTACCTTCAGCATTCTGACTCCAGAGTTTCATAGGTACACTTGTCCATTCACTCACCAAAGCAATCACATGTCTAGCCACACTAATGAGCTGTGATACTGTGAAACTGTCTGTGGATGACATATATATATATATTTTGTATCCTTAAAGAGGTTACAAACAGACAAAGGTAGTACTCGAGTGAAAGGAACAGCAACATGTGTGTAGAAGAAAGAAAGAGGTTTATTGTAAAAGAGAATACACTACTGAAAGACGGGGAATCAGTTAAAAAGCTAATAATCCCTGAAGCAAGTATATTTACCTTACCTCTCCATGAGGCAGGATGTGGCACAAGGCTGTTTTTTACTGTGGAGCAAAACCAAGCTCATAGGCTCAGGCAAAAATTCCCCTTAGATCCCAAATACATGGGGTTGAATAGCTGTCCCAGACAAGACTACCCTTCGGCAGAGCCTCATCTGGTTTCCTTCAATTTGACCAGCACAGCTGGAGATGAATCTCCAACTAATTGCCGAAGCAAGTCCGCACATATATCCTGTGCTCACTATATATATATATATATATATATATATATATATATATATATATATATATATATATATCTACTGATATAGTCAGTCCACATATGTGATAGGGAGTGTGGGACATCCCATTACAATATATATATATATATATATATATATATATATATATATATGCACACACATATTTATATATATTTATTGGGCCATTCATTACTTCATTATTTTTTTAAAATTTGGTTTGGTGGCATCATAAGTATTAATTGTAGGAGGTCTATTTATAATTAAATTTATTTATTATAACAGTATAGTAGGGTCAGCTGGGCACCATCTGTGAGAGAAAAAGAGCACCATAACATAATTCACTCCACCAGAAATTTGATACACAGACATATCCTGCCTTTTATATATATATATATATATATATATATATATGTGTGCATGACATGCACACAATTTCAATTTTTTCATATAAAAGAAAATATATCTATTAACAAGTTTACAGATTTTTCAAACTAATCTAAATTATGAAATAAACATTTTTCTTTTAAGAGCTGCAAGAATAAGTTGTTTTAAATCTATAAAAAAAATTATATAAAAAATTGTTTTCTCCATGTACAGTTATGAATCAAATGATATAAAGAAAGGCTAATAAAGTTTTTGAGCAATTGACTTCAAATTCAGAAATTAATTTTAAAAATTCCAATTTGTGGAATATATAAATGCATTACTATATTGCTTATTTTGATATTTCTTTGTGTGCTGTGTCCCTTCAGGATGTAGGCGATCATGCGACAATTTCCTGTCCTTTCTAGCTCTTAATAAACTGTCTTTTTTGTTATTTTTCCTAAACCTTGTTCCACCATACATTTACTCAAGCTCACTATGTTATGCATTGTTTTCCTCTGCCTTCAATCTGTCCTGTGAGTATCAGATTTTCCAAGCACTTTTTCCTCATTATGTGCCCTAGAAATTTTAACCGTTTCTTCCTGATCTTAAGTATAATTGTCCTTTTTGTTTCTATTTTCTCTAAAACTTAGTTGTCGCTCAAATATTTGGTCCAGTGGACTTGGTTGGCTGTGTTCAAATTCCAGACAAGTCTGTTATGTTTGCTTTTGCACTAATAGGAAAGGCATGAACCAATCTCTTCTCCATATCACCACCAGCTATAGGTGAAATAACAATAAACTGGGATCTCTAGACTTGGGAGGTAATCAAGTCAAAGTTAAATAAAATTCTGAATTTCAAACTGTGGAGGAGGCAACAGGAAACCACTCCACTGTTATTCTCAAGAAGTTGTTCTGAGTGTTCTGGTGATGTGCTGGCTTTGTCTGAATGTAATTATTTATATATATATATATATATATATATATATATATATTTTTGGGAGTTTAAAAGGGCATCATAAGTCCACAATGGGATTATAAAATTAGAAACAAAATCATATGAGATACAATGAAATAAGCATAGATAAAAACAATAAAAAATTTTCTATACATTTCAGACAAAATAAGTGTATATTTTAAAGAACATATATGTATATAGAAATAAACAAGTTCTGCTTATCTGTTGGTGGCAACATATTTTATGAGAGAACTATCCAGGACATCTGCCTACTTTGATCCTTGAAAAACAGAGAATGTTTTGATTTTTGTTTCTTTTAGCACTAAAACACTTGTTCTGATGCATCATGGGAGTATTTTATATTTATTTAACTGTTTTTTTTTATATAATCTAACTTTATTGTTAATTACCATTCTTATCTGTATTTTAAAGTATATTTCTTGCTTAACTCTTAACTTTTCTTTTATTATTAATTATTTTGGTTCCAGACTACTACATAGTCTAGTGATAATGTTGGGGGTTATTTAGAAATTTATTTGTTGCTATCACTATAAAGCTATCGAAATTCAAAGAGTAAAGAGTAATATATGGAAAGCCATGATTCTGAAGGCAGTAAAAAAAAAACATTTTACAAAAAGATATTTTCAAAATACAATTTATTAATATAAAAAAAAATGTTCTGTTCAATATATCTTCTAATGTCAAACAGATGTTATTTATTCTGTTAGTATATCATAAAAAGAAGTCAACATGAAGCAAGTAACATGTAGTCTTAAATACCAAATTATGACAAGGGGATGCAAATTTAAATACTTTATGTAGACATTACACAAGTATTTGTTGATTGTAATATTCTTACATTATTTGAAACCTGAATTACTAGTTAGGGGTATTGAAAAGCAGTTTTACATATGAAAATAAGTTTGAAATCTGCTCAATTAGATATGAAATTTCCCAAAACATGCTAAATATATCAATGAGAAAAGTAATAGCAATATCATCCTCAGAAGGCCTGATATTTGAAAACTGATGTCAAATTCTTTAATTAACAAAAAAAAAAAAAAAACAATAGATCAGTGCTAAAAATGTAAATGTTTAAATAGCAACCACATATGTGCTTAAAAAAGAAAAAAAAATGTTTATAAACCTGAAACAAAATTGAAATGATTAAGACAAAACTGTTTACAATGCGAGCTGCTCAAAGCCTGATAGATTTTCCAGCAGACATTTACAATTTCTGTTCAGCTCATACGAGGTTGCATGATTGACAGGAAGATATTTCATTATCGGAATTAAAATAAAACAAAAAAAAAGCAGTCGTTACTCTGTGTACTAGAAGCTTTCTGATAATAGCACATTAAATAAAAAAAAAAAAAAAAAACAACTAAACAAAAATGATTAAAACTTCTCCTGTTAAACTGTGACATTGATTGACATTGCAGAATTTTATATTGATAGTCTTAGATAAGCTAAAAAGGGCAAATGTTAAAAGTTAATATTCAGAATTAAGTTCATTTTATTTTTAAGACAATATTAACACTTTCATAATCACATTGTTGATAACTTGAGACCTCTAGTTTCCAGAGTAAAATATATAATTTTACAAGAGCCAGACCAGGCCAAAAATGGAGTACAGTTGTCTTATTTGGATGGGAGCTGCCCAGACCTCACCAGGCTTCACTGAGTTCAAAAGCATCTCCAAGCCTTTGTGGTTTACAAACTATTCTCCACCCTTCAACACCTCTCCCACAGGCGAGATATGGCAAGCCTTCCACTGCTCTACCACTACTTCTATGGAAAATGCTTGGACAAACTACACTTCCTGCTCCCTTCAAGGTAAACCTCCACAACAAGAACATGCTATGCCACTTACATAGTAGCAAACCACCCAAATTTCCTCCATATTCCATCAGTGTGAAGTAAGTTCCACTCAAGCAGCTTCCTTTCACAAACCACTGCCCTGTGAAACCAACTCCCAACAGGATGTTTACAATCATAACCTAATGCTTGGGTTAACTTTTATCTTCCACTCCTATACACAGAAATGGCCTCCAAATGTAACCCTCTACCTCAAGTAGACCCCCAGCCTTTGTAAAGGATGAATCTCATTGTAAGAAAAAAAAAAAAAAATATGAAGCCTTTGTGATCATAATTATATTCAAAATAGAAACAATATCAATTGACATCAGTTATTTTTCGTGTAAAAAATTATCTTTATTCATGCAAATGTCACAGAATAAATTATTAACTTTTCATATTAATCATATTAGCAAAAATATAGGCAAAACTGTGCTGGAGAATTGTCTCAGAGGTCCAAGAGGGCTGGAGTGGCATAGCTTAAAGTTGCACATAAGATGAGCAAATTGTGAGCAAGGCGAACCGTATGAGCATTGGCATTGGAAAGATGCTAATTTTCTGGCTTGGCAAAACAAAGAAAGCAAGTGTTTGTTGGGACAGTAGTAAGCTATTGCACTCAACACAGTTCAAATCGGTGCATTGCAGAGTGTGCTAAGCCAGAGTCCCTTGCAAGCATTGTTCCAGTGTCTGTGTTACAGAAGAAACTTTCCTGCTACAAAACCTTAAACCTACCCAAGTATCAATTTTAACACTATGTGCAAAGCATTATTCTATCTTCTCCTTTACACCTAATGGTTAAATATTAGGACTTGTATCTGGAAAAAGTCATTGTTATTCTCAAAAAATTGTAAATTGAATATTCACTTGCAAAAAAATAAATAAAAAATTATTCTTACAATCCAAAATGTTTCAGCTTTAAATAACTCAAAAAGGGTTGATAAGCCATAAAAAAACAAAAATCAATCAATCATGCTTTCTATAACAGTGTTTAAACAGAATATGTATTGCAATCTTACCTGTTATGTTGGTAATACTAATATAAAGAATTAATACTCAGTACCAAAATTTGTTTAGACTAGTAGGTTCTCAATAAAAAGGGGAAAGACAAAAAAGTACTAAGCAAATTCTATGTATTTGATACTATAGACAAAAGAAATGGTAATGGTAATATTAGCAGTTTCCTTATAGGGAGACATTTGATATTTATTAACTGAGCATCCAGTACTACTTTTGGTTAAAATTCAAATATTTCTCTTAATTTTTTTTTTTAGGAAAACAGATTTCTCAATTCATCTATTATTGCTCTTTGCAGTATTGATGGAGTTTTCTTCCTAAGCTTTCATCTAAAGTCATGTGGAACATCAACATAAAAGATGGTGTTGAAACCAAGGTGAAGGCAACAGTCAAAATAATATTGTGAATAATAAATATTTTTAACTAGATGATGAAATCATTATTCAAAATAGTAAATAATACAATTTTTCAGTGTTGTTAAAATACATTTTGTTTTCAATTTGATATTGTAAAGATATAAAAAGTTAAGTGCTTTTTTACTTACTGCCTGTGAGGAAGTATAAGGAAGCATCATTGTTATCAGTCCAGAATTGGGAAAGAAGATTTGAATTTCAATAGAGAATGTATCACTTTGCCACTTTAGGAAAAGCACAAGTTCATCACCTTTTATGCATTGTCCCCTCATCAGTCTTGACTAATAGTTTTGTCGCTGATACACCAAGATAGATAAAAATAACGGCAGGAGAAGTTGAATTAGTAAATAGACTATGATGTTCAGTAGTAGTATTCACAAGCCACTCACAATCACTACTTATCAAATATGTCCCTGTTGAGGCTTTAGCACCTCTCATCCAGATTCAAATGATCAAACTCTTACATTTCTGTATCATATATAAAGACAATATTGTTACTGTTATTATTTATATCTGCAGCCTCCTTTTGGAGGTATAGGTGGTGGGGGATCACAATCACACCAAGGGATGCTGCTGTTTCAATAATAATTGAATTTTTATGAGGACATGGTCAGCATAATGACCAAGATAGACTGCCTAACAGGATTAAATGGCTCCAGCTGCCAAGTTATTTACATACTTAGAAAAAAGGGAGAAATAGATACATGTCTTTCTCAAGAGCAACAGTACAAAGTGGACACAAACTAGTCAGTATTTGAACTTAGTTCACAGATTCCACTAGGTCACTCAGGCATTCTCACTGGGTCTTTTCTTTTTTTTTTTTTTTTATACCATACCCCTTCAGGATGTAAGCAATCAGAAGTCTCAACAAATTTCTTTTCTTTATTATCTGTGAAATGCCACACATTCTAGGGAAAGATAGGGTTATCTTATTGCCTTCTCTGCAGTTTTCAATTCAGAGTTGGCCTTCTCTTAGACTGGTCACCACCCAAAGCTAAAGAACCCAGTCTACACTGCTATTTAACCTATAGATTGGAGGAGAAGAGTGAATTAATGGCTTTTCCAAAGGCATTTGTGCAAAAATTAATGCCACAGAGTATGAATTTGAACTCTGAGACAATCTGTTACAATACCAGCACACTCCTAAAATAACCTACCTATTCAGGGCAAAAATGGCTGTTATAGCCATTATCAGCTTTGACAGGTGGAATTTTTGTGTTAGGGTATTTTTATATATCACAAAATCTTTCAGTCCTCAAGATGTCTCAAAACCGTTTTCTATAAAAATAGAATGTTCAACAGCTTATGGTAAGCACTAGAAGATTCTATGAATGAAATTGTGCCAAGATTGCATTGAAGACATTTTCTTTTGAATGCTTCTAAGTAGATTTCATGAAGCACTCCTGCTTTTTGCTTGGTCATTCGGCAAAATATTCTGTTTATTCAAAGCATTCAAATAGTTTTTGTATACATTGTCCATTACTGGTTTCCTTTATCATTCATGAAAATTTAGAACACTTATCAAACCATCTCAACAGAGCCACCATATGCAGAGTCTCAATGGTACTAAAAACTTCATTTTTATAAGTAAATGTAGTGCAGAAATGAAAAACTGGTTATCTACTTAACATTATACATTCTTGAAATACCAGCATTCAATGTTTTCTTTTTATTAAATAGTTACTAATAATGCTAGATACATTATATTTATAATATTACATTGTTATTGGTATTACTATGTTAGATTTTAAAATCCATGCTGTATTAAAAAAAAAAAAATAAAAACTGATTCTTCTTCCTCTACCTGCCATGTCCCTTCAGGACGTGAGCGATCATGGTTCTCCACAATTTCCAATCCTTTGTAGCTCTTAGTAAATTTTATCTTTTTTGCTCTCCCTCCTATTCCCTTTTCTGCCAATCATTCACACAAGCTCATTAGATAGGTTATGACCTGCTCTTCTTTGTCCTCCTTGTCTCCTATGTCCTGTGAGTATCAAATTTTGTACATCCTCTTTCCTCATTATGTGCCCTAGAAATTTCAACTTTCTTTTTCTGATTCTAAATATAAGTGTCCTTTTTGTTTCCATTTTCTCTAAAAAATTGTCATTGTTCACATGTTTAGTTTGTGGCATCCTCAGCAAAAACTGATTCAAAGAACTAAAATACATGATTTAAAATTTACAATATAGAAAAAAAGATGGAAATTATTTAAAAATCCCAATGTGTGGAATATAACAATACATTACTATATTACTTATTTTGATTAAGCAATTAATATAGTGTATATGTAGATAGTTGTTATACCTGACGTACCTATTCTATTATTAATAGACTCTCCCACACATAATAAGTAGTAGTAGTAGCGGTCGACAGTTGGGCTCAGTGATGTTGAGTGAGTCAGTCGATATAGGACATTGAAGTACCAACCATCACAACTAGATTGCCGTGTCATTAACTCTTATTTCCAAGTTCCTAACGTTTTGTACATCGAACCTAATTTAGGACGACTTATTGAAATACAAGCCTCCACTGTGAAAACTACAACAATAGTGCAATGCCCATCATTATAGAAAGTGGGCATGGTGAGCTGAATTCAAATTCCAGCAGAGTCTGTTGTGTTCACTTTTGCACTAATAGGAAAAGCATGAATCCATCTCTTTGCCATATCACCACCAGCTATATGTTAAATAACAATATATTGGGCTCTCTAGCCTTGGGAAGTAATCAGTCAAAGTTAAAGAAAACTCTGAATTTCAATCTGTAGAGAAGGCAACAGGAAACCACTCCATTATTATTCCCAAGAAGTCATGGAAATTACAGAAAATAAAAAAGAGGAATCTGTGGAAAGCCAAGATTTTGAAGGAATATGGAGGTAAAAAAAAAAAAAAAAAAATAAGTGTACAAAACAAAGATATTTAAAAAATACAAATTATTATCAAAAAAACTGTTCTGTTCAGTATATCTTCTCCACCTTTTCTGTCAATAATTTTAAAATTTCATCACAAGGAAAATCATTCATATTACTCAGTACCATATCCACATTTTAAAAGACTTTTACAATCTAGTCCACATTTTAAGAGACTTCTTCTCAGTGCCACCTTAATTAGACACTAAATAAAACAATGAAAAATTTTTATCAACAAAGATGAGGACAATAGTCTGAACATAGTGTAAATAATGATAACTCCTCATTCTAAAAATTCAAACAGAAATTATGCCAAAACATTGTGATAACAACAACAAAGATGAGGACAACAGTCCAAATAAACATAACATAATTAAAAAATTTTCTTAAAATTTTCTCTCTTTTAGCTTAACCTCCCTTGCTGGTTAATAATAATATTAGAGCTAATGGATTTTACATTTTAAGTAACCCCAATCTAAAAAAAAAAAAAAAAATTGAACTCCATTCAATAATGGGTTAAATAGTTTCAGTATTAATAGTCTGAGGAAGTACAAATGTGCCTGATCAAATTTGAATATAAGTTTTCAAATATTTATAAATTAAACACCAAAATAACTCACTAAAATTATGTAAAAAATATTAATACAGATGCAAAAGCTATTTGTACAAAATGAAAGATTTCCAACAGAGTGGAGAAATTCCACAATAAAGAGGTGTTGAAAGCTCACCAGACTAAATTTGGGTGAACATTGCTATATTTGATAAACATTTTCCCTAAATGATGAATTACAAAGTCTTCAAAAGAAACCCTGTAAAAATCAGTTATAGAAGTCTGTCTGATGTAGAGCAAATTACAGAAAGGTACAATAAAGTTTTGATTAGTTTGGTTTGGTTTGGTTTAGTGACCCATCAACCATTATAGTCATTTAAGAGTCAGTTTTTGAATTTTGGGATCACACTTTTCTAATGTAGTTTATTTTTGAAGTTGGTGCACATGTTAGAATGTTTGTATGCCCATTGGATTATTTTGTTTGCCATATTTCTAGATTTTTGATGATTTGTTCTTCAATGCCCAGTCATCTGTATCCATTGTTTCCAGAGATTCAAATCTGTTTTCAGTTGAATTTCTTGTTTTTGAAGTAGAGCGTGATCAATTCATCTTGGGTTTTGTTTTGGTTCGTCTGGAGGGTTTTTTTTTTTTTTTTTTCTTCATGTGCTGGATTTGAAGTTTTTCCAGTCGTTTTTTGTGTAGTTGTTGTTTCTGAAGGGTTTGCATTTTGGAGTTGTGTTTGGGGTTTTGAAGTAGCCGAGTTTTTATTTTCGGATATTTGTTGGTTGGTTTCAGGTTTTGTTTTATTTATGTTTTTTAATTCTTTCATCAGTTCCCTCATCTCTGAGTAATTTTGTGATGTCTTCTATTTTAATGTTATTTTTGCAGTTTTGTTTATTATTTTCGAGGGTATTTTTTTTTTTTTTTTTTTTTGCTACTTCTGCATATTTGTGGTTTTTACCATTTGTCTTGCCTCCAGGTAGGTCACATTTTTTGTATATTTCAAACAAATTATTTCTTTTTCTTTCTTCCATGTTTCACAGTTTATGGAATTGGCATGATGGTTTCCCTGGCAATTGATGCACTTATAGTTTTTTTGGCAGTCTATATGTATGTCTTGTTCTCCACATCTCCCACATACCGGTAGACGTGTACAACAGTCCTGGTGGTGTCCATATCTTTGGCATTTAAAACATTTCAAGAGGTTCGGGATGTACTGCTCTATTTTTTCTATATTATAGCCAATTTTTAGTTCCTTTGGTGTGGTGGGTGTATTGAAGTTCATGATGTAGATATTTGTTTCTTTTATTTTTCCTTCAATTTTAGTTGTGATTCCCTTCACTTCTGTTACTCCCTGGTTTTTTAATCCTTTTTTTATTTCTTCTGTTGAGCATAAAGTTAATTCTCTACTGCGTATCACACCTTTAAAAAAAATTTAACTTTTAATGAGGGTAGGCTTCAGGTTATGAAACTGATTCATTTTTAGTAGAGAATTTGCATATTTTTGGTTTTCTATTTCAACAAGTAATGTTCCATTTCTCAGTTTTTTAACCGTTTTGGCAGTGATGTTTTGAGTTATTACTTTTTGAATCGGGAAAGGTGACAGTGTACATAGGGAAGTTTTCTCAATTGATTCTAATACAATAAATCAGGGAAATGTTTCCTTATAATAGTTTTCATCCTCGGAGTCTAAATCCTTATGTAGTCTCTTGAAGTTTTTTTTTTGGTAGCCATTTATTGTTTTAATTTTCTTCATTATCCATGCTCCCCACCCACCTCGGAGTCCAGTGTTGGGTAGCAGCCAGTGGGGAAACCCATTCGCCCTGGCACTACAGGGCTACATGGATAGTATACTCATATATGGGAAAGGTCTCGAGCACCCATATGTCTTTATTTTCACTGACCAAGTCTAGAGGCACTTCAGGTAGTATACAGCCATGTCATGATCTTTTGTTCCCATACTGTTCCCATACACCGCTTTCCATCACATTTTAGGGGTATGATGTTAGTATAGGGTTTGGGACTAGGAAAGTTAATTGTAAGTTGTAGTTGTTTTGGGATGGGTTAGATGTGATGGGGCATGACATGACCAGCCAATTGATCGGATCGGGCCTCTCCAACCACCCGTCTAGCCCAGGTAAGGGCCGAAGTGGTGTGTTGCAGGGTCATGACCACTTTATACCTGAGTCATGACCTGCTCACCCACCATCACGGGTCGCCACCCATGTCCAACAAGTGGCCCCATTGAGAGACTTTTACCCTCTGCAGGGGGGGCAGTTGGCGTATTCTGATGCCCCGCCAACAGGGCGAGGTTTTGATTAGTAAACGAGATATTAACATATCTAATTGTAACTGCAAAAAATAGGAGAATTGTACACTCAACAAACAATGAATAATTATATTATTTATAAAACAATGGTAAGATTTGAAGGCCACTCCATAAAGACATATATTGGATCAAGTGAATATCAATTCAAGCAATGACATTATAACCACAAAACATCACTGAATTTGAGCAATACAGAAAATTTGTTTGCGAAGATGTTTTTCGCCATTTATATCATTAACTTTACTAATCTACTTTTTGTATGAATGATTCATGTAATATAAATTGAACTGCACCACATTTGATTTAAAAAAGAATTGATGCGACGTGAAAATTTTTGGGATAACAGCTGTGACATACTCTATTTATTGAACAATTTAGTTCATGCCACATTGACTGAAAAACTCCTACAATAAAAAAATTTTTAAATTACCATATTAGTAAAAAATGCACTCTTAAATTAAAAAAAAAAAATTCAACCTTAGTGTTGCGACTGCACGCTCCAAAATTTCTTATCCGTTAACAATAATACATTTCTAAAAAAAAAAAAAAAAAAATATTTCAATTCACATTTAATCTTTCATGTCCCGCTACTACCTGAATTTACTAAAAAACAAATTAATTTCCATGCCTGAGGATGGCTGTATGTACAGCTGAAAGTACTAGCAGAATAAAAAAGACCTTATACAACTTGAAGTTATTAAAAACAAGGATCATAACATTCGAGTGGTTCGTAGGTTAATGTAACTTTAATAAATTTGTTTGCAAAGATGTTTTTCGCCATTTATATCATTAACTTTACTAATCTACTTTTTGTATGAATGATTCATGTAATATATATATATATATATATATATATATATAGATAGATAGATAGTCAGCTTTATCTTGTTTCCAAGATACATTAAAATTCTTTATGAAGAGAGAAAGCAAAAGAAAGATGAGAGGATGCAGAAGGAAATATTTGTGCATTGGTTATTCCATTTTTTTCCCCATAGGACACTAACCCAGTATGTATAACATTTGTATAAAAATGTAGATGGACAAAGATTAAAATGGATAAAGAAAAGAATGAGAAGATATGGGTAAATGGTAAACAGAGCAGAGATTATGAATAATCTCAGTTATCAATACCTATATATCCAGTTAGATTAGTGAAATTGCTATTCTTTATATAGCAACCTTTTCATTTGCCAGTTTTTTTTAAACTATCTGTATAATCATGCTTTCATTTTATTATGTTGCCTACATGACTAAAATTCAATCTAAACATTTCTTGTTAAAAATAAATCATTCAATACTCAAAAAGTTATTAAACTTTGAGATCTGTTCTAAATCAGATATATTTTAAGTTAACTCACCTATTTATTAAGTTACACAGATTAAAAAAAAAATTTAATCACTGAATCAATTGCTAGGTCTGCTGCTAGGACAGTTGGTTCCCTGTATTATGCGAGACAATTTTTCTCGACAGAATCCATCTTGCACATTTATAAATCTACCATTCGTCCATGCACTGAATATTGCTGGTCTGATTCTCCTGCTATATATCTTGTGATTCTCAACAAAATTCAAAGGGTCTGTAATGTTACCAGTCCTGACATCTCGATTTCAGTGACCACCGTAACATGACTTTCCTTTTCTATAAATATTTTCATCACAATTGTTTTAATAAGATTTCCTCTTGGTATATTGATTGCATGAATTTTAGTGTGTTACTATAGTGGTAGTTAGGTCTCATCATTTTACTGCTGAAGTAGCTAGATATAACAGCAAGTTCTATTCTAATACTTTCCTTTCTCATATATAGAACTCTTCTAGCTTCTTGCTTTCCTGTCAACTACAATCTTCAAGAATTTAAATGCAACATCACTTACCATCATCTGTCTTCCAGAATTATGTTCCTTTATTGTCCTTTATCTTCATTAAAGTCTGCTCCTTCTCTTTCACTCTCTGGTGTCTTAGCGGCATTATCGCCTTGTCTGAGATTAAATGATATTTAAAACTGGCATCCTTGAGAATAAGCTTTAACATTTTATAGTAAACTAAAAATGTATAATGTAATTTGTATCCAAATAAATTTATCTAAGTATTACCATATAGCTGAAATCAGATGACTGAATAAAAAATAAATAAATCTATGATATAAAGAGGAGTTGTCAGCATGTATTTACAGGATTTCTTCAAAAACTAAGAAACCTTTTAAAAAAATAAAGAAAAAACTAAGATAAAATAAAGAATTAAAAATAGTCAATAAATAAATAAAAATAATGAAGTCGAAATCTGATATTTGGTCATTTGATTAGAGTTTGTAAAGTGGGCTGGGCTGAGAACTTTTCAGATTGACCCCAATTACATTCTGAATCAGTATAATTTAGAAAAGATTTATTATATCAAATATAGACTCCCACCCAAACATAGCAATTTTTCAAATCTTAAAACTCGGCATAAGGACAGCCATCTTAATACTAGTAACATATGTATGGTTTCCTTCCAGGTTTTACGTGAAAGAGTCAAACTAATTCCAACAAGATATAAAAGAAAAATCATTTAAACAAAGCGGCAAATATGTGTAGGATTATCTCATGCAACTAACAAGAGACAAGTTGCTGGAGATTATTTAAACTACAAAACATATTGAAGACAAGTGGAGCAGAGAAAATTACCTAATGAGTTTATGTAAATGGATGACACAGAACAGAGACTAGAAGGAATAGTAAAGGAACAAACATGGCTTAGAACTAGAAAGAATAGGAAGTTGTGGAGAGCCATGATCGCCCATGTTCTAAAGAGAAAAACATAAAAGAAGAATATTTGCAAAAACCAAAAAGGCTCTATGAGTATGACTGGTAAGCAAGTGTGGTTTCCAGTCACTTTCCAAAGGTGCTGCACACTGGCATTGTCCTTGAGCCCCTGAGCTGATGTTGTTATGACAAATTGGCCATGGTAAGATTCAAACCCAGGACTCATGGTCAGAAAGCAAACATTCTAACCACTCAGCCATGTATCCTTTATATATATATATATATATTACTTAGATGCACACACACAATATGTGAGTAATGTAATGGTTAGTAGCTTGGGTAGATAAGTTTTAATTCATGGCATTCACTTTTGCAAAAATACTCTTGAGAAATGCATAAATCCATCACTTCTCCCCACCCCTAGTTGTGTTTTAAATAGCAGAGTAGACTGGACTCATTAGCCTTGATTGATAACCAGTCTAGGATAAGGAAAAACTGAATTCAAAGCCAAGGACTGTTTGGAGACTTCATGGCACACGATGCAACATTTTCTGTTATAACTTCTTTCACTGTGAAAGTGGGCTTGGTTATACACAAGCCATTATAATCAAATCATGCATGGGTAATCTGACAGTTCATAATAGAAAAAAATAACCTGAACTGTTAGGCCCTCATTTTCTGAAAGATCAATCAAGACCACTATATATATATATATATAAATTATTAGGAGGATTTGATAATTATATTTAATTAATTCATCAAGTCTGATAGAAACCTCAACAGAATGCAGAAAGCACTTGACGGCCATTTCGTCCTATATTTGGGACTCATCAGCAGTGCGCATCCACTACCAAGAATTGAAACCCTGACAGTTAGGTTGTCAAGCAAACATCATACCAACTGTTCCAATGGGCCTCGGTGACGAAGAGATTGCAAATCAGACTCAACATAGCGCCACTCGCTTACATATTCAATGGTGGAACCATACTGCGTTCTCTGTAACCATAGGACTGTGCCCCCTGGAGCCACGACTACTCTCACCAAGCCACTCACACTGGAGCATTAGAAGCCGGTTCAAGTAATGATAGAAATTATTAGGAGGATTTGATAATTATATTTAATTCATTCATCGAATCTGATAGAAACCTCAACAGAATGCAGAAAGCACTGGACGGCTGTTTCATCCTATATTTGGGACTCATCAGCAGTGCGCATCCAACCTAACTGTCAGGGTTTCAATTCTCGGTAGTGGATGCGCACTGTTGATGAGTCCCAAATATAGGACGAAACAGCCGTCCAGTGCTTTCTGCATTCTGTTGAGGTTTCTAGCAGACAATGAATGATATATATATATATATATATATATATACCATAATCGTTTGTCTATAGATTGCTGCAAGTATAAGACACAGTTAAAAAAAAAAAAAAAAGCTGGGAAATTCCAGGGGAAAAAAAAAAAAAAAAAAGCAGTTTCATGTATAAAACGCACCTGATTTTAGAGTGAAATCGACAAAACTTTTGAAAAGGAATGAGAAAAAAAAAATAATGCGGTCATTTTTTTTTTATTTTTTTTTTAAATCATAATTTTTTTTACCTATGAATGATTTCCAGACTCAACAAAATCTGGAAAAAGTATAAAAAAACTATATAGCACTTAGAGAAACATTATGAAAGATTTATTTCCCTTTAAGGCATTACATAGATATTATCTCACTGATAAACAAATTGTCAGAGAGACTTCTATAAAAAATGGGATTGAGTTCTAAACTAAAACATAAAACACAGCAGACTTTTGGACATGATTATGAATGAAAAAACCTGCATATCATACACACAGGATTATGTTTTTTGTGTGTATGTGCATATATATATATATATATATATATATATATTCAGTTACCGTAGTTTGTAATCCCAGGTTTCACAAGAGTTTGTCTGATGATCGCAAAAGCATGAAACTCAGGGTTACAAACTACTATCCATGCAACTGAATATGTTGTTAGCACAATTTTTATTTTTTAGAAAATTACTTAATTTCATGAATTATTGATAAATTATATTTTAAGGTGAGATTTTTTTTATTTGCTGTAAGCAGATTTATTAAGGACAAAAAAAGAGTTCACCCACGACATTATATTTACTTAGAAAAGCATTCAATTGTTTCTATTACAATTTAATAAAAAAAAAAAAAAAAAATTTAAAAAAGAGTTCATTAGTTAATACAAAGAAACAATACCTCTAATTGGAAAAAAGGAATTTATACCACAAAAATAAAATAAAATAAAATAAAATAAAATAATAAAAAAACTATTCAGTTAAAGTTTAAAGCTTCATAAAAAATAAAAACATTTTTGTAAAAAGGGTTCAACCATGACATTATATTTATTCAAAAAGGTTTCCAATTGTTTCTATAACAACTTTGAACCAATTTAAGAAAAAAGAAAAAAACTATTCCTTTGCAACTTCATTTTAAAAAAGAAGCGCATTTTTAAATAAAAAAGCGCATTTTAAAAATAACATACGCGAAAATTGCGCAGTAATCAAGACAAGATACGAAAAGCTGTAAAAAGGCTGTTAACTGAGCAAGCTTCCGCGCATTATGACTCGAGGCAAATGTATGAAAACAACACCAGTAATGGTGGACGGACAACGCGAAATAGATCAAACTTACATTGACGTTAAATGGTAAACGGTAATCGAGCGCAATGTTTTAAATGCTATTTTCGAAATAATCAGGCAATTTCACACTAGAATGGTACATTCTGATTACCGGGGGCTTTTGGTGCTTATACTACAAATTAACCAAAACCAAAAAAACTTATCAAAACCGAATAAAATTTTATCAAAGCAACAAATAGAACTTTCAGGAAAAAATATTCCAAATATTTTCTTTTTGTATACACTTTTCATTAGTTTAGATAAATATTTTATTATGTTAAAATTCGATTAGAAAATTTTTTTTGCAATTCATAAACTTTTAAAAGTCTCTAAAAACTCAACAATAATGCAGTTTAACAATTATGATGACTCACATTTTCCATCAGATCATTTTCAAAAAATCTGTCATAACATAAATGAAAGACAATGCTCAAGGTTAATAAGACCGACATAAAAGAAAATTTGAAAAAAAATGGCCAATACTATACAGACAGTACAATATAGAAGATTTTAAAAGTATCCTGTTGAAATTTATAAAATCTTTCTCTTAAAACAAATTTTCATGAAAATTGTTTTTTAAGTACACTGGTTGTTATCTCTTTCCCATATTGATGGGGAGTTTCCTTCCTAACCTTTTATTTTAAATAGTGTGGAATGTCAACGTTTTGATTACATCACCATTTTCTGCTCGTTTTAGTTGTTGCTGCTGTTGTTGTTGTTGAAAGTCCTCAAATAAAGTGCTTTTTTTATTTTTTGGTACGTTTCTTTGTGATTCTGTAGCGCCAGCAGAGATGCTGATAGCTACGCGACCTGCGCCTGGGACGCAAAAAAAAATCTCAGAAAAGACGCAGTAAAATCGTATCCATGTGTCCTAGGAACACACGTCAATTTTTCTGAGGGATACGAGTTCTCTGTAATCGATGAAAGTAGGTTTTTGTTTTTTGTTTTTCTCTTCTTCTAGATGGAAATTTCAGCAAGAGAATTTAGCTCTTTTTTTCTTCTTCTTCCATTATTTCATGCTAGCTGACAGTCGACCCACGCTTTCTTTGGAACTGAACAATTTAAATTTTGTGATAAGGGTCGGTGAAATTTGAAATATACATTCATTTCAGTATTTTCTTAAAAATGAATTAGACCGGATAGGGTACAAGGTGGGTGTTAGATGGCTTTAAACAGTTAACTTGTTTCATCAAAGAAAGCTTTCTCGCCCCCTTTCCCCAGGTTATTAATAAATAAATCTGATGGTTAACCTCTATTTAAATTTGCACTGTATTGTGTTCATCTAAATATTTTACGATAAAAAAAAAACCGTCATGTTTACTGGGGTGGGGTTACAATAAACACACCGTAAATTAATAGTGCTAGTCCTGTCTGTTTCTTTTCTTGTGATTTTTTTTTTTTTTTTTACCTGGATTCAAAAAAAACCTAACTCTTATAATTTCTAGGAGTGTAGTTATGTTTGTAGTGAGAATATTTATAGAATTATAATTTCTTGGTGTGCATTGTAAATAAATTTAAAATTTACATTATTTGAAGTGCCAGGGTGAATTATCCCAAAAAGTAAAATATAAAACTCCAGTATCATTCTCATTTCGTTGACATTTTTGTTTTTAAATACGCTTCTTAAAATAAAAAAATATGTTTTTATTTTTGGAACTACATTATCTTGAAGTTAAAACTAAAATTAAAATTTCAAAGGCGATTTTTATTTTTAAAGTATCGCTGTTTTTATGTATTTATTTTTTTTAGTTAAGTTAAAATTTTACGTTGTGAGCTTTCTTCTATCCCTTTTCCATCAAATTACGATCCTCTTCTCTTCATCTGTGACATTATCATTAAAACAATGTATCGATTTTACTTTTACATGCACAACAGTAAAACTAA
This sequence comes from Acanthosepion pharaonis, assembly GCA_903632075.3. Lineage (NCBI taxonomy): Eukaryota > Metazoa > Mollusca > Cephalopoda > Sepiida > Sepiidae > Acanthosepion > Acanthosepion pharaonis. Next base: position 408,843 of record CAHIKZ030000588.1, on the reverse strand, counting down.
AACATTCATGGATTAAAAATTAAATAAAAACTAAAAACTATGGCGCTTATTCAGAACGCTACTTCCAGCGGATCGGATATTTCCCGAACTACTACCACTCAGAACAAACACAAACCTAACGCAACCTTCTCAGAAATCTCCAATATTCGTTGGAAGTAGCGTTCATTCTGAATATGCACCAAAAGGAGTTTCAGACAGTCCCTCCATCACTTTCCTTTTTAAATAAAACTGGAATATACATTTCAAAGTTTAACTATCTTTGAAGAGGAGGCAATAAAAAGTCTATACTTTTTCTATTTCATATTTTACTGTGATCTTCTTACCTCATCTCAACATGTCAATTTCTTCTAAGTTATTCTTATTGGAGAGAAATAAAAGAGGAAAAACGTAGTGGTGGGGAATATTTTTTAAATCATTTTGTTTTACAGTCATACAGTAGAGAAAAAAAAAATGACTCTTTCATCCCAAACTACACATTAAATTTAGTTCCATTGAAATTTCTTTGAATACACTGAATTTTTGTGTTTTTTGAGTGAACAATGTGAAGAAAAGATACAAGAATGACACAAAAAAAAAAAAAAAATGAAACCCTTTGCTGGCCAGCAGACTATTGCAGCTGCATTTTCTGTGTTTTCCACATCTTCTTAACCCATTCCAGATCCTGCTCAGTCCCCCAAGAGTAACTCAACACAGCTTGTGCCTACGATTATCTCCTCTTTTACTGAGCCTGATTAATTACCTGTAGAAGAGCCGTAATCCCCTTCATCGTCCCCCACCAAAAAAAAAAAAAAAAAGCAGTAGCTCAAAATACAAATGGCTTCGTTTTTCAGAGAAAATTTTTATGTACTGTGAAATATGTACTATACATAACCAAAAACAACAAAAAAAGACATCTCTCACAAATCAAACAAATGCACCAATTTTCAACATTCCACCCTCACTCACCATATTTTATGAAAAGAGCATCAGTCCTGCTTGAATATGCATATTCTACAAAAGGACTTAGAACTAAGTAAGGTGAAGTTCAATAGTCAACAGGACAAAGCAGCGCTGGTACTGTTAAAAACTACTCCCTAGAAGGCCCAGAAGGGAATAACCCTGTCAAAGTTTGAATCTGTTGGAGTTAGCTCCTCCTTAATTCCCAAATTGTCACTAGGGGTCATTCACCCTATACTATAAATACTGGGCGACTTCTCGCCTCATTCTCTTTTTCATTTCTTCATTTCAGCGGCTACAAGGTAAGCTCTCTTAGAAGATCCGCGTCTTCCCATTTGTGGGAGACGCCATGAACATTATACACACATACATGTATGTATGAACATTCACCAAAATACAAACATTCACCTAAGAACAGACACAAATGTTCACACACACACAAATATTATTGTCTATGTCCACTGTAAAATTGTTTTGTTTAAAACATATATTTGTTGACATCTACCACTTTTCCCTTCAGTCCCTCAACCTCTGGCGTCTTTCTCTTTGGGTTGAAGCGCCCACTTGGTCTGAACCGAACTCAGGGGTAGCTGGCCGCACACTCCCTGAGTACTCATAGATTGTTCGACCGGTCACTGGCCAAGTTCCGCCTGCTGCCCATGTTGTGTTAGTTTTTAGATCCAGTAAGTGGGGTGTTGTCCATATGTTCATGGTTGATTGGAGATGTAGGCACGGCTGTGAGGGCAGGCGTCAGGAAAAATAGAATGTGGCAAACAAGGAAATAATATCTGCAGAAGCCGAACAACAATGGGTAAAATATTGATGTCTTTTATATAAGAAAACAACAACAGTAGAAAGAGTTTACAGAAAGGATATAAAAGCAATTAACATAAGAACAGAGGACCACTCCTCTACCAATTATACCAACAGAAAGAGATGTGTGTGTGTGTGTGTGTGTGTGTGTGTGTGTGTGTGATTAACTCATTCCAAATCAACTTGGGAGGATATGTGACTCATAATTCCAGCCCTACGTGAAGTGTAGCTTTTCAGTTGGTTGTCGTATGTGACAAACGTTAAGTTTCAGCGACTTTTCAATGCAACTGCTACAACAACAATGAGATTTCTTGAAGTCCTTATCTCTGACTCGCCACTGGACCGACTCACTGCAACGACAGTCTCTCTCTCTCTCTCTCTCTCTCTCGTCTAACGCCCAAGTCTCTCCAATTCAGCAAAACTCGCGTTTATATAGCAAACTGAAGGTTATAAGCCAGGTTGTTCACGCGCTTAACACGAGTGTTGCCATAAGCAAAGTTTAAATTCAGATCTATTTCAAATCTCTTAGTGGATAAAATTAATTAGTTCACTGTTCATTTCAATTGTCTTTTCGATTACCAAATTTAGCAGATACAACTTATGTTTAGACGAGATTTCGCTAGCGGTAAACATACACTGATCTTGCCTCCCTGGTCCAATTTACTTCAATATGTTTTTATCAAAAATATTTTTGTCTATTTTTTTTTAATGACTCAAATTAAACATCGCCTCCTGCCCTTTTGTATTTGTTTATAAACAAGTCCTCGTCAACCAGATTTGAAATTTATTCTTTATCCATCAGCCGTCTCAGGTTTCATATATCATTGTTCTAGATTCTTTCCTATTAATAGTGCTGACACAGTTTGTAACTTTCACGGAAGATCGTGTTTTCTATCTTCAATCAATAAACGTTATATTTGCATGTGTGCATTCATGTACGTCAACCTCTCTGTTACAGACATATATATGTTGGTCTTGTTTGTTTGTCTTTATCTTCAGTTGGACTTAATTCAATTTTAATATTCTACCAGGAGTTACACACATGTTTCTAATACAACAACTCACAAGCCCCCGGGTCCTCTACAAATCTATACACAACTTTCTGGTAGAGATTGGAATCCCAGATCTCTTACCTTTACAGCAAAAAGCAGTAGCTTACAGATCACAATATGCAGATGAGGACTGTTATCTAGTATGGCAGGCACCATACAGGCAGCTCTAAAAACAAAAATTACTCAATCCCGATTCGTTACTGTGCTCGTAGATGAATCTACAGACATAACCAACCACAAGCGCCTTGTTGTTTATGTACAAATTATTGATCCTGTGACTTTTCAATCAAGCGCTTATTTTGTTACAAATAAAGAGTGTGTTGATACAGCAAGTGTAGAAGTTGCGAAATCTATTCAGGAAGTCTTATCAAAACTGGAAATCCCATTAACCAAAATGATGAGCATGGGATCAGATAGAGTTGCCATAATTACTGGAAAAAACAAAGGCTACACAGGCTTAGGTCAAACTCCCACAATGTGAATATCTTGCCCACTTCCCTGGCTTTGTGCACATCTCAAGCAGCAGTGTCAATAGCAGATCTAAAAGAGCATCAGAAGATACTGACTGATTTATTTTATTACTTCTGTGATAAGTCTTATTTTGGATGTTTGTTTGGGACAAACAAGCAGCCAAAATAAGACTTATTTAGAAACTGCTGGAAGACCCAATGCTCACTTACAAAGAACTACATTCTAATCGATGGCTATCATAGCATAATGCTCTTCAGGTTGTGCACAGGACAATTGATAGCTTGCTGATATGATTCACTGAATTCAGGAATTCAAAGATCCAAAATTAAATGGCCTAAAAAAAAAAAAAAAAAAAAAGATTGCAACAGAGAAATTCATCAGCATCACTGCTCTCATGATGGATGTCATGGCCCCTATTACAATTTTATCCCAGTTCCTGCAAACAGAAAATGTACATGTGGCTTTAATAAAAGGGAAATTAGATATTGCTATCAAGGATTTGGAAAAGATCAAGGAATTAACATCTCCTAACCTGAAATTATTAGCCAGAGACATCCAGGGCAATATGTACAAGGGTGAGCATCAGATCACAACGTCCACATTCAATCTGGAATGACTGTGCATCACATTTATTAATAACTTAATAAATAACAAGAACACCAGATTTCCAAACACCTCTCTGCTTTGTGCATTTGGTGTGTTGACTCTCCATCCCATTAGCTCCATGAGTGAGGAAGAAATGAATTATCTCTGGAGAGGAGGATTTAGAAATTTTAATTTTTCACTATGGACATGAGCAAATCCACAAATGGATTGAGAATGGAGAGGATTACCAGATGAGTATGCAGCCCCTCATCAATGTTGTTCAGTCTCGACTGGAGTGGTGGGACCTGTTGAAGAAAGTTGTCAAAGAAGAGCACTACTCCAGAGACAGCATGTAGAAACTTTGGACATTGCTGACAACATATCACCTAAATGACTTCCCTAACCTCAGCATACTTGCTCAATTGGCCACCATGTTGGCTGTACATACAGATGGCTGTGAACAAGGATTCTCTGCTCAGAACCTCATTTTCACCCCTTACCAGAACAGGCTGTCATCAGAATATCAAGGGAAGATTCTTAGAGTCAACCTTGGTCCCAAAAGACCAGAGTTCCCTTTTGAAGAAGCACTGGCCAAATGAAAAAGTGTCAGGCAGAAAAAGCTGTACACTATGGATTACAAGTAATCATTGGCAAATGCTATTCACATTAATCTGTTCATAATATACCACATACACACCTGCATCATTTGATCTTTCTCAACATACTTTTCATTGTTTTCATTAAGTTTCATTGTTGTTGTGGTAAATATTTCATAAGGATTGACTTGGTTAATTTTCTCATCTATTAAAATATAATTTGCTTTAATTATTTTCAGACTAAAAGATCTTGGTAACAGTTTATAGATTGTTGAGGTGATGAGAATGTTTGGTATATGTGCTAAAATCAACACTTATTTATTTTAGTGCTACCATCTCCATTTTGTTTTTAGTTGAATGTGCAATGAATTTGTGCAATTTATTTGATAGCTTATTTTGGTGTTATTTATGTAGTTATAGAAAAATATTTTCTTTGAATTTTGTATCCTACAGAAAGTTGAGAGTATCCCTGATTAATTAGTCCTGTATTTCTAAGCTGATTCAAGGGAGATTACTTAAATTTTTTAAAGGAAAATTGACCTAATTCAATTTGTTTTTTTATAAGAGTAATCACATCCAATTTATTAATTTAATTTTCAAGAAGAAAACTTGTTCTGTTATAATTCTCAAAAGATATAGTTTCTCAATTGAACTGTAATTAAATGTAAATACTGTTTTTGTTTTAAATTTATTTAATTAAAATTAAAAATGTTCTGTCAATTTAAAAAAAAAAATTGTTCTGTCATAATTGTCAAAAATAACAGTTTTTAATTGAACTATGATCAAGTGTAAATAGTGTTTTTTTTTTAAATGTATGAATTTAATTTAACAAATCTTTTGTTCTATCAATTTAGGTGATGATTAAAATTGTTTTTTGAAACAATGGTCATTTTTTTTCTGGAGCCCTGCAGTTTAACACTATAATTTATTAAAAAAAACAAAACATAGAACTTCCTGGGAACCCATTCAAATCAAATCTGTGGGTCCCAGGAGTCACTAAATTAAAAAGCTATCAACATCACTGACCAGTCCACAAAGTTTGGAGAAGGATGGTCCTTGTTGACACCTACATGCTTCATTTGCTTCAAGCCATTTTAAACAATCAATCTGAGAGAATGGTTGTATACAACTGAAATTTTAGATATTTCTGAATGAGTTTGGTACCATGCAGGGCATTTTGATCTGACGAGACTTAAGAACAAGACCTGAATTTTTAGGCTAATAGTTTGGTTTTGTAGCAACTTGTGATAATGGACAAAGCAATCACTAGCACAGACTATTCTATATTCAATTACTTTATCTTCTGTTTCATTTTAACCTCAACCTTATCTCGAATACCAATTTTTTATCAAATAGGTTATGCAAGTTATTCTCAGATTTCAAATATGTCAGTCAGAATTAACTGCTTACAAAAATCAGGAGAGATTGATTTTATCAACATCTATGTCAATTAGATATGGACATTTGAAAGTTATCAAATCAATACAACAAACACAATAACAATCACTTAATTGTATATATTTTTAGAAATGTAAAACAACACTGGACATACATATTGACACAAGAAAGATTATAACCAAAAATTATATTGATATTATCACATCTCAGTATTCATGCTTTTTACATAGAATTTAAAAAAAGTAAAAATAAAAATTTAAAAAAATCATTATTTTCGTTTCGTTATAAAAGTCACTAAGGGACATAACTTGGTCGACGAATGTATACAAAAAGAAAAACATCAATATACTTTTGTTTTAAATCTAAAGATTTTTTTTTTCTCAGAAATTGCACTCATTCTTTGTGCGGTAGATATTGGTTTTTCCATGGTTTTTAGCAGATCAAATTATACACCTGAAGAAGGCTGGGGAAAAGGACAATGTTTAACCTTCATGTCAACAAAAACAATATATCAAAACAACAGTTATATTCACTTGACACTGCTATTGATTCTTGATTCCCTAGGTAATGCTTTGTTTTAAAAACCAACAATTAGAATTTTAATAAAACCCAAACATATGAAAAAGGATTTATTTTCTTTATTCTTGAGAATTGACAAAGATATTAAACACTATTTATGTACTAGATTGAATAAAAAGAAATAGTTATTTTTAAATTGATAAATAATAAATATAGCTGGTTTACATATATTTTGATAATCTTGTAATTTTTTATAATTTTTTGAATAAAGATTTCTTTTCGTTTGGTTTGTATTACAGCATATATGGGTTACTTAATGCCAACAAAATTTTTATTGCTGGTAATTTTTTTTTTTTTTTACAAATAAGTATTTCTGGTATTAAAACCTATTTCTACACTTTCATAGTGTTTTGACTCCATTTTAGGGGTTACCTATTTGCCCATAGCTGGGACCCTAACAGGTTCTACCACCCCAGATCAGCGTGGACCTGGGAACAAGAGGTCTTGCTGTTGGACTTAGTTTATCGTCCTATCCAGGATGTAGATGTAGTTTATCATACCTAGGATGGGATTTTTTTCAAATTTATTTCTTAATAAAATTAAATAATATCGCATTGTAGTTGGCTCAAATATTTTTATAATTTTGTAAATAAATATTGCTGAGGGAGTCAAAAGTGAATACAGTAATATAGTGGTGTCAAAGAAATAACCATCCTTTTGACACAGCATTTTTTGCAGGCACAAAAGTTAAACAGTGCAAAGAATAGATAGGCCAAAAGACTGTAGTAAAAAAAATCAGCAACACAAAAAAAGGTTTGTACTTTTTTAAAATAAATCTTGGAATGCTAATGACTTTTAAAGTATAGACACCATTTTTAATACCTAGGCATTAATGATATAAATCATCATAGAAGAAGTTAGTGTTGAAAAATAAATGATTCTAGATCAAGGCTTTTCTAAAACACTTAGCAATCACACAAATCATGTCTATCAGGAGGTGAGTATATTAGTCTTAAATTACTTTCTAACTTACAATGCTTAGTAAGGGACTTGTTAGTGATATAATAATTAGTTCATTAACAATTATATCTAATAGTAGGAAACAATATTATTTCTTATTAATAAGAAAGCATAGATCGTGAGGATTTAAACATCCCATTGGATATGATAGTTCAACTGGTGTTTTTTCTATTTTATGATGATTAACGTTGTTAAATTGAAGGTTTTCAGAAATTCTTTAACAAATATCTTGTTAGTATCTATGAAATATATATGAAAGTGTAGGATTATATTGTTGAATATATTTTTCAATTGTTTGCTAGAGTCTCACGATGCAACCAAAGAACCAGACTTAAAGTTCATTATTTACATTATTCTGACTATTGTCTTCATCTTTGTCACCATATTTATTACAACGGTTCGGCCATTGTATGCTCCAGCCTTCTTCAGGTGGTTGGAATGTTGAACTGAAACCTTTATTTTGCTCACTGGGGTAGACTGTTCTAGTTCCACATGCCATGTTGTAATAAATATGGCGACAATATTAGGACAATAGTCCAAATAATGTAAATAATGTACATAATACCTCATCTCAGAAATACAGACAGAGACCTAAAGTTGTTTTAAAATTTTATGGAAACCTAGGAATTTGTTTATATTTTATGAAATTAAGCAAATAATGAGTAAGAGACAATATAGTAAATATGATAAAAATCATGCGATATAACTTTTGAATATTAGCAAATCATTTTTTTTTTTATCGGAATTTCAACATTCCTTATTTTTATAAAGTATCTTCATGCTTTGTTGATGTGTGAATGTTAAAGTCAATTTCTGATTAGTTTATACAGAAATATTTTCTCTTTCAGATTAAGAAATATTAATTGATTTCTAGCATTAGGTATAGGTGTTAATTAGCTTATTATTGGATACTAGCAGTAGAGCCCGGCGTTGCCCGGGGATGTAACAGTAAGAGATAGATCAAGTATCGACCATCATAAAGACTGAAAAATAAAATTGACAAAGATTATTGTTTAAGGTTGACGGACACGCATGTTTAATTAGTTTTTTTTTTGTTTTGTTTTTTTGGGGTTTTTTACGAATTGGTCAAACCCAAACTCAAACAAAATCATTGTTTTCAATCGTTATGAGTCTACCGATTGAATAGAATTTTATTATAAACAATTGTCTTGTAAATGAAATTTTTAAAGCATTCTGAATGTAAAAATAAAGAAAAAAGTGTGCAAGACAATAAGAAACACTACCTGCCAAACAAAGTGAAGTTATGTTGAAATCGGTTGAAAAATGTAGGAAATCCGATCCCATATATAAATGAACACACACACAACCAACCAACCTGGGTTTTATAATAAGTATAACTCGATAACTCGATATTAATATAATTCGATATGAGTTGTCCCCCTTTCATTAATGCCTCTTAATTGTGTTTTCAAATTGATTTTGTACAAAAACAATTGTATTTTTCCAATTTTTGGCGCTGTCAGAACCACCGCAAGGTAATTTTACGTAGTCCTGTGAAGTTTTGTTGAAATCGGTTGAAAAATGTAGGAAATCCGATCCAATATATAAACGTACAGACACACACACACACAATCTGCGTTTTATAATAAGTAAGATCACTAACAAGCCTCTTACTAATCATTTTCAAGAATTCTAGCTTAGTAAATAATTTAGAGCTAACATATTCACATCCAGTCAGAGACACAAGCAGCAATGAAATAATTTGAAAGAGGCTTGTTTTAGAAATAAAGATTTCATGATAAAATAAATATTCAAAATAGTAAAGTAGTTCTGCTTTATAAATCAAGTGTAAAAATTTTTTCCAGTTGAATCCATTTCATTCACTTATGTGCTAATACCCCTGGGAAAGGTATTAATCCTCTTCTTCCCCCAGCTATGGGTAAATAGCAGGACAGACCGGGTTCTATAGCCTTGGATGACAACTGGTCTACAGCAGAAAGAAATGGCAACCTACTGCAGGAAAAAAAATCTGTCTCATCAGTCATATATCAAAAGATATATGATTACCTAAGTGTGTCTCACACATGGCACATAACTGATTGATGTGAACACTTACAGCCATATGTTGAAACACCGGTTCCCATCCAATCACTAAAGTTGAGCAATGTTGAGCCTGGTTAATAGCTAGATGGGTGACTATCTGGGAATTCCAGGTGCTGTAAGGGCCTACCAACATGCACTCGGCCAGGGTGGTAGAGTAATGGCCCATTCCTCTCAATGAACAGCAAGAAAAAGCTCTGGGGTGGACTACACCCAACAAAATACTTTCACAGAGTGATTAAGATAAGATTAAAATAAGATAAGGTGAAAAAAACATTTGTTTAAGTCAGTTTTGTGCACTTTTATTAAACTAGGTAAAATAAAAACAAAAACAAAACAAAAAACATGTTTATTAATGAAAAACTAAACTGGTTCCCTTTCCAAATTTTCCTGGTGAGTAGAATGACTAAACAACTGGCAGAATTAAAAACAAGACCTGTCAAATGACAGATGAACCTTCTTGTAAGGTAAATAACCATCTAGCACAATGGGACAGACTGAACATCATAGCTATACCAACTATATTAACGCTGCATGGAGCGTGGAGGGTTCCCCAAATGGAATCAATGGCTATTTTTCCATAATCAAGACGGGCCTTCAAATTAAAATACATTGGCTGTGGTTTAAACTGTGAAATAAGCTCTACCTTGTTGGCTTACCCAAGACATGCTATGCATAAATAAATACTCCTCCAGCTTTCATCCCAAATATGTGGAGGGAAGTGGTTTGGTACTCAGTAACCCTATGACTACATCTAGCTTGTGTACTTGATTAAGTGTACCCTCTGGCAGGATTTGAATATGGATCTTCCTTCGTAAGAGAAACTACTGTCTAATCTGATGTACCATGTCTGCTCAGCTATGAAGAGCTTCACGATCAAGCAAGGTTCAGTTTTGACTTTAAAGCATATTCAATGGTTTGGATTTTTCTCAAAACATACAGTGGTGGAAATAAGTATAAGACACCCCATGAAATTATTAATAATTTTCTTATTACTGCACAAATTCCTCTGAAAATTTGCATGTGGTACCTAGATCTGATGGTATATACATATTCGATTTTATAACAATTTTCCACCAAAAAAGTTATTAAGTTATTAAGAAAAATACATTTTCAAGAGCAGAATAATTATAAGACAGTTTTGAAAATTTGTATTTAACAGCAAAATTCAATATTTACATTTATTGCCTTTCAATTGTAATACTTCAACACACCTGTTTTGAATTAAATCAATAAGTTTTCTGAGAGTTTCAGATGGAAATTCATTCCAATACTGTTTAATGCAAGATTTTAAACTTCCTCTATCTTCAAATTGATGTTTATTTTTGTATACTCTTGACAAAATTCCCCACAAATTTTCTATTGGGTTTAAATCTGGAGACTTAGTGGGCCAGTCCAAAACTTCAATATTTTTTTTGTTTTAAACCAGTCTTTCATGAGCTTAGAAGTGTGTATGTCTGCATTGTCCTGTTGAAAAATGGCAATATTGGTGTCTAGATGATTCATAAATGGGACAAGCCTTTTTTCCAACACAATGTTATATTGAGCAGAGTTTTGTTTCCCTTTCATCACTACTAAATCTGCCCAGACGTAGAAAAAGCTCCTCAAATCATAACAGATACTCCTTCCTTTTTGAAAATAGCTGCTTCTCTTTTCTTAAATCATGCCAACAACACTGGTAGCCGTTGGACCCATCTACATTAAACTTTTTCTCATCAGAAAACACCACAGTTTCCCATTTCTCCATGTTACTTTTTTCTTCACCCAATCTACATGCCTCTTGTGTTTAGCAGTTAAAGCAGAGATTATCTTCCTGTTTCAATAGATTTGGCTATTCATGGAAAAGTTGATGAACTCTTCTTAGAGTGATGGATAAATTCTGAGATTTTTGCAGATCTCTTGAGCTTGATTGTCCTTTAGAAGCTTCTTGAAAAAGTCAACGTCTGGCTGCATTTGTAATTTTAGGTGGACAACCTAGACGTTTTCTGGTGCCATACAATTCAGGGTCCTTTAGATAATTTCTCACAACCGTTCAGGACCTCAACAGTTCTCTTGCAATGAAACTTATAGATTTTCTTTCCAGTTTATAGGCAGAAATTTGCCCTTTTTCATTAAGGGGAGAGTTCCTAGGCATTTTTCAGTAACTGTATTCAATTATGAAATGTTTAAATAGGACTCACATGGCTTAAAATCATGATGAGAGTCTTTTTATAATCTGTGCATGCACTTATACTTCCTTTGGCATTCTGAAGTAAACCAGATATGCAAATTTTCTGAACTTGAAGACAGTTTTGTTAATACCCTTTTTTCGGTGGAAAGTTGTTATAAAATTGAATATGTATACTAATACCTATTGGATCTAGTACCATGCACAAATTTTCAGAGAAATTTGTGCAGTAATGAGAAAATTATTAACAATTTCATGGGGTGTGTCTTATTTCCACCACTGTATATGCTCCATTTTATATCTGAAATGTAAACAAAGCAATTTCTGAAGAATTTATGGATTTTATTTTTTAATCCAATAAATCTTTATTACTTCAAGTGTTATTTGAAGCATGTTTGAAGTAATATTCTTAATGATGGAATCATACATACGAAGAGGTTGGGCTTGGTTTGGTTTGGTTCGTTTTATGGTATATCAACCTCAATGGGTTATTTAATGCCAACAAAATTTTTATTGCTGGTAATATATTTTTTTCTCAAAACTGTATTTCTGGTAATATTTTTTCCTTCAAATATTTCTGGTAATACTTTTTTTCAAAAATGTATAGTTAGTAATATTTTTTTCCAAAAATGTAATGCTGTTAATAATATATTGCTGGTAATAATCTCTTCAAAAATCCATTGTTGCCAATAATTCTTTACAAAGTGTTTCTGGTATTAAAACCTATCTTTAAACTTTCATAGTGTTTTGATCCCAGTTTGGAGGTTAATTATTTGTCCATATCTGGGACCCTAACACGTGCTACCACCCTGGGTCAGGGTGGACCTGAAAACACCAGCAATTAAGAGGTGGTTCCATGCTCCTCAAAACCTCCTGATCACAGGCCTTGCTGTTAGACATAGTTTATCATCTTATCTAGGATGCGGATGTAGTTTATTGTCATACCCAGAACAGACATATGAAGAGGAGATATAAACGTAAGTATCAGTTTTAATTATGCATCGAGGAGAAAACCTGAAGGGGTACAAATGCTAGATTTTAATTTTGTTTTTTTTAATTTTCAATTTTAGAATTCCTAGCATCCAACATGTCTAGATACACAGCTCTGTAAATTTAATTTGGTTTCCCAACACTTTGTTTAAAAAAAAGAAAGAAAAGTTTTTAAGTATCTCCTATCATGACAATAAAATAGTTGTTACAGTGAAATCTAAGAATCTGAATGTGTTACATAGAAGATATAATAGTATCCAAAACAAAAATGAAAATAATGAGACAAAGTAGAAAAGTTTAATAATGCATTTTGATGACGACGTGTTAGGTTCAGCATCTTTGGGTTGGAATGAAAGAAAACTGTGTGTAAGGAAACTGCATTGGGATTTTTGAGGATAAGAAGGGCAATAAATTAAGTTACCTTATGAAATCCAGAGACCAGTGGATTTTTGATAAACAGCAAGTTATATATCCTTATATATGTATATTAACATGATGTTGAGAAATAATACGTACATATGAGAATATACAACATAAGGCCTCTCAAAAATCCACAGTTAATAACAATCTTATACACTTCTACTCCCATCACAATAATAAAGTCCAGAGTAATCATAGGTTTTTACTTAAGTGCTCTTAGAATCTGTAGCTTACCGTTCCTCTCAAGAAAGAAAAATATATTGAAAACACTTTCAAATTCCTCCAATATCTTAATTATTTCTTGTACAATGCCAAACACAAAGCCTACAAAATCCACAAAAGAAATCCACAAAATTATAATAACTCCAACAACCATAACAAAAATAGGCACATAATCCTACCAACCAACTGTATAACAGCCATCACTGAAAATAACTTAGCCAACCTTAAAATTCATCAACAACACCACTAAAACAATAAGAGATATAGTTAGTATCAAATGGGGTAGCAAGAAAAACAGGACAAGTGCAAAAATATACAAAATAGATTGTACAAAATGCCCAAGGGTGAAATATCAGTGAAATATCCAGAAACTTCCAAAACAGACAATATGAATATCACAGAGATATGCTGTATAGCAACACTTTAAACACACTGGTTGTTCACCACAATACATCTAATCATAATTTTAACTTAATAACTGCCAGTTTGATCAGGAAAGAAAAGGATTCATTAAGAAGAATATGCATTGAGAATGTATTAATCTCACAATTCTCAACTATAAACTAAGACCAGGACCATACATAATATCACCGATCATTGCAAAAGTAATAGTAGCACAATATGGCATATGAACTAATAGAGAAAAATAAATGATTATTCAGATTGTGTAACAGACACCAAATGCTCTAATATATACATATAAAAAATATAAAACAAACTCTTTCAGATCCATGATCATAGACTCTGGTAAGGTAATTTAATTTATTGGACATCTTATCCTCAAAAATCCCAATGCATCTTCTTTACACACAATTCTGTCTTTCATTCCAACCTGAAGAAGCCAAATCTAATACGTTACGTCAACAAAATGTGTCATTAAAAAGCTTTTCCACTTTGTCTCATTGATTTTTCTTTCAATTACTATTATATATCCTACAAGCATGTATATATATATATATATATATATATATATACACACATATCGTCATCCACTAACAGACTGTTTCACAGCTCCTCAGTGCAGCTAGACATCCGATTGCATGAAGTTAGGACCAAAACTCAACCGATTTGGTATCAGTTGAAGATTCTAAGCTCTAGGCTATCGATGCTCAGCAGAAAGAAAGGCAAATTTTTGTGTATTTATTTTTTTCATAATCATGCCAGTGACCTATAGGACTCAATCCGTTGGGAGAGTCTCGCATTATTAGTCACCATTTACAAATATGCAAGAAGATCCAATACAAACATTTCAGAGTGTTTGGGTGTCAATCCGAGGATAGTGCAGAAGATTTGGAAAGAGTGAGATGATAGATCCAATCAACATCATGGTGTTTGGAGTAATCACTTGTGATGGTAATGTTATGCTTCCATTCATCTTTCCACAGGGGCTCAGAATCAACAGGGAGGCCTATATCAATGACCTAGAGGAGATAGTGCTGCCCTGGGTCAAGAGGGTGGCTGATGAAAGATCCTATGTCTGGCAACAGGATCATGCCACACAAGCAGGAGAACCCAATCATGGTCGTCAGACAATTTCCTTACTCTCCTTGATTATTATGTGTGGGGTGCAGTTGAGCAAGAGATCAACAAAACTTTTTGTAACACCAAAGATGAACTGAAGGCAAGGATTATGGTAGCATCCACCAACTTGAAACGAGGACACCATGCAGAAAAGTTGTAGGAGATTCCAAAGTTGTCTGGAAGCTGTGGTTGAAGCCAATGGCAATTTTATTGAATAAATTTACTCTTTAGTATTTCAAGATATTTTTGTGTAATTTTGGTAAATATATCTGTTAAAATGAGATATCAGTGTTATTTTCATTTTTGCGTAAATTAGATGACAATTTATCCATCATATACTATATATATATTTATTTTAAATCGGTATCACTCCATGCAAGGTAGTAAATCCACTAAAACACATGGGGTTACAGGATGTGGAAGAATTCTGAACAGAAAGAGAAAAAGTAATCAGGACAGTAGCTAGTGATTGACACTGGATTGAAATTTTTGCAGATTAAAGTTGGCTGGAAAGCTTGAAGCCAGAAGGGAGTTCCGCAAGCAAGAACTGTGAGAAAAGAAATTGTGAGATCTCAATGCCAGTTTTGAACTGCAGTTAAATTAAAAAAAAAATCTCAGTACCATTGTGAAGGGCTCATCCAAACAATTAACATGAAAGTATTTATAGAAAAGGCAGAAAGAGGTAACCTTAGATAATGTACGCAGACATAGTATACAAATGTAGACTTGATAAAGTTTATCTAAATCTTCAGCAAACATGAAGAGATGAAATTATTTTTCTTTTTCACTTACTTGTCTATGAAGCTTAAAAAGAAAACAAGCAGGAAGACTAAATAGAACTAAATTGAATTAAGCAAATAAATACCAGCTGTAGGCCAACAAATATGGTACTGACTATTTCTTTTAGTAAGTTATTCACCTGATTATACTTGAAACAGTGGTAGGTTTCATTTAATTTTTGATAAACAGGGATTATACAGGAGAATTTACCTAAAAAGAGATGTTAACTAGATATTCCAATTGTTTTCAATTATAGGTTTGAAGAAATAAAAAGAGAAAAAAAAAAAAGTACATTTCCACCAGTTAGCACCACACGTGCCTTTAAGTCATACACTCCTCCCAGTTTCCAAATATTGGCTGTTGATATGCTTACATCAATCTTTTAGCCTATGACGTCATTTAGATCTATGAATAGCATGCCCTATGCAATCTAAAAGGCAAGCATATTTTAAAATTGTTTTTAGATAAAATGGACCAGCAGTGTTTAGAGATGCCTAAATGCTGCCAATGGGTTTAAAGAACTTGAAATATTAATTTACCAATAGTAATACATTTTTGTACATATCAACAAATATTTCTAGTTGCATGCAAAAGTCTCAATTTAAAACAAGTCTATAATATATATGCAATGGTATTTTCAGTATATCTCAGTGTAAAATTATAACTGGCATTTGTTGTATTTCTTCCCACCCACTCCATATATCATTATATATATATATATATATATATATATTACACACACACTAATAATAATAAATATACATTTTGTTCCTTACCAGTAGAACAACTCATGCACAATCCAATCATCAGGTGCCAATTGAAAACTGATTTATACTATACTGTTATGATAGTGGAGGAGTCCATTTATATACAAGAGAAAAAAAAAACTACATACACTTCAATCACTGTTTCATTAACACCAGCACACTCAATATATGTTTATTAGCACACACACACATGCCAGATGGCAAATTGAATTCATGTACATTATACAAATTTTCAAAACTCATTTCAGGAAAATGTGTGTGTGTATATATATATATATATATATATATATATATATATATATATATATATATACACACACACACAAAAGACTCCAGTGATAAAACTATTGTTAGTCTGAAGAAATCCTCTTGAAGGACAAAATAATTAACAATGTTTTCTTTTACCATTTTTTATTTGATTACCCATTAATGATGTGTATTTTAATGAAAGTTAAATAATTAATACTTTTTATTTTATTCTATTCTATATTTCTGCCCATAAAATAAAGTTTAGTGTTCTTATTTAGTCATAAATATAAAAAGCTACTTAATCATATAAAAATGCATTAAGCTTTTATCAATATTTACAAATTATTGACATGAATATTGTCCTACTGAGGACATACTGATTTATTGTGCTCATCTTCATTGCTATTATCATAATGTTTCACTTGCTGTGCTCTTCAATCTTCATCAGTTGATTATCAATCTAGTGAATGCCAATCTTCACAGAAAATTTAAACTGAAACATACTTAATTCATAAGGGTAGATTGTCCATGTCTAGGAATATTTCATCTTGTCCTATTTTAGTACTGCTCAGCTATTGCTAACCCTCTTTCCACCAAGTCCAAGTCTGCACTACCCAGCATAGGGATTTATCTCATAATTACTATGTCACCAAATTCATTTAAGAATCTATAACTTGGAGCCTTAAAACTAATCTGCCTGCTTCTGGTATTGCAATTGCTTATCACATATGACTGCCTTCATCAGGGATGCTGCTGTTGAAACCTTACTGTCATTTCTCTTTATTAACATCTCTTATATTGTTTTTTTTTACTAGGCCTACTAAGGAGCCGCTTATAGCCTAGTATATATGCTGATTCATTCAGATATATAACTTTCCAGTTTTCTCTAATATTTTTCTTTTTTTATTTAATTCCACAGTTGATGATTTTTTTCTTCTTGCTTACAGCCATATAGCATCAAAACACTGGTTCCTATAAGATCAAAATTAAGCAACATTGAGCCTAGAATGGTTGACAGCTTGGGAATACTAGGTGCTTTATGTTTGAATGGATAATAGCTTGGGAATGTTAACTGGAGAGCCAAGTTCCAATTTCAGCTGGGTTAATTATATTCACTTTTGCATAAATACCTTTGGAAAAGGTATGAATCCACTTCTTCTCTTTCTTCAGCTATGGGTTAATTAGTAAGACTTGTATCACTAAATCATTATTTCTAAAGAAAATTCTTACAATTCAAAAATGTACTTTAGCTGGACTATAAATGTATAAACTACATAACTGGCCATAAAATGAGGGATCATTAAATATATTGAGTGTCATATAAAACTGATCCCTCACTTTATATCCACATTATAATTTCTTGTTAATCAAATTCTAATTAGGCATGAGTCCACCTCTTCTCCCCCTGCTATGAGTTAATTAGCAAGATTTGTATCACTAAATCATTATCACACCCCCCCCACAATTTTTTTTTTACAATTCATAAATATTTTCTGGCCTTAAATAACCTGCAAAAGGTTGATAAACTGTAGAAAACAAATCAATCAATCTTTTCCTAATCATGAAAAAAATGCATAGATATATCAAATAAATTATTGATACAAAATGTTTAAATAACTTAAAAGGACATTCAAACAGAATTTAAACAATGAGGTGCTGCTTGCAATTCCTAACACCAGGAAATTTATCAAATCAGCTATCAAGATGAATGACTTACATCGCCTTGCAACCATGAATCAACTACTGACACTTTAATCTGAATAGAATTAATAAAATTAAACCAACCCACCCATACACCTCCAAATTTCCCAATACACACAATTTTTTTCCTCAAGCATATAATCTACCCCACATTAATAACATACATCTAACAATCAACACACATATCGACCACTAACTCTCACGAGATCAACTAGAAATTTGATAAACACAAATACACACACATCCTTCCCATACAATCTTCAAGAATTAAACACACAGACACTACCAGACAGATATAAATATACCTACTAGAATACAGACATGCACACACTAACACCACAAGACATAAACAAGCAAGATCAACCTGACCAATGAAAAACAAGTAACACAGAACTCAAAGTACCAAAACATTCTCTTCCACAGCTCATTTCCTAAAAATTCTGATAAAGATTAAATAAAAGTGAAACAGGTTAAATTTATAAACATGTCCTATTTATTCCTTATTCTATCATATATATATATATATATATATATATATATATATATAATATCAATAAATCAAAATCCAGGTAAGCAATGACAGTTCCATGTGTTATCATGCAATTGTCAGGCAGCCAGTAGCTGTAGCTTGCAAAGTAGGTACCCTATATACCACCAGGCAAGTTCAATATGACAAACAAACCAAACCCGCCTGTTGGGAGGGTAAACCATCTGGCCAAGATCGAAAATAGCTGAAAGAAAAAAAAGAAGTAGATTAGTACACCCAAGACAGGTTTACCAGTATGGCAAAGAAAAGTGCTCAATGACAATTGAATTTAGCACCATGTCAAAGGGGCTAAAGCTTAAAACCCAAAAGTAACCAAATAACCAAATTCCAAATAACCAGGTAACCAAATTCCTGTCAGAGCATTTTGGGCATTAAAAAAAAGCAAGAGTTGCTCTAAAAAGAGTCTGTACAGAAACTATATATTTTACAATGAATCATTCATACAAAACGTAGATTAGTAAAGTTAATGATATAAAATGGCGAAATCCCTTTACAAACAAAATTTTAAAGGTTCATTAACTTACAAATCACTCGATGAATGTTATGATCCTTGTTTTCAAAAATTATAAGCTGTATAATGTCTTTCTTTAATATGCAAGTACTTTCAACTATACATTCAGTCATCTTCAGGCAATTATTTTGTTTTTGGTAAAATTCAGGTAGCATCTGAGACAGAAAAATTAAATACGAATCGAAATATGTTTTCTTTGAAATGTGTTATTGTTAACAGATACAAACTTTTGGAGCGTGCAGTCACAATGCTAAGGTTGAATTTTTTGAAAATTTAAGAGAGTGCGTTTTTTACTAATATGGCAATTTGAGAATATTTATTTATTTTTTTTTTTGTTGAAGGAGTTTATCAGTCAATGTGTCATGAACTAAATTGTTCAATAAAATAGAGTAATGTCTTGGTTGCTATCCCGAAAATTTGCACGTCGGATCAGTTCTTTTAAGTCAAATATGTGATGCAGTTCAATTTATATTACAATGAATCATTCATACAAAATGATTAGATTAATATATATTAATATATATATATATATATATATATATATATATATATATATATATATATATATATATACACATACACACACATTAGTTATCTAAGCTTTCCACACATATACATTAAGAACTAAAGCATTATTTTTTATTCTAAAAATGAAAATAACAATAATTATGATGATGAGCCAAAATCCCTTCACCGAATTCCCAAGATGGCACAGAAGGAATATAAGTGATGACATATTTGGATTGGCAAGAAAATCCATTTGGAAGTATGCAGTAAGTTTGGCTTCAGTATAAACATCAGGTATGAACATCAGCCAAAGGCAGTAGTTAAAAATGACAGTCATAAATTATTATGGAATTTCTCAGTCCAAACAGATTATGTCATTGAAGACGAGACATTATTGTTATAGATAAGGAGAATAGTAAGTGTCAAATTATTGTCTTTACTGTTCAATGTGATAGAAGAATGAACTCCAAAGAAACAAAAAAAAAATACCAGGATCTATATAGGGAGTTGAAAAAGCTATGGAAAAAGAATGGAGAACTAACACCTGTAGTAAAGTGTGTATTTGGAACATCACCTAGAAAACGGAAAAGGGTTTTTATAGAATATTGGAACTAGGACCAAGATTGTACAACTCCAGAAAATTGCTGTCATTTACTTTGCAAGAATTCTCTGAAAAGTTCTTGAGTTGTAAGCAGTTTTGCTGGCACCATGCCTCAAGAACAGAATTTACATCAAGTCTAGTTATGTTTTGCATATTTCTCTGTGTAGTAGTAGTAGTCATAGTACAGTGCTCCATGTCCGGCATAGCAACCCTATGTTCACCAGTTTTTCTTGTCTATCTAATTTGCATACAATACTACAAGTACATTAATGTGCAACACCAACATAATAAATTTTAATCTTAGCCTAAGGAAGTAAAATAGCTAAGAATGTTCACTGCAATTTGAACAGTACAGGTGCAAAACCAACAAAGCTCTTTCTGAATTAAGAAACACAGAGCCATCTTACACAACTATACAATAATAAGCATCAGAATACAAGAGTTAATTCAGATTGTCAAGTTTAAATGACAATATCTGTTCAACTTAAATGTGTTGTGCAACTTTAAACTAAATTGAAAGTCATACTGCACTTCAAGTTAGAAAACTGAAATAGTAAATAAATTCACTTGCAATGGAATGTGGATTGCAATTGCCTGAGGTAAGCATTATTATTGGTAATAAGCTACTTTTAGCAACTCAGAATGTTAAGATTAAACCTCAATAACATGTATCAAAAAGGTAGTTGGCATAAAGCTCTTAACAGTTATGAGACTATGTCATTATTTGCAGGTTAGAAGATATGTTGTTTTTTTATGATTTATCAACTGTTTATATGTCATTTAATGCTGAAACATATTTAGAATTATAGGAGGTTGCTTACAGTGCCCAGTCTCCCATCCAGAGCCAGTGCAAGAGTCTTGTGGGCCCACCCTGAATCTCTGATACAAGGACCTCCACTCTATTACATCTCAATTTTCTTAAGATAGTATCCATATAAAATACAAATTTTATAATAACCTAATTATGTACAATAATATGTGAACAATTAACCTAATTATGTACAATATAGGTGAATAATTCAACTTGTAAAATTGAAAATAGATACAAAGTATCTAAATACAAATTAAAGATAATATCATTCAATCTTAAATAAATCAATAACGCTTAGTGGCAATCTTTAACATCAACAACACAAATTCATGGGTTTGGACAAAAAAAAAAAAAAAAAAAAAAAAGAAGACTCCAGAATAATATCAAAATCTGCAAAATCTTTTCATCCTTTTTCAGCCTCCCATCCCCGGTCCATAGGTTCAGGAGTTGTACACACTATCCAAGTACTTACTAGGCCTGATTCTGCTTAAGTTTGGTGATCGAATGGGAATGGGTATTTACAGTGTGATCTGATTGTAGGCTGCAGATAACTTTTTTTTTTTTTTTTTAACTTTAACCATTTTATTGTTCCCAATTTTGAAACAAAATTTTATAGTTAATAGATTTCTTATTTCCAACAATTTCTTAACTGTTTTTAAGTGACAGTTAAAAATCATTTTTGTGTTTTTCCTCCTCTATTTTAGCAAATATTTCAAATTTTGAACATAATACTATCAGTTGTAGAACATTATAAGCAAAAGGCTGAAGTCTATTGCAGACAAGAAACAAAGTACATAGCACTGAAGGCAAAATGATTATTTTTTAAAAAAAAATCACTATTACAATGAAATGGTGAAACATTTCTTTTGGTTAAACTCAAAATTCAATTAAATTATTTCAAACCATGTAAAATGAATATATATAAGACAGAATGCAGACATGGGAACTAACAATGCAGTTATCTCCCTTGAAAAGTATGTTTTTTTTCGTCTTTTAACCCAGTTGAGCTTGAACACTGACTTCACTATATATTATAATTCAGTCTTCTTTTTTGAGAGCTACATAAATTCATTACCAACAATACTCCATTCTTGTTATTTAGATGTTACAGACATGCAAAATTAGACTTTAATGTTTTATATATTCATACAATCTTAATATTCCACAGAAATATATAATTGAGTACTCAATATAAAAAAACTAATTTAAGATCATGTTAAATATATAAATGCCTAACTTATTGACGAGCCTGCTTTCATCTTCAGTAGTGTCAATATATTTAAAATTAGTTCTATTTATAGGGGAAGAGTGCAAATTATCAGAGCATTTATAAATGCTATAAGGAACACTTCTTTTTTTCTTTTTTTTACAGTAAGGTTCACTCTTACAAGGCCCAGGGGCCACTAAAGATAGTGGATTACGTTAGTTAAGATGCCATGTGTATAAGAGTAGAAGATAATGATTAGCCCTAGCCTTGAACAGGTTAAGATTGTAGTGACTGGGGAAGCATACTGTTGAGATTTCCACAGGGCAATGGTTCGTGAGAAGAAGCTGCTCAAGTGAAACTTACTTCTCACCAATGGAATACAGAGGGAATATGGGTGGTTTGCTACAATGTAAGTGGCATGGCATGTTCTCGCTGTGAAGGTTTGACTTTTCCTATATATATATATATATATATATATATATATATATATATATATATATATATATATACATAATTTTCTTTTTTCATGGTTTTAAAATAACATGGTCCAACCACTTATTTTGCACTAATTTTTTTTTTTTTTTTACTTTAACATGGTTTAAACACCTGTCCTTGGTGGCCAATGAATTTATTGCAAGTGCCAAGTAAATGATTAAGTAGCAGCAATCATAATTTACAAAATGCAAAAACTATGTAAGATGATTAAGTAACAATTTAGCAGAGTAAAATAGAATCCGATCTATTTTTCCTCTATAGTGATCCCCCACTTTCTGGTGTGGGTGTGACCTATGCACTGTACATACATAGTATTTAAGAGAATGTATATGATTCCATGTTAGTTTATAGCAGCGATGATGAAGAAGTAGTTATACTATCTACAAGTACAATTCTAGAAGGCCTCCAAATAGCCAGTAAACTTGGAAATCATTTTCTTACAAATGATAACAATGTTGAATGAGCTGTGAAATTCCAACATGATTTGAAAATGATTATGGCACATTATGAAGAATCATATAAAGAACAAAAGCAAAATCACTGCCCAAAGAAACACGAGATGTTAATTTTATTCAAGATACACATGAAGATATATCACCATTAAATATTTCTAGGGACAAGAGTGATTTTGCACCAGAAACAGAAGACATGTTTGCTGTTTAATAGGGACATTGAATGACTATATATATATATATATATATAATTCAATTTATTTGTATTTTATATAAACACATTTTTATTAAATATATCTGGATAGGACCTATCTCTAATTTTCATATGTACACTATATTTTTCTTTTTTTGTTACACAGTAGTCTCTGGAATGTATACCCCATGCAAAAATAGAATGGAATGTATATATAAAATGGCTGGCTACACAGTAGTGTGTCAGGGTGGCGAGCTAATCTCTATTATAGATGCCTGTGCAACTATGCTGAGCAGACCATAGTTACAATTTCTAGGAGAGAGAGCACATAATCTAGCATGATTGTGTTTTTGAACAAAACCAGTAGGTTCAAACTCTCAGTTACAATGACTTGTGACTTTTTGCTATCACAACCATCAACAGCTTCTGAACATTTCCAGCAGCCAAATTTCACTTACAAGGTTTGAATTAACCACTAGTTTGGCTTTCAGTCACTTTCCAAAGGTGCCACATGATAGGATTGCTTCCCCAGGCTGATATAATCAAGAAGTTACCTCCTTGACAATTTGAGCATGGTGAGATTCAAACCCGGCCAGAAGACATACATTCTAACCACTTGGCCATGCACCCATCCAATATATTATTTATATATATATATATATATATATATATATCACTCACCCATGCATATACTCTCTATACATTATTTTAATAGATACAACTTATTTAAGTTTTAAGTATGTAATTAATACTGTTTATTTAAAAACAGAGCATTTACTTAAATTGTATCTATTAAAATAATGTATAGACAGAAAATATATTAAATAATTGTCAAACTTAATACATTTCACAATATATATATATCTATATATATTTTATTTATTTAGACAGCATATCTTCATTCAAACAGGTTTCATTGAGTAATATAGACATGTCTACATATTTTTATAGTGATCCTTTCCAGTTGTCTAATGAGTTTCTTGTTGCTAAGATGAAATTCATCAAAGAAGGTGCTGTGTTTTTTCTAACATGAGTACTTTCAATCTTTCCCAAGATCATCTTCAATATATATATATATATATATATATATATATATATATATATATATATATATATATAACAAAGCCTAAAGATTAACAGTTGACTGTGTACTCATTCTTAAGTTAACCATATATATTTAGCACAATCTTAAATTAGTGTTTTTTATTTTAACCATTTTTTTTTTATTATATCTTATAATTTTGTAGAGTGTTAAAATCATATTAATATAAAAAACACTAAAACTTAAAAGTCAAATTCTGTTTGTGTAACTTCTATATAACAAGAATGGAGCTTTGTTTGTACTGAATTTATGTAGCTCTCAAAACAGAAAAAACTGAATGATAATATAGTGATTAATAATAAATTTTCAAGTGAGATAAATATTAAATACTAATTATAGAATACTATCCTTTATTATCAATTCGTACAAGTAAAAAGAAATCTAGATGCATAAAGCAAATAAATAAGCACCTGCTTTTGCATATAACACACAGAATGCTGCATAATTTGTAAGGAAGCAAATTCAATGAATCTTTTTTCCATTATAATTTTCTTTTGAAGCGTGACTTAACAGATTACACATGAAAAACAGAAAAAAAAATTAATCTTGTCACCACTTGCATTAGATAAGTTTATCTAGTTTGGTGACTTTGTAGTTAAAATTTAGTATGTCAATTCACTTGCAGGCTTAATCAGTAATTCTGAATCCAAAAGGGGAAAGAAAAAAAATCATAATCCATAATCCTGCATCAAGGTAAAAGGTCCCTTAAAATATGATGCATACAAATTATATTATTACACAAGGAAAAATATTTTGAGCTCCAAAACCCTGAAAAACAACAAATGCTTGTATCTTAAAAGTATCTTCTAAAATCAATATATCTGTGTGTGTGTGTGTGTGTGTGTGTGTGTGTGTGTGTGTATATATATGGGTAAGTGGTTAGAACATTCGCTTTCTGACCATGGAACCCACATTCAAATTTTGCCATGGTAGATTTGAAAGGAAAGTGACTTCCTAGTATTATCAGCCTGGGAAGGCGATGCCAACAGCATGTGGCAAGTACCTGAAAAACCATACCAGTTGACTGAAGCCATGTGAGTGAAATTGGGTAGATGGGACTATTCAAAAGCCATCGATCAGGTGCTCACATGAAGTCACAAGTTGTTGCGATCAAAGGTTTGAGTGTACTGGATTTGTTTAACTGTTCATCATGCCAGATGATTTACTCTTTCCCAAAAACTGTAACTATGGTTAACTCAACATAATTGCAGTATAAACCATTAGTTCAATCTGAGGATATTGAATAAATAGAAATATGCCTGAGCAAGCATTTTCAGCTGGGATTGGCTAGCAGCCCTAGCAGTTGAGTGTACTCTTCAATGAGTAGTCTGCCATTATCATATTATATATATAATTAGCTCTTAAAAATATATTTCAATTGAGCACCGTTGAGTGATAAGCTAATTCTATAAACAACAGCTACCTGCACTAATGCAAAGCTCTTCATTAAAACGAATGGAGCACTTCAGCTGATTGGCATTTGTTTACATTCGTAAAAACAATACGCTAGATTTAGTGATGTAACTCTGCCAAGTGAAGATAGGTCAGTGGTAGAAGCTCTGACTGACACCAAATCAGTTGGGTTTCAATCCTGGCTTAATATTAACTACGAACTAGGCCACAATGTGCTAACTGTGTTCGGAAAATAAAACACCTCTATAACACACTAACTAAAAGCATACATATAACACACACTCGTTTAAACTGAAAAATAAAATCATCCTTGATAATGGCTAAAAGTATAGCCGAAAGTGCTTGAAACTATAGAACATTTGGACAGTTTCTACACACTGTGTGTCCAAAAAATAAAGCTCTTGTGTGAACACAAGAAAAATTAAATAAAAAGTTTAACCATAGTACCTTGTCTATCGTTTTAATGAAACATGCATAAATGAAGGATTGCTGCCTAAATACACAATTATATATATATATATATATATATATATATATATATATATATATATATATATATATATATATAGGCAGTAACCTTTCTTTTTTATATGCTTCATTAATGTGATAGATAAAAAAATCAAATAAGTTTTTCTAATGTTCGTTTACTTTGGGGAGTGAGGAAAAAAGTACATAGAACAGTTTCTACACTCTTCACTACACCCAAGAAAAACTGTAAGAACATTAGAAAAGCTTAAGAAACTTAAGATTTTCTGTATAGGACTTTACATGTCTGTCACATAATGAGATCAATCATTCATGCAAATGAAGACCTAACTAGCAAGAGACCACTAATTAACATTTTATTTCAATAGTGTTGTTGATTATCAAAATACTTTCAACAACCACTATCAGGCATTAAGCAAAATTAGACGTCTAGAAAATTCCACTATTATATTTAATTTTAATAAAAAAATTTGACTTCACATTCACACTTAGTTATTCCATTTTTAGTTTGATTTGAGATCATAAACAAAAGGACTTTCATTGTACTGCTGTCCAAAGGCCACAACAATAGAGATAATCACAGATTTTTTCTTAAATGCAGGCAATATTTGTAGCCAAATTGTTAATAGAAACCGTTATCATTTTTACAATTTCCCTCAAACAAAAAAAGTAACTGAGCCTTATTCAATCAATTCGTTTCAGATGTAAAAAAAATTGAACGCAAAACAATTCCTCAAGTGGCCAGTGTTACCTGTCGTGTGTTGCTTAAAAGAAAATAGGGTTCACAAAATCGCATTGCACTGGGAAATATGGAGACCCAAACAAAAACATGGTACCTCGTCCTATGATCTAACTCGGGAAACATGATTTTTAAAAGCTGGGGTCCACTGATGTGAAAACAGAAAAAGTATATTTAAAATATTACGAATAAAAATAAAAGAAGGTCGCAGGGTTTTCTCTCTAGGATTCGACTAATTCCCTGAAGACATTCATTAACTAAGAATTAATTAACTATTTATTATAAATAATTTTTGAATAATACTACATTTTAAAAATTTCAGCTCTATTTTCCACGACACCCTCGGCAAGAAAAAAAATGTAATAATCGCATATTTTCCTTACTCTCTTCACTGAAAGAATAGTTCAACAAAAAGTGTGTAGAGATAAAAAAAAATAAATAAATAACTACACTCACAATGTCAATAGTGGGGTTGAGTCACTTCCTCGTTCACTCATCACAAGAGCAGCAGTCATGATAGTAACGAAGACGTCTCATAAACAAGAAACAGCTGAGCGGTAGAATTTACAAGTGAATTCTTTAGTCCCGTTGATCTGTTTTCTTTTGAAATATATTCTTGGTATAAAGTTACGTTTCAAAATCAAATGAAAACTAACTGAATCTGAATTTACTGTAGTTTCAACATTTTTTTTCTAATTTTCCCCAATCATAAACAAATAAAAATACTGTATGGACCTTTTTTACTTACTTGATCTGGAAAATAAAAACCAGAAAACAGTGAGTAGCCTAAGGTCTTTTTACCTAGGTTTTTTAAAAATATCCGGGGATAAGATCCATTGCAGTGGACTAGATACAGATAAAAAAAAAAAAAAAAGAGAAAAATAAAAAAATAAAAAAATTGAACGATATGAACCAAAGTCCCCCGTTTTACAAGTTTTTTTTTTTCAATGCCATGGAAACAAAAATAAGAACCTGAAATTATTAATGATAATTATTTGATAAATTATTAACATTCTAAATTATTTTTATTTAGCGGATTGACCTAAAGGATGAGACATTATTGAACTTTTTACGAGGGGAAGAACGGGTTTTAATTTAATGAGGACTGAGGAGGTTTCTCTTTTAGATTTTATTTTATTTTTTTTTTTGTTAAGTTACAAAAAAATTCTAAACAATGGCGTTTTAGTTTGAGATTTTTAAAACTAAAAGAAAAAGAAGTCTTTGTGATCAGGGAACCCTGCGCTAAACAGCACTTATTGCGTTAAAATTAAAAATAAATAAAAAGGTCATCCTGATGTCTGCGGCTGGACATCGACTTGAGTGAAAAAAAATTATGATTGTATCACGCACTAAATTTCTGGGCTATAATTTCAAGATTAAAAATTTGCTTGAAAATAAATAAAATAACAATACCCAAACTGTAGTAAAAGTAGTAGTTTAAATGCAACTTTTTTTTTTTTTTTTTACAGACGAGTTTTTATCAGGTGTTTCAAAGAAAAAATATTGTCGGCATTAGAAGTCTTGGTCTTCTTGTCGTTAAAAGTACTCAGTACAACTGAAATCACAAACATTTGCTTCCTTCTAAGAGTAACTGTGGAAACAGTTTGTTTAAAATGGATAGTCTTTTTTAATTTTATGATTTTTTCCCGCTTTAGTTTTGCTTGTATATTTTGGAAATATGTTTTAAATGTTTTTTAGCTCTTTTTCTCTTTGTTTCCTTTTCCCAGATTAAATGAGTAGTAACTAACTTTTTGTTTTTAAACAAAAGTACTTTTCATTTTTTTTTTTAATCTATTTTTATGTGAATAAAAAAATGAAGTCATTAAAAAAAAAAAAAAAAAGATTTTTCTTTATTATTTTCTTAGTGAATGGTAAAAAAAAATATCTTAATTTTTAAATAAACCTGAAATTGTGTAACAATAACATTCAAACTCAAACAACATAAAAAGTTTAAAAAAGAAACTGCTTGCATGTGTTTCCCTTCAGAAGGGTTAGCTTCGATCTCGGGGGGAAATTTATTAACTTCACATTCCAACCTGGAAAGTCTAATTAAAGATTTTAACTTTCCCTTAAATCGAAAACTCCCCAAAAAAGGAAACATTTAAGAAGACTCAAAGAAATCATTGATTTGCTGTGCAATGCATTCTGGGTATTTACAAATCAAATACAGGTCTAAGGATCGAAACATTAAAAAAAAAAAAAAAAAAATGCTAAAATTTTAAATCAAACTTCCAGTAGAATAAGTTAAACTGATTTAAACAAATTTCACTTTTAAATCGGAAGAATGAAAGTTTTTTTTTTGACTTTTATTTACATCCCACTCGCTTATTTTTATCAGTAGATAAAAATAAGTGAGAGGGATATATTTTTACTAGTCTCATATTATGTTTGGTATGGTGCTTAGCTTAGCTTAAAGCTTCATTCTTCAATAATAAAACTATTACAACTACGACTGAAAAAAGTAATAAAACGACTACAAATTAAAAATATTTTTATAGTAAAAACTAAATTTAAACACATTTTCTTGATTTAAAACGAAATCTCCTTTTATTCAACCAACTGAATTGTTCCAAACCCAATCGATGCATTTTGTTAGTTAAAACTTCTGATTTGCTAATTTACCTTAAATCCAAGGATAAAATAACTATTTAAAACTGCAAATTTTTAGGAGCTTAAAAAATGCATCTTGCCCTCTCAATTTGATGCCAAACCAAGAGGCAATTCTTCTTCTTTAAAAAAAAAGGGGGGGGTTGCACTGTAAAATGAATTGGAACTCAAAACAAATAATAAAACTAAGTCTTTACACACTCGTTCGGTTAACAACAAACCTTGTCCTTACATAGCCAATAGTTTGTTTTGGTTTTCTTTTTTATACTTTTTTTTTTCGTGACCCGACTAAACTACCGAAGAATATAATTGAATTACCATAAACGATGTGATAGAAGCTACAAAAAATGATTCTTACAAATTTTTTTAATGATGATAGGTTCCAATTTCAGTTCAGAGTTAATGCTTTGTTTTTGCTATTTTTCTCTTTCTTTCATTTTCCCAGATTTTATGCCAAAAAATACAAGTCAACAAGGTCTTTTCGTAGAGAATACAAAAACACAACAAACTCAATGTACTTATTGACAATTGATAAACTAAAACTAAGTGCCGCTTACATCGGAATAACTAGATTAAATACAATAGAACTTACTTAATCTACCAGATCTTATTTTTGTCTAAAGTTCTATCATTACAAGATAAATTGTGGCAAGTATGGAACTGGTAAATGAAAAGATTTTCCAAGAAATGTTCCGAAGCACTTCATGTCCCATTTATTTATAATCGTACACCAGAGTAGTAAACAAACCAAGCCAATTAAGTGTCATAAAAATCTAGCTTCTTTGTACAACGTTAAAGAATTCCTGTATTTATTATTTTTATTTAGGAATAGAGGTTGTAAAATGTAAATAAATAATTCTTATTCAAAAAAGTAAAAACTCATACATAACAGTAACACGTTCATTAAAGAAAGTTCGGAAATTTACGAAAGACTCGCTTTCCTTCCTGATTATTTAAAGAGAAAATAAAATTGGTATGAAAATGAACGTAATAATTATATTTTTTGTAAAACCAATTTACCGTTAAACCTGAAGTAAAATTCAATCTTTTTATTTTATTTTTTAGCCAAAGGAAAATATTATGACAATTTAACAAGAAAAAATAAATTAATAATATTGTGATAATTTAACAAGAATTTTTTTTTTTTTTTGTTAATCAATAGTCTCTCGGGGATTAAAATATTTCTATCTTGTTTATTTTAAATTAAAATGCTTACTTAATTTACATTACAAAGAAAAAATAATCTGACACAGCGATCTGGTTATCAATTTCAATTTCATTCATCATCCAAAAATTCATAATAATTTTCTTTTTTCTTTTTTTGGCCCTCAATCTTCGTCGGTAACATTCTGAAACATTTCAATTTCATCAAAGTGAGTATTCTTTTACTATTTCCCCAAAATGCAGATCTAAAAAATTAATTAAAAAAAAGAAAATTAATAAAATATAAAAAATAACGGGGGATCTCCAAAAAAGTAAAAAATATATATATATAAAAAAAAAAAATAAAAATCCGTAAAAAAAACTCAAGAAATCCTCTCTTGTTCCAATATATAAAAAAAAAATACTAAAAATACGTAAAAAAAACTCAAGAAATCCTCTCTAGTTCCATTGTGACCAAATATTTTGCTTGCAATAAAGGATTTATCATTTAAGATAAAATAAAAAATAATAACTATACCTTGTCTGTTGTTGTTTTCGTATCCAACTGAATTTGCTGAAAATTGTCTATTTTCCCCTTCTCCACTGTTGATCTCTGTAGAATGTGCGTGTTTTGATTTATGACGATTAAAAAAATAAAAATTTAAATGTCCGAATGAATGAAGCTACATACAAAATACGGAGCTGCAAGTTTTCTTATCAATGTTTTTTTTTTTTGTTTTGTTTGTAACAAACATGTGAAGTATTGGCCAGCAGAAATCACAATTTATATTGCATAGACATGCAGAATTTTAATCATGGAATCCAGCAATAAGGTTATTGCCAATAAATAATAATTTAATAATTTTAAAATTTATTTTTGTCTTAAAATTTTAAGTTAAAATGATTTTTTTAAAATATTTTTTGATAAATATTTTATTATTTTTTATAAAAATGAAAATAAGTCTTTCTTTCTGTTAGAGAATTGTAGTAGGTAGATTATTAACAAAAATAATGAATTTTTAAAATTTTTAAAGTAAATTAAACAATCAGTAAGTGAGCAGTGTCTATATAGGTTTTTTAGTGAGTTTTGTTTTTTGTTTGCCGTGTATTTCTCCTCTTTGCTTCCTTCTTTCCGTTCTTCGTGTGAGTATGATGCGGGAATTTAGGAAAGAAAGAAGCAGTCTGCCTGAATTTTTTTCTTTTATTAAGGTTGTTGTCGGTGTGCGGTTATTGATGATCGCGGAGGAAAAGCGGCAGTGGTCTTTAGCAGAAAAATAGTAGCAGTAGCTGTTCTCTCTTCTGCCACGTGCAGTCAGCTGACTTAACTAAATTATCTAACTTTGCCAACTCAGTCTTACTATTTTTAAGGGCCGAGAGATTCAACAACAGAAAGTTAAAAAAAAAAAAACGAAAAAAAAAAATCGTTGGTAAGCTTATTTGGGGTGGTTGAGATAACTACGTTTCTATCAACGCCAGAAGTCTGTGTTACTATTCAATGAAGTTGTAGAAGTAGTATAGGAAAAGCTAGGTGGGGGGGTTCAGCCCTCTCACTTTTTTTGCTGTGAAAAATACCTAAAAAATACTTTGGTCTCTCAACTCAACGCAATGTTTCTTACCGTTTGCTAGTGATGGTCCTTCCATTGAGCTGAGCTGTAAAATTTGCCTAAAATAATTCTATTCTTCTTATATGCGATTATGGCTCTCCACAATTTCCCGTCCTTTGTAGCTCTTAAATTCTATCTTTTTCTTGTCTCTTCTAAAACCTTGTTCCATCTTCCAAGTTCGATAGGTAGATGCGTTGTTTTTCTCTGTCCCTTCTTCCTTAATCCTGTCCTGTGGACATCAAATTTCTTAAGCCCTCTTTCCTCATTATGTACTCTAGAAATTTCAGTTCTCTCTTCCTGATGTTAAGTATAAGTATCGTTTTTGTTCCGATAAAATTGTCGTTGCACACACACACTTGATCCATGGTATTCTCAGCATTCTTCTACAGAACCACATTTCTGTTCCTTTTAGTTAGTTTCTTCATCTGTAAGGAGCCCTTTTCTTTCTTCTTTTCTTCTTTTTAAAAAAAAAAAATTAACTTCTAAAATTTCTATATAGTTGTTATATTGGAGGAAATCTGTAGTTCTTATTCTAGAAAATAAGCATATAAACGAACATAAAAAATATTTATTTCAAATTAAAACATGTTTAAAAGTTTTATAAGTGTTGGATTGTTGTTTATTTTTTACAGTGAGATTCACCGAGTCACTCGATGTAGGGTTACAATGTAAGAGGCACAGTTTACGGGGATATGTTGGGAAGATAACGGCTAACCCTAGACTTCAACAGGTAAATGTAATGATCGGGAAAACATCCTCTTGGGAGCCGGTTCCACAGAGCAATCGTTTGTGGGAAGAAGCTGTCCGTGCGGAACTTAAGATTATTAAAAATATTAATTTTATGATCAGATAAAAAAATATAGAATCTGGAATCTTTAAAACTTAACATCCCCGACAAGCTTTGACTAGGTGATTTATTTAACCCCACCCGATTTTTTTATTTTTTATTTTGTGGCGCCACGCCTGGTAGAGGTCAATATTTTTTAATGTTAATTTTCAGCTCATATCTTCAACCCTTGGATTAATTAGTTCGTATATAAATATAGCGATTTTCCAAGCGTAGCTTAGATGTGACACAAGGCCGAATGTATGGGGCACCCAGTAAGGATCGAACTCACTACTCATTCGTAATCGTGCTAGCGAGATAAGCTTGCTAACCATTACACCGCCTCGAGGTGCCCTTATCGATTTTCCGAGCGTAGCTTGGATGTGACATGGCCGAAAGTAAGGGGCACCCAGTGAGGATCGAACTCACTATTCAGTCGTAATTGATCTAGCAAGACAAGCTATCTAACCATTACACGACGAGGTGGCCAAAATGATTCTCTAAGTGTAGCTTAGATGTGGCACAAGGCCGAAAGTATGAGGCACCCAGTGAGAATCGAACTCACTACTCAGTCGTAACTTTTAGCGAGACAAGCTTGATAATCATTACAGTACACCATGCCGATATATATTAAGTTTGAATTAGACGGAATGATTAACTTATGGTGTTGATTGTCACTATCAGCATCAAAAAATGCATAACTCGCATATAGTGCTTATCTCGCAAGCCACTTGTTTGAGCGATCACGATGCTTCCTTCGCAATTGTTACACTTGCGGCCTTGTATTCAAATCTTTTCTCTTAATGACTAAAGCACGAAATAGAGCAACTGATATTTTTTTTTAAGATAAACACTTCCACTTGACTTGCCCTATGTCGTCGATATTTATTTATATATTTATTAGTCATATACTGATTATGAGCACCAATAGGGGATAGCAAATTCGCTAAGTGGCAGAGTGTCACTGTGTACATAGTGAGTTCAGTCAAATGCCCGGCTTTTGTCGTAGCTTGTCAGAACTGTCATTTTTCCATGAAAACAGGATTATTCACCACAGTAGCCACCGTTCAAATGATACAAGCTAGCTTAATTTGGGGCCAGTTCTGCGCATCCACTTCTTAGACAAAAAAAAGAAGGAAAAAAAAAAAGAAATATTTTCTGACCAATCAGAAAAGATCCAGGTGGTTTCTACCTTCTTCGTTTCTGAGCCTGTATTTATCCGCTCGCCCACTTTGCAAGAGAATATGACACAAAGATCGAAATCTAATGTGGGTTTTTCTGCACTACCGTTGAAAAATAGCTCAATCACCCTCCACATGTCCCCCTTTTAGGAGACGCCTCAGCCCCTTCCCGAAAGAGAGGTAGTGGTGCTCGAGCTATCATTATTTTCAACTTCCCGACAGAAGAGAACTTCGCCACTCTAACATTATATAAACCGCCAACAATTCGACTCTTCAACAGAATTCAACTCATGCGAGCGACCGTGGTCACTTACCTGTCCCTTGCCTATTTTGGCTGGGCATTCACTGAAGAAACACTACCCACTGAAAACCAATGCCGACGCCTCAAAACAGCAGCGCCAGGAGTCCGTTGTTAACAGCAGCAGCCGAGACCGCTACGTACTAAAAAATCTCTTCACCTACTATACAGTGTATCCCATACACATGTATATTTTCTTCGCGCGATCTTTCTCTACAACTACATTGAAATACTAACTGGGACAAACTCTAATCATTGCCGTTTATCAATACTTTATCTCCATTGACGTGTGTTACTTATCATTCTTTTCCTGCTAGCGTTAGTTATGGTACCCTAGACAAGGGTTTGCGAAACTTCTCGGTGCCACCTACCCTTGAGTATGATAAATGTTTTTCGCGGTACTCTAACAATTTAATCTTTAAAAATACATGAAAAAAAAAGAATAAGTTTATTTTTAATGCTTGCTATTTACAAAAAATGAAATCAAACTTTACGACTAAAATGCAGCTGTTGTTTTGAGATGCAAGACTTTTCAAAGTCGGGCATGATCGATGTAACTTGTAGTTTTATATCATTCTATTCATTTTTAACCTGTTTCTACACATATCTTGGTGACACCCACGCAATATCAAACAAAGTATACAAATGTATTTGTTGATTATTTTCTCACAGAAAAGTATAAAGATTTTAGCAATTTATCCCTTTTTGGCATTTGAAAGTTTATGATAAAATTTTTATATATTCTGTTTACAAATAGTGTTCTTTCTCCTTTGTTGGCACGATTCTGAAAGAAATAATAGAAAGGCCTGCGGAGCCCCTGGACATCATCCACGTAGTCCTAGGGCCTGCGAAGCCCATTTTGGAAATTCTAATAATTTATTATTATCCAGCTTATAATAAATAAATATTGATAATAACTTGTTTGGGATATATTGTATTTTATTATGCATTTTTTAAATTATTATTTACCCAATACAAGATTTAAGAGCCACTCAAGATAGAGCGTTACTGAATCAGGCGAGTGGTGTGGCCGTAAGAGTAGGCAATAGGAAGTAAAGGTCATGATATAGAGGATATAAAACGAATGACTCTGGATAATTGCAGCATCAATTTCTATTTATGAATAAATCCGAAAGGTAT
Source organism: Acanthosepion pharaonis (assembly GCA_903632075.3). Taxonomy (NCBI): domain Eukaryota; kingdom Metazoa; phylum Mollusca; class Cephalopoda; order Sepiida; family Sepiidae; genus Acanthosepion; species Acanthosepion pharaonis. Next base: position 372,712 of record CAHIKZ030000588.1, on the reverse strand, counting down.
AAGACAAAAAAAACTATATTTGATTAACATGATATTCATTTTACGTGAATAAATCATCATTTTATAATCTACATGTAAATATGGGCTCCTTAATATTCTATAACCTTCAACAGTCTTTTTTCCCCACTGATTTTGTTAACTTTTCGACTGTTTTAACTTTCACGTGACTTGCAATAGTTTTTGTTACTTCCCAGATATTCTTTTGATTGGATTTTTTTTTCCATTCTCATATAAATTTATTTAATTATAGATGACAAGTTTTCTATTGGATTAATATATGGAGAGAATGGGCACAAGTCCGTTAATTTGGTGCCGTTGAAATCTTTTTGAGGGTCAAGGTGGGCAATTATCAGCTTTGCAGAATGTGAAGGAGCATATACTGTTTAGCTTAAATCTTCTTGATTATGATTTATATCACTAAAAAGTTTTGTCTGCAAACTTATAATAATTCTCTATATTTATCTTGATGCCATCATCGAAATAATTTTACTATCTACAATACTAGCCCAAAACATTACTCCGCCTCTTGCCTGTTCTCGTGTTTGTTAACTATTCCTATGAAAGATCTAACTTCTAACCAGCTATCAGGTCCATCCAATGTAGCTCTATATTCATCGGTAAAAAAAAATTCTGTTGAAAACAAAAAAAAAAAAAAAAAATGAAATATTGTTTATAACTTTTTGGTTTCTGAATGTTCTGCCACTTATGAAATATTCTAGTGATCAAATGAAAATATGTAGGAGCTAAATCAGGTGAATATAGAGAATATAGAATAGCCTCCCATTTTTACGATATTATTTTTTTTCTTTGGTTTGTAATATAGAAGATACTTGTACATTATCATCCTGGGAAATAACACCTTTTTCTGCTTACGAAAGCAGCACACATTTGACGCAATGTTTCGTTTATTTGATCTAGTGACTGGCAATAATAAATGTTGCCAGTGATGGTCCTTCTATGTTCCAATAGATCACAATGGACGTCACCAGACACAAAGAAAAGACTTATTTGGATAGTATCCTGATTTGGGTGTTGGAACTGGTTTCCCATTTTGCGATAAGCTCTGTTTTTGTTATTTCCCTGTTGACATTTTTCATCACCTGTAACAACGCGATGCAAAAATGGAGTGTAGGCATTCCTGGTTACAAGACTGCATCGTATTCGGTTTCAAGTGAGAGAAACCCAAATTGCCTCATTTCAAGTTTTCCCAATTAAACTCAGACATGCACAATAAACAACATGCTCTCGGATAGAAGAGATGATAAAACGATTCTAGGCTTAGTTTCTTACCATTTAAACTTGATTCTACTTTGGGTAATTCATAGCAGAGAAATATGTAATTTCTTTGCCAACACCCTAACATAATTCCCTATTTTGCAGAATTCTAGTAGAAGCTTACAAATTATTGGTCTTACAACTAATTAAATAGAGAAAGTACCTTTGAGGTCATTCAGGCGACAAATTTACCTCTCACCTACCTTAAACAAATAAGAATTACGAGTGGTTGTCAAATATAGAATAGAATCAGGGTGTATAGCTAGGTCTTAACCTAGAACGGAACAGAAAAATGCAAGACGGAAATATTGGGGACGTGTAGGACTAAGAAACCGATATATGTTACCAGAATCTATCATACCTACTCGAATAGTTTAAGGACCGCAAAGAAGAAATAAACGAATCTATTATGTGGATGCGCCAACATCAAACGTAATAGTACAGGCTAAAAGCTTGTCAGATGGAGCGTGGGCGGTAACGCGAAGAGGGATAGGCCTGTCATTTGTATACGGGGAAGGGGAACCGATAATAATCGCGAAGACTACGTCTATCTAACCGTTGTATACTTTGGAACCTATGGAGTGCTCAGTTTTTGGGTGGTTTATCACCATTCCGCTTACGGTGGAAGAATTTGAGATCAAGGTGTTTCCCAACTCTTTTATGCCTCGCCAAGCAAGTGGACAGACTTAGAGGGCCTACTGGTAAGGAAACACTCAACGTAACTCTATTAGGACCCGTAATAGGAGTAGATAGGTTCAGCTATTGTCCGGTTTACACTCCTTCCTAATCTTTTAAATAGAAGTAGAGGTTTATCTCTTGTTTCCTATTTAGGATGGCCTTTCCGTTTTCTTTGGAAGTTTCCTTCAACTCTATACTTCTGACGTCTACGCCTAAACTCTGAAAATTCACTTAGGATTCATTTTTTTTTTTTTCATGTGGGTAGATAGGTTCGCCTATCGTTCTGTTCAAATTCCTCTCCGTTCTCATGAACAAAAATCGATTTTTTTGGTTTTCTATGGCTTGTCAAGCCTTTGCAGTTCATTTAAAGCCAGAAAATATTTTTAGCTTATAATTTTTTTTCTTTTGGAGATAATACTGATTTAGTGATACAAGTCTTACTAATTAACCCATAGCTTGGTGGGTAGAACATGCGAATTCATGACTTTCCCAAGGGTATTTGCGCGAAAATGAATATAACGAACCCAACTGAAAATGGAAATCGGTTCACCCATTGCCAATTCGGGGCCAATATCCACTACACCAACCGAACATCCAAACTTACAGCACTTCGTATTCCCAAGCGGTCACCCATCTAGGTACTGAACAGGATCGACTGCTTAACTTTGGTGATCGTACGGGAACTGGTGTTTGAAAGGGATATGGCCGTAAGCCAAAAGGAATAAAGGTTTATCTCTTTTTTCCGATTCCTTCTAAAGTCTTTTAATTCTTTTTCATCCCCAGTAACCTCTCGCGTTTTAGTAGCATTATCGCCTTGCTTCGGGTGAATTGATAAACAAGTATAAAAGATTGAGCTGCACAAAATTAGAGAATGTGGGCAAAAAATCCCTACCTGGAATGGTCAGTCTGCAGGCATTATAGCCTAGTCATCACTAGATGGAAGAATCATGGCAGTAATGGTAAGAGTAATAATATTAACAGTCTGGGATGAACGATAGTTGATATTGGATATGATGTAAAACGCATCAAGAAGAGAACGTGATAGCAGAGAAGGACTATTGATAGATATAGTAATGACCCAAGTGATAAACGAAATTGAAATTAGCCCCAAAACGGACTAATTGAACACATTATATTCAGTATAAGCGTCCTCCGAAGAACGACTAGGGTTAACTGCTGTAAGAGTGAATACATAAAAATATATAGGTTTTTCAGAACATTTCGTCTTGAGGATAGAATTCTTTTTAATCTTTTCATGCGTACAGTTGGACTTAGCGAAAACAAATAGTTTGCATAACGAATGGAATGTTTTGTTGATTATGTTGGATTTTTTTTAATCATATATCAAGACAGGGAAACCAATACGACGCAAGGAGTTACTGAGTGTGAAATAATAAGAAAAAAGAAAAATATTATTAAGTAGCGAGAACAATAGACGAGTAATCAAGAAGACAATAGATAATGATTGCCATTGCATTTAAATGTTTGAAGATCAAAGTTGATTGGAAAGTATGTAGCCGGAAGACAGTTTCACAAGTGAAAAGTGCGAGAAAAGAAGCTGTTAGCATAAAACTTATGGTTAGATCTAAACAATTCAACTTTGAATTGATGAGACCTTGCCACCAATCTAGGTGCCATAGCGAAGAGTTCATCTGAACAATTACCATCTATGTATAGAAAAGGCAGAGGAAACTACATTATAGCGGTAGCAAAGTGTCTGAAGCTGAGACGTCAGGTCAAGACCAATAATATTGCTGATTCTTCTTTGGATTTTATCAAGAATCTCTAAATATATAATAGGAGCACCTGACCATATGTGGAAGCAATATTCAAAGCAAAGCCGAATGGTAGACCTATAAATATGTAAGATAGATTCTGGAGAGAAAAATTGTCTGGCACGACACAGTGAACTAACTCTCTTAGCAGCAGATCTCGCAATGGATTCAACATAATCTTTCTACTTCATGTCAGCCAAAAATGTAAGTCCGAGAAGTCACAACGAGTCACTCCCAAGGAGGTTAGTATCAGCCATGCTGATGGTAGGCAGGAAGGGGTATTTGCATGTAACGGCCTCTTGCAAGGCGTGGAAGTGGAAGAGACGTTGTTATGAATAAAAAAAGGAAGGTCATGTGACATGATGTTTCCTGAATTGTTTAGAAGGTTACGTGGTTAACGCTTTCAGGTATAGAGGTGGTGTGAATGTTGTGGGGGGTCAAGCATGTTGGCGTTTCCTGGATGTCTAGAAGGTTACGTGACTAACGCTTCCTGTCAATAGGAGGGTGACGAATGCTGGAAGGTTTTGTGAAATAATTCTTCCTGGTTGTTTGCGAGGTTATATAGTTAGCGGCTCTTTTTGTAGGGCCTGTGTGAATGTTGAAATGTCAATTAACAGTGTACGAATATGCTGCTTCTTAGTGTGGCGATGAAAGAGCTGTGGAGATTGAAAAAGCAAAATAGAGAAAATTATTTTATTTACATATTTTGGTAGATATTTGCAAAGTTATGTTGCTAATACTTCCAGTCGTGGGGGTGGGGCGAATGTTGAAATGACATGTGACTTGACTCTCCCTGAATGGTTGGGTGTTTATGTTGCTAACGATTTCAGTTAGTGGGTTGAGACGAAGGTTATTTGTGTTGACACTTCTTGGATGATTGGATTGGAAGGTTATGTTGCTAAGGACTCCAGTTATTGACGAATGTTGGAAGGTCAGGTGTGTTGACGTTTCCAGAATGTTTGGATGGCTATGTTGCTAACGTTTCCAGTTCACGAGGTTGGACGATGTTAAAAAGTGGTTTATTTTGACGCTTCCTGGATATTTGGATGGCTATGTTGCTAACATTTCCAGTTATGGAGATGTGACAAATGAATCTGTCACGTCTTTCCTCTATACTGCTAATCGCGGTCCGCTTAGCTAACAACGTTAAACAGCTGAGATTGAGCCATCTATGCTTGCGAAAAAATCTATCAATTTGGCTAACAATTATAAGGGAAATATCTGTAAGCAAATAGCCTCAAAAAGGTTTATGTTTGCGGGACACAAGAAGATTAAATAAAATGTGTAGGGCCCACGACATGTGTAGTGCGACTGTTTGGAAGTAGATGCCTCCACGTGTTATAAAGCAAGCCCTGGTCTGTACATTAATGACAATTGGCTTACACTCGAAAGAAAGAAAGATTTTCATAGCGGGATCGTAGATTGCTATAACAAGGTCATTACGGTAATTGTCTATGCGATGTAATTTAACACTTTAGAAACATTTCAGATCCTTTTTAAAACATTTTTGAAAAATAGTATTGGTGACCATACACTTAGCCGCTACTTAGCGTAATTTTTTTCATACGTACAATAACCGTTTTTAATTACGCATAGATCGATACAACCATTAAAAATAATGTATAAAATATGTGTAACAAGACATAAAATATAAAGTCTAAAACATTTTTTAAAACCAGAACTGTGATGATGCCCCCAGACTTAGCATAAGCCACTTTTATGACCCCAGCCGCAGCCCCTAACAAAGAACAAAGCCCAAGCACTACGCATGTTTTTGCGTTTATTTTTATTTATTTTTACAATGAAGATGTACAATTGTGCCAATATTTTCCATAAAAATGGACTATTGTATGTTTTAACTTAACAGGAAAACAATACAAGAATATTTTAAATATGTTCTATCGAAAAAAATACGCGAATCGAGGGAGTTATCAGCGAATAATTTGTAAATATGTTCTTCAGAAAAACACATGAATATTCGGTGTTTCCAGGAAAAACAAATACATATGTTCTAAAGAAAAATTCCCGAATTTGTGAAACCAAGAATGCTGAAACGTGAATAGGCGGGGGCTCACTGTATTTCGTTATTTTTTAAAGAGAGACTCATTTTTCTTATACTAATCTGGAAATGGTCAAGGATCGAAAAGTACAGAGTGGAGCATTAAAACAATTTAATTAGTAAATCAGTGTAATTTACACGGGTCTTACTTACTACTATCGTATCCGTAATGTAAACTTTGTAAAGGCAAGTTTTCCATTCTCGGCCGAGAAAATTCCGTGTTATTTTTTTATTTAAGAACTTCACCCAAACAAGGCGTGAGTACCGCTAGTACGCAAAGGGACTACAGAGAGTGAAAGTAAGGGAAGAGACTTGGTTAGGGGAGGGGATTGAGGAAAGGATAAAAAGAAGAACGAGGGGTCAAGGCATCAGATGATATCGATTGACATTACATTAAAATGTTTGAAGATTATAGTTATCACGGAAGCAAGTAAGAGGAAGGGAGTTCCATTGTCCGGAAGTTCGAGAGAAGAAGCTGTTGGAGTAGAAGATGCGATTACATTTAACTGTTTCGACAGCATTTAATGAAAAGACAAGTAAATGATATGAACATACGTCTTGTTTTTATTGTTTTGTTTTTTTTTTTGTTTTTTTTGTTTTGTTTTTTTGGGGGTTTTTTTCTGAACGCCATTGCACAGGTAAGACGATAATTTTAAAAATACCAGGTCTGTTAGATATGATGAATTAAAACTTTCAAACTTATGGTTTCTGGGTGAAGCATTGCTTTTTCATGTTGTATAATGAGCCCAACGTTTTTGTTTGTTTGATTGGTTGTTGTTTTTTTGTTTTTTGTTTATTTTTACTACTGTTCATCCAATACAAGGCCCAATAGCCACTCAATGTAGAAGCTTAGTAAACGAGGTCTTTGTATGGATCTAAGACGAGGAAATAAAAATTACAGATTATAAGGATAACGGTTAACTTTAGACTTAAAAAGGTTAAGATTGTAATAAGTATCCCTTAACATTCCCTTCCGCAAAGTAGCAGTTCTTGTGAAGAAGCTGAGTGGAACCTCTTTTTTTTTATCAATGGCATACGTAGGGGATGAGGAAGATTCGACTCTATGTAAGTGGCATATCGGGCCTTAGCTGTAAAGGCCTGAACTGGTAGAACGAAGGAATGTAGCTCGTCTGAACATTTGCCATGGAAACAGCAACAGAGTAGAGAGAGGCTTGCGACGTTTCGCCTATGGGAAAGGAGGTTGTAAGGTTGAAAATAATTCATCAAACACAAGGCTGTGTAAAAGATCTTGAACTCTATCATGGCTGGAAAATGAGAATTGAACAGCTCCGGCCCAGATATGGTAGCAATACTCTATTTTTGGTTTGATATGACTTTTGTAAAGATAGTGCATGATAGGAAGAAGCAGGTACTTTCTAGAGCGGTACAAGGAACCGGCAATTTTCTGTTCACCAAAGCAAGGTGTAATGCACTCCTGCTATGTTTACGATATTACCAATAAAGGTGTGAAGTTATGAGATCTCCAAGATATTATGTAACTGATAGTGGACGATAACCAGCACGTTCTCCAAGATGCATATCAAAACTTTGTGAATGAAGTCCTGTTTTAGTATTTGGATCGTCTTGACATTGGATAATACTCGCTGCTCTCTGCGGTTGTTGTTAACTCACTTCTCATCTCCTGGAACATTCTAGTGAAGAAAAGATAGGTGTTGATTGTTAATAAGCATAATATTGTTAATAGTTGAACTTTGTTTCTTGTTTTGAGGTTTCACGGGGAACCGAAATTCTCTCCTTAGATTCCTTTCCAATTTGTTTGAGATGCTGAAGTATATTTAAATATGATTAATTGTGCTTTTTTGCTAAATCTCTTATGCTTCGTAAATGATCTTCTTTAAGAAATGCCTTTAAAGGAATAAATATAATTACCTAGATTTGTCGGATTTCCAAAGCGAGACCTTAATTAAAATTAATCACTGTTATCATTGCATGTTTTTACCAGAGCTCATATTGCAACTTTTGTTGTTATCATTGCTTTTCTCTGGCACTCCTTATTACTGGTTCCCATATTGTATTTATTTCTATGCTCTGTCGGCTCAGGAGATTTTTGTGGCCTAGCATGTGTGCTGATTCCTTAAGTTTACGAATTTTCCAATGGTGTTCCTGGTCTATGATCTCAACTTGATCCCACAGAGGGCGGTGATCTCCCTTCTCTCTCAATATGTGGTCAGCCACACCTGATTTTTCTACTTCTCCTCGTATTACAGCTTTATGGTGTTCTTGAAGCCTTACCTTGAGGAGGCGGCCTGTCTCTCCTTTATATTACTTTCCGCAGATGCATGGGATAGCGTACACACAGTCTTTAGTAATGTTCTCCTCTATGAGGGGTGTTACTCGGGAGAGATATCTGCGAAGTGTCGTCAAGCTTTTGAAGGTTGTCCAAAAACAGACATTATATAGGCTCCCATGGGGACAACCAAAATCGCTCACGGGAACGTATAAAAAAAAAGCAGTCAGGGCCGGCGCTAGGGTCTCGTTCGATACGGGTCCGAATCTCTCCTACTACATGTCAGTTTCAATGTTTCCCAACCTGGGAGCCACAAAAACCAAAATTGGGGGAGGGCAGCATTTTTTTTTAAATTACCAAAAATCAGCGAATTATCCCATTTCAATGAAAATTTCAGTACATATTCTCTAATCATTTACTTTTATAATGAATAGTTTTTTTTTTATTTTTAAAAATCTGAGAAAATGTTATTCTTTTTGTAATAACCAATATTTTCATGACTAAATTTTTCTTGAAAAAAAAAATGTTTAAGTTGCAAATTTTTACATTTCCATAAAGCATCTCCACTAAAAAAAAAGTTTTACAAAGTTTTCAACACAGCAGAAATGGAATTGTCTTAAAAATTTGTTTTAAAAACAGTATTTCTGTCTTAGGGAATTTTTTTATTTTTTAAGCGATCATTTTCTTGGTTTTATTTTTCTAGAAATGTAAAAAATAGGAACTAGAAATTTTATTTTAATTACTAGCCGTGGACTTCTGGTTAGTACTACTATTAGTAAAAAAACATCAGAGATCCTCCTTAGTGGATGATTTCGGAATAAAAATGATTTTACCAAGATATGTTACCCTCTCAAATGATTTAAAAGAACTATTTAGACAGAAAATTACAATTTAAGAGGTTGAGAGGTTCGGAGTAGTAAGCACCGGCCTTGTCGATTATTATAGTTGATGATTGACAATATAATTTAGGTAGAAAAAAAGTAAAAAGTGCAAAAAGCAAAAAAACAAAAAACAAAAAAAAAAAACGCTGCTGAAACTAGCCCTTTTGATGCTCCAACCTCGTCGGGGGTTCCTGTGTAGTACGCACAGCACCGGCCAAGCAGCTATACGACAGTTGATGACAGTCAGATGAAAAATATTTTTTTAAAATGGCGGATGGCCACAAAGGGGCCCCCCAAAACGCTCTCACGGGGTTCAGATTTTTTCTCGTCAGTTCGTCGTTGTAGATAGACGCATCGGTTGAACGTATCCCAAAATGAAGCTCTTACAACCAGTTTCATCGTCCTAAAAAAGACACACAATTGTACATTTCAGGTACACAATTTAAAAAAATCAGACACACAATTGTACATTTTATATACCAAGTGTATACGGGTCCTTTTCTTCGTTATTATTTGTTATAAATTGTTTTCAATATCTGTCATTCTTAAATATGGTTAAGTTTTATTTCCTAGTTGTATATCCAGTTTCGCTTGATTTGCCCTAGCCTGTCTTTCTGCTTTTTACAACTACTGCGATTAATAATGGGAGCGGCCGGCAATAACATCACTCGTTATTCTCATGCCGCCTAAACATGTTTTTATGGATTTAGCTTTAAACGAAAAGAAAAGGATAATACAAGAGACAAGCCAACCAGAAAGATTAACACTTTTTAAGGCACTTCGACGTAGAGTGATGGTTAGCGATCTTAGTCTGGTCAACTATTATTATTGAGTGGTGAGTTTATTCCTCACTGGGCGAGCTATACAAAAATTGGACATTAAATAACTCGGCAACGTTTAAGATGTCGAAAAAACTAACAAACCAAAATCAAATGCATTTTCATAAAAATCAATTTTTCATTATTTGCATTTGCATTTTTTTCATAGTAAAAATCATTTGCAATGCATTTTCATTGTAAAATCATTTGCATTTTCATAGCAAAATCATTTGCAAAAACCAATTTTTCATTGTAAAACCATTTGCTATGTATTTTCATAGTAAAATCATTTGCAATTGCCATTTGCTATTTTTTCATTGTAAAACCATTTGCTCATTTGTATTTTCGTAAAAATAGTTTGCAAAATTTTCATTTGCCATTTGCTATGTATTTTCATTGTAAAAATCATTTGCAATGTAAATTTTGCAATAGTAAAAATCATTTGCAATGCAATTGCATTTTCATAGTTTCAAAATCATTTGCAATGCATTTTCATTAAAATCATTTGCAAACCATTTTCATTGTAAAACCATTTGTAATTTTGATAGCAAAATCATTTCCAATACATTTTCAAAGTAAAATCATTAGCAATGTATTTTCAAAGTAAAATCATTTAAAGGCACCTCAGCATGAAGCAATAGTTAGCAAGACTATTCTGGTTGAGCAATGCTACTGGCCGTAAAAATTTGACATTAAATAACGAAACACGGATTGGCATATCATAAAATCAATTTAACCTAACCTAAAATCCTTTATAATTCTTTTTCATTGGAAAACTATTTCCGAACTCCTTGGCATAAGGTAATGTTTAATAAGACTATTCTGGTTGAGCCTTACTACTGAGTATTAAATTCGATCCTCATTGGGTGCCATACAAAAAATTCGACATTAAATAACCCAATAATGTTCGGCATGTCATAAACACCAAACAAAGGAAAATACTTTTAAAAGTAGCTGAACAATCGCTGACATTTACGCACGGTCACTACATCCGGGCACGCATCACACCTATTCTTCATTGTCTTTGTTACCTTATTGTTTTCATGGAATCCATACAGCATGCAATGGCAAACATAACATTCAATAAAAAAGCCTTTGTCTTTCACTGGGTCAAATATGTACTGGACTTTGCTTCATTTCCAGTTAATAAAACAGCTGTCTCTTAAAACTTACTAAATAAAATAAAATACAATTTGATATGTTGAAGTTCACCTTTTATAAATGTGAAAAACAAATGTACGGATTATGATTTGCCTCAACAAGCAACGATGTGGTTTTGTGATACCTTAATTTAACCAAAAATTTGTAAGAGAAAGTTTAGATGTATCTTTCTTTTGCAACTAACAAAATTGGAAGTAAGCGAAAAGTTATACATAAAATTTTGAACTTTTTTTTTTATTTTAAAACGGAACACAAAAAGAAAAAATATATTTTTTTAAAATTTTATCTAAAAATAAAATAAAATTTATATACACAAGTTGATATATTTATTAGGTACATTCGAGTAAAGAGTCAGTATAGCAGTTATTCTTAAACATTTTTTTTTTTCTCTGGGTCGCATTTTCGGAATGAAAATTTGCTCACGCCTCACCAAATGTTGTGTGATAAAAAGTACATTTAAAACCAAAAAAAAAAGAAAATACAGGGAGAGGGTTAAAGGGAGATAACTGCGGGTTCGAAGTCAGAATATTATCATTGACAACTCTCTCCTCCAATTTGCAGACTCTAATTACTATATTCTTAATACTTGATATGATGCAAAAATACCACAATGATAAAATTGGTCAATAATTATTTATGACTATTTATACTGGGACTCATGCATGCAATTACAATTAATCCATAAAATTTTAAATTTTGAAATTATATTTACTTTTGGCATATGAAATTTTTAAAACTGTTTCTAAATCTTTGATTGTCTTTCAAGCATTCCGCCTCACCTGCTATCCTCTTTCGCTGCACCTGTTATCCTCTTTCGCCGCACTTATGAGGCGTGCCGCACCTATGAGGCGTGCCGCACCTATGAGGCGCGCCGCACAATTTGGTAACCAATGGTGTTGAGTGATGAAAAAAACTTTCAATATTTACATTGATTAAGATTCGGTAAAATGAACAAACCAGAAATATTCAAATTATAGTGGACACATTATTTAATAGAACATCTATTAATTAATCAGTTTTAGACAGAATTAAAACATCTTTTAATGAGAATTAGTAATAAAATACGATATCTTTACCGAGTGGATACCAGCTTAAGATAAAATTTAACTAACTTATAATTTATTAAGAAAACATAAGTATTAACATAATATTGATTTATAAATTTTTATATTTTAAGCATGTATGGTTAATAAGTTATTAGAAATTTTATAATTTTCACGTAACACACTAAAACAGAGACGAGTACTTATATTCACTACTATGTCCGCTCGCAATGTATAAACAAGAAAACGTATCGAGTAGCCATCGGAGTAAAAGATCCGAGTCGAAGTAATAAGTAGAGTCATTAAGAAATATTCCTCTGCCTCGTCTGATTACTGTTGGACGAAAACTGTCTTCATAAAAAGAAAATAGAAAAAACAAAAACAATTTCTGAAATTTAAACATTTTGGATTTACATTTTATTTGCTTTTTTTTTTTTTCTTTTTCTTTGCGGTTAAAGTGAATATTTTTACAGGGCCATTTTTACTATTTTATGTACAAAATGAAACTTGCCAACTTAAAAATCTTAAAACCTAGAGATTTAGATCTTTAATTTAAACAAAAGGATTTTAAAAAAAAAAAAAAAGAAAACATCTCCAAAATGTTAACTCTAAAAAAATTTTTCAAATTCACAACAGTTATTTTCAAAGGAGGCCAATTTTGGACAGGGACACTTTTCAGATGACTGTTTCATGTGTAACCAAGTAATGCTTCGGTAAATCTGTAATCGAAAAATGTTATATCTGCAATAATTTAACCGAATCATGGCCCGAAACGGTGAAATGGTTCTCAAGACACAGACACGGACACATTCGGCAGGTCTTTTAGTGGAGAAATCCCAACAATTTGTTTACAGGTATAATCTTATAAAATCTGGTAAATTCGGCGGAAGATCAACGATTAAAAATTAGTCGGGAGAACACTAGTCACGACCAGGGAGACAGAGATAAAGATCTCAAAACAAGGAATCTCCAAGCAACTTAGGGAGAGTTGACAAATCTGATAAATGGAATTTCACTGCTAAAGCCTTATAAGAATTTAAATTTTCTTAAACAAAAACTATTTTTATGCAAAATATAGAAAATTAAATTTTCTTTTTTAGGGATAAAATAGAAAAAGAGAGCACGTCACGTCTCTTATTCCAAATGTTGACAAAGAAGTAAACAAACAACACTGAAATCCCTACTTGAAATTTAAACGAACAAACATTTATTACAGTACATAAAAAAATCAAATACAATATTTACAAACTAGAACTTGTAAAAACATTTCCCTTCGTGCGCCTTATTCAAAAACTAAGGGTGGATAACAATTCAAACAATATACAGTGTAACCCGGATATAAGAGAGTTGTCGGGACCGGAGAAGAAGTCTCTTATATCCGGGTTTCTCTTATATCCGGGTTTGGTCTATTTTGTTTAGATAAGTATGGGCTCTAATTTGGGACCAGAGAAAATCTCTCTTATATCCGGATTTCTCTTATATCAGGGTCTCTTATATCCGGGTTACACTGTACAAGACAAAGGAAAGATTACAATCTGCGAAAATGAAAAAAAAAAAAAATCTTTGAGAAAAGAAAGCTAAAAAAAATAGATATGGCAGAAAATACAAAATGTGCATCCACCTGATTTGCAAGAATGTCTCAACAGGAAGGAAGCTTAGATTTTAAATGGTTGATGACACGGGGACATTTATATTTTTCTTTTAAAAAAAAAAGAATTCAGTTTAAGGTTTCCAGTTACTTTAAAATGTCTTCTCTGGAAGCAACCCAACGACTTGAATTGGAATTACTAAATTGACTCAATAGCTGCATCTACTGCAAAGAAACTTGAGTCACTGTGTCGTGCCAGAAGGCTTTTCGTGTCAGAGTGTTTCTTGCACATTTATAAATCTACCATCCGTCCGTGCATTGAATACTGTTGCCATATCTAGTCTCGTACTCCTGCTATTAATCACGAGGTTCTTGATAAAATCCAAAGAAAGATCTGCAATGCCATGTTGTCATTCCACTTCAAGCCGGTTGAAAACGTGAGGCCAAGAAGGCGCAGTATGTCGCACTCCAGGAGTCTAGCATCAGTCATGTTGATGTGAGGGCAGTTAAATGGTGGTTAAATGAGGGCAGTCTCGTTTTGGATGCATTAAAATTTACAAGCCATTTTCTGCTCTTGCCCCAGTTAACCACTGATTGAAGCTCCTTTTCAAGAGGAGCGGTCAGATTAACTCTTTTAGGCATCCCCCGCCCATAATATAACCTTTACATATTGATTCGGATCCTTTCTTTGCTATACAATGATTTTGATCAGTTTTTAATTGGCTCATTTGAATTTTTTAAAATTTATATTTTGAATCTTGGTATCTCTTTAGTTTTTTGTCTTTAGCTTTAGCCTAGGTGGGTGTGGTATAGGGGGTTGCTACACAACCTCACCAGCAATTAAATATCTGAAAAAGACTTCGCAATTATCAAATCCATCCTATTGGTCGTTGTCAATGGCCAGGTTTCTGAAGTCCATGAGATCAGTGTAAGCGTCCCACCAAGGTTTTTTTCTCGGCCCTACTCTCTTTCTGCTTTACATTAACGACCCGCCTAAGAACATAATCAGATCTTTAGTAAATAGCTATCTAGATGATACACGGTGTATAAATGTACCTCTAAAACGATCTAGATGACCAAAGTCTGGCAACTGATCTCTCTTCTCATCTAGCTCTAACAGCTCGATAGGATAAAAACTGGCTTGTAACATTCAGTACCTCAAAACCCAAATAGTCTTTACTCATCACCGGACAAAACCTGAATTCTACCCAGTCGCGATGAACGGATGCCCTCTCAAAGAGACTTGTTTTTTAAACATCTAATGAAACTCATGTAGACGATTCATCACCAAAGGCGCTGTAAAGTCCTTTGTGAAATAGTTGCCATCGCACCTAAAAAGTAAAAACTTTATGCAGAAACTGACCAGGCGCGATTTGATTTATGACCAATATTTACGTCGTAAAAATATTAAAAATATGGCATAAAAGTCATTGAGTGGAGAAGAGGTTGGTCATCTGTTGATTATCCGACTCTTAGCTTGTTCCTTTCGTCACCCACGCACTCAACATTGTTCAATATCATTCACATTCTTTCTTTCCCACTCAGCATAGTACTACATTTTAAATTTAAGGACTTAAACTATAAGCGTAAACTATATACAAGTGAATGATAACGGAAGCGGGGAGGGGGTTGAACTCCCAAAATAAAGTAAAAATAAAGGGGAGTTAGGTTATGATGTGACCCTCTTTTCCCGCCTAATTAGAGAAAACCTATTGTTTTCTGGAGTGCTGGGAGCAAGACATTTTTGCACTTCTCTGTCCTATTAAATTTACCAGAAACAAACAGTAACTTGGAAAAGGGTAATAGACAAAAAACAGAAAGGAAATAAAAGATTTAATAAAGTGGGTTTTCAGAGCAGAATAATCTGCTTTAGAAGTCTAGAGAAAAGCTGGTGGTTTTCTGTGAAAATCAAAAAGAAAAAAAAAAGAAAAAAAAAAGAAGGAAAAAGTGCAGTCATTCTATTAAGAGTTTTCTAGCCGATGTGGATTCCGGAAGAAATTCCACCTTCCTGGGTCACATAGGTTCTAGAACAAATATTCTAACCTGATGCTTTTCACGTACACCAAGCTTGCTATTTTTATCCGTATTTCGCCTAAATCCACGGGATTTAATTATTTTTCAATAAGAGCAGCAATATTTTCACTTTAAACATTAGTTTAAAACAGGCATGTCCAAAGTTCGGCCCGGTAGCCAGTTACGGTCCGCTGTCAAATTTCATATGTCCCCCTAACACACACACACAGGTACCATCCTCTATCACAGAATGTATCACTTACAGCCGGCCAGTATTGCCAATTAGAGTATGTAAATTATACACCTAAGAAATGCAATTTCATGTTTTACCAAAAGATGGCAGCCGCACTGTGTGGCTGCCGTCTGGCGGTGTGACCCTGACCTTGACATCTTCCAGCCAATTTCTAAAATCACTGCCCTTGAACCAGACCTGGCCCACATACTGCAGTCCAGATCTCGGTATCACCTTTCATATTAGTGCAGGCAAGTTATTTGCTTTGATCATCTGAGATGTATAAATTCTAAAATCTTAATGAATTAATTTTTTTTTATGCTGGTCAAAATCAGTTATAAATATATCTGGATACTTGAACTTGTGTCACTTTCTGTTTTCTATTTTTAAATAAGATAAATATTGGTGTTATGTTCCTATTCATATGTTTTTAACTTAAAAATTGAGAGAAAACAATAATTACCAATAATATATACTGTTTAAAATTAACCTGAGATATAGCCTCCTGGAAGTTCTTTTGTCTCAGACATATTTTACTTCATCTTATATATTCATCAAATATGACAGGCTGGGTGATTTTGGTAAGACCTGTTTAAATTAATTTGTCATCCATTTCAGAGAGAGAGTTCATTTGCATTCAATTTTAATGGTTTAAATAATGACAAACAGAATAGTTGGTCCTCACGCATATTCACCTAATCAAATCTGTCCCTCTTTGAAAAAGATTTGGACACCTTGGTTTAAAAGAAGAAATCTATAGTTAAAAATGATCTGAGTCGATTTTTCGAGATTTTGTTAAATGCTATCAAATGTTATCATTACGGTTAGTGTTGATTTTTTTCTCTCCAGAATCTGTCTTGCACCTTAATAAATCTACCATTCCTTTGGGCATTGCATATTCTTGCCAAATCTGGTCTGCTGCTGACGTTGTGTATCTAGAGATTCTTGACAAAATCAAAAGATTCTGCAATCACTCTCCCACCACTGTGCATCTTTGTGCTTTTCTATAAATATTTTCATAGCAGGTTTTTCGGATAATATTTCCTCTTTAATAAATCGACTTCAAGAATCTAAGCGTAGTACAAGATTGGCATCTGAGTCTCATCATTTTATTTTTTAAATTGCTATGTGCAACCGTAAGTTCTATTCGAATAGTTTCTTCTCTCGCACTTCTTTCCGAGGACTCTCTTCCGGCTTCTTGATTTCTTAACAACGATCTTCAAAAATGCAAATGCAGCATCAGTCGTTATCTTCTGTCTCCTTCAACCGCATTCTTTTTATTGTCTTTTACTCTTCAGTGACGTTTCATCAGTTTCCTTCACTCTCAGTAACCCCACGCATCTTAGTTAGGATAATATTTAATTGGAGGCCCCTTTAAATTAGCCTTCACTTCCCCAACAAAATTTGAAAATAAATTAATTCAATGCATACTTCGATTAGCAATATAACAATAAGGAAAAATTATATATATATATATATATATATATATATATATATATATATATATATATATATATATATATTATTATTATATTCTTATTTTAAGAGATTATAATAAAAATATTTTGAACAACTTTGTATTGAACATTTCTTTAAAAGTAAATGCTACGAACAGTGGATTTTTACTCCATCTGTTCTTTCTCTCATTTGGATATATATATATATATATATATATATATATATATATATATATATATATATATAGTGACACGCATAAGTATTGGATACATGTTATTTTCTGTTATAACTCTAGTTTATGTTCGCCATTTTGCCTAATATATGGTAAGTAATATCTCGTAAAGTTGTTTTAGTTGTATGTGGAAGGAAAATTAAAAACTCATGGTTGAATCCATTTTTTTTTTGTATCAAAGTTCAAAATTACCCTATTCAAAAGTATTGGATTTAATATTTTGTTGCGTAGCCTCTGTTTTGTTTCACTGCTTCCAGTCGCTTTCTATAGTTGGTCACAAGTTTTCCACGCTGATCCACCGTTACTTTACCCCATTCTTCCTTACATAATTCCACTAATTGCTTGATATTTTGTGGATTCCGCTTATGAACTTTAACCTTCAAAGTATTCCATAAATTCTCAATTGGATTCAAGTCAGGAGACTGACTTGGCCAATTGAGAGTACTAATACCATTATTTTCAAACCATTCCTTTGTAAGTTTTGCGGTATGTTTGGGATCATTGTCGTGTTGAAGAACGAAATTCCGACCATGTCCTAAAGAAGTTACAGATTTCTGAAGGTTCTTCTCTAGAATCTCCCTGTATATGCTACCATTCATTCTACCAGGGATAACTTGTAACTCATCAACGCCCTTGGATGAAAATCATCCCCATATCATAATGGAAGCACCCCCAAACTTAACTGTGGGGATGATATTGTGCTTGTTGAAGGCAGTGCCATTTTTTTTGCCAAACACTTGTCGCTGTGTTCCTTCCGAATAGTTCAAATTTCGTTTCATCCGACCAGATTACCTTTTCCCAAAACTGCATACCTTTCTTTTCATAAGTTTCGATAAACTTTAATCGGTCTTTGACATGTTTGCTTTCAGTAAAGGTAATTTTCTTGGTGATCTTGAATGAAAGCCTGTACGATATAGAGCTCTGCTAATGGTATCCTTACTTACATTAATTCCAGCACCCTCAAGATCAGTTTTATTTTCAGAACGAGTAATGAAGGGTTTTTTTTTTTTTCCACATTTCTACTGATCCACCTTGAAGTACTCTCATTTATTTTTCTCGGTCTTCCATTTCTCGGAAGGTTTGCTGTACCGTCGCCATACTTCTTATACTTTCTGATGATATTTCCTACTGTACTTGGTGCTAGATTCATTTCTTTGCTAATTTTTCGGTAACCTTGTCCTCCTTTGTGACGTTCAATGATTCTATCTCACATATCTCTGGATAATTCTTTAGTTTTTGCCATTTTTAATCCTTGAATTGCAGAATGCACATCAAAGAGTCAGATGATTAGTAGCACTAACTTGTAAACAATTGTGTACTTCTCTGATTGGTCAGAGATAACATTCCAATACTATCGAAAATTTGAATATTTAAAGTCTTTTAAAATACAAAGTTTCGATTGGAAATTTGAAAAAAGTGTCATGTATCCAATACTTTTGCATAGGGTAATTTTGAACTTTAATAAAAAAATGGATTGAACCATGAGTTTTTAATTTTCCTTCCACATACAACTAAAACAACTTTATGAGATATTACTTACCAAATATCAGGCAAAATGGCGAACATAAACTAGAGTTATAACAGAAAATAACATGTATCCAATACTTATGCGTGTCTGTGTATATATATATATATATATATATATATATATATATATATATATATATATATATGAAATGGATTAATCCGATAATTATTTTAATATATTTTCCGTTTATAGGCTATTTTTATAGATATAATTTATACATATTTAAGTAAATGCTTTTTTTTTAATTAAACAGTATCAATTACATTTACCGACCTGAATGTTCTAGAAATTTCGCAGAAATATGTGCTTCTCCGACATCAGTCAAACCTGTAACCCTTAGTGGAAACCACCATTTAATCTGATGTTCTGTTAACCATTCAGCCGAAAAATTTATTATTTTTCATCATCGACGATGAGTACCGTATTTAAATCTTTGTTTTAACAAGTATAGTCTACCAGGAATATTCTTTTTTTGATGGGAATGTTCGTGATTGTTTATTGCATTTTTAGATTTTTGTGGGCATGTATTTTGTGGGCATGTATTTTTTCTCTGCTTCCACCCCAAACTACATTCTGTCACCCACTTGCTTAAGTCCGCCAGGTATGTCACGCGTTGTTTTCCCTTGTCTCTCTTTCTCTCTATTCGACCTGTGAGTATCAGATTCTCCAGGTCTTCCTTCCACATTATGTCTCCCAGAAACTTCAGCTGCCTCTTCCTGGTGTTAAATATAAGCCCCCTCCTTGTTTGCAACCTCTCTAAGACCTCATCGTTGCTCACACGCTCGGTCCATAATATACTTAGCATCCTTCTGTAGAAACACATCTCTCTCGCCTCGAGTCTCTTCTTCATCTTTGAGAAAATCGTCCAACATTCGCTGCCGTAAAGAAGGGCAGATGTCACGTAACAGCTCAGTATTTTTTCATTTTTAAGATTACCGAGTACTTAAAAGGTGGTTCGTGTTACTTATATTCCTCAATTATTCTTTTACTGTTCAAGTTCCGTAGAATAACATTAGATAACAACAATCTACCTGTCTACGAGCTATTACAGAGGTGTTAAGCTGTCAACATAAGTTACCGCCATGTTAAAAAAAATGAATTTCTGTTATATTTTAAACTTAAAAAAAAAATAATTGTTGTTTCAAATCAGATTAATTATACTTTAAATCAGCTAATATTCCTCAAATAAAGTTTCAGAAAGTATATTCTATTTTTCGAAATTTTTATAATAAAGACATTTACATTTTTATAACACTTGGCTAAAAATGCCGCTAAATTCAAAAAATTTCTTCCAGTCAATTTAAATTAGTTTTCAAAATACAGCAGAGTATTTTGTTTATTGGAAATGTTAAATTTAATCTCTCAGCTGGAAATTAAACTAAAATAAAAACTTCAAGGATGATTTTTTTATTATTAAAAATTAACTTTAAACATTAGGTATCGCGTTTTCGTGGAGGTATCTATAATCATTAACCTTTTTTAATTGCCAATTTAAATCTCATTGACAATAAATTCCTTCTCTTCATTTTCACACAGAACAAGAGTCCTTTATTTTCCTTCGCCTACTAATGAGTCTTCTAAATATTTTTTATATTGGAATAAAAATTCCAATAACGAATGCGTTTGAAAAACGCCTGAATCTCTTCACCTCTCAAAGACACAATGATACTTTTGGCGTCTACACCTCTGAAACGTTACGATTATTTTGTGACACGTTTATCACTGTTGATTATTCTTACATAGCTTTGTCAGTTTTGCCATAATGTCATTTGGTATCGCTGTCAAACAGCTATAAAAACGAGACACTTCCTGTCTTCAACCTCTTTTCTCTCTTTTCCGCCCAGCATGAAAACGCGAACATGGGCCTCCCCGGGCAGGGGGATATCTTTCTTCTTATTAACTGATCTTTTTCACACACATACACGTGTATCATTCACGTTATTCTTAACTTTTAATGTTTTATTCATATTACATTCATACGCACGTATTTTTCTCTCTTGTTACACAGTTATATGACAGCAAAACATAAAATACGAATATGAAATTGTGTTCCATTTCCTTCCATCCATCATTTACACCTACAAAATATTGTTGCCGTTGCTTTTGGCCTATAAATTAAATAACTAGCAAACACTTGGAAAGCACATACCCCTGACATAGCCTGTCTTGTTAAATAGGTACCGCTAAAATTTGAGCTAGAAAACATTAAAATCGCATTACAAATAATTTAAATGGCTCCTTTTTTTAATAAATTTTTGTTCTATTTGAAAGCGAACCTATAAAGAAGAAAACATAATTTTAAGCATTTCAATAAGTTATATAATATTCTGTATTTATTATTTTTAAAATTGTTTGATATCATGAAATATTTAAATGTCCAAAATCAGGTTTTCTTATTTATTTTAAGAAAATTTATTAAACAAAAGAAAGTGCTGTAGAGATACAAATGGTGATTGTCTCCCTTTCATTGAGATAGTTACGTGGGTCACGTAATGACCGGCGAATGACCCATAGGATAGAGTGACGAAGGAGAGAACTGCAATGTATAACCCAATTTGGGAAGTCGTTAAATTTCCCACATTTTGCAAAAAAATGTATTTGCAAGTAAGCAATTCTGTCCAACATATACGCAATGTCGCTAAACAAAAAAGCATTTGCTATATAAATATGTGAGCAATTTGCTGAATGTGAGAAATTTAACAACTTCCTAAATTGAGTCGTGGCTTGATGAACAAAGATGAGACAACTGAACAGTTTTAAAAGCATACTTTATATAAGAAATACATTACATAACGAGAAAGAGAATAGAGGATTGCTAAAAACGTATTCTTTTAGCAGTAAAAGTCATGGCATCGCAGGCGATATCCAAAACATATGTCTTTTAAAGTCACTTTTTGGCATGATGACGGTGCATTTTAAAAATTGAGACATGCATAAGCATCGAGAGAGAAAATATATGCTGGTTTGCTGTCTTTTTTTATATATATAAGAAATATATCTCCTAGTTTGTTGTCTTTTTTATATATAGAAAAATATATATATAAATAATTTTGCCTTCAGTGAAGTCATTATGGAGTCGTGGCGTCCAAAATATAATTTAAAATAATTTTTCTTTCACCGTTCAGTGAAATAATCTGGACAAGATATAATTAAAAAAATATATAATTTTAACTTATTGTCTATTTCAAAATGGGTAATTACAAATTAAAAGGAGTTAAGGCCAATATTGACTCTAAGAGCATTTTAAAACATAATATTATTTTTAGTTTGGAATTGTTAGAGCAAGATAAGAACTTAAAGGAAAAAATCTTTTAATGAGAAAGAAGCCATCGTCAAAAATCTTCAGGGAGAAATTTGAGCTTTGGATGGTAAAATCCAGGAAATTTGTATCAAAGCCAACATAGAGGAAAGTGGTTTTATGACTGAATAAGGGAACGAATTTGCTTTTCGAGTCAATGTCAATAACTGACTGGCTGATATTGAGGAATCTGTTCGAGAAATGAGTATTTTCCGCAGCATTAAAGCCAGTTCCTTATCCAACAGCCATTCAATGATTTCAACTCCCAAATTACAGTATGCTATTTTTAGCAGCATTAATCCTTCTAAGTTTGAATTTTAAATTTTTTTATAGCACAGTTTACCAACTGTACTAATTTCATCAGTTCTAAACAAAGCAAAACTAGCTCTCTTAAAGAGTTAGCCGGCTCGCTATGCTGTTCAGTTTAATATCTTAAAGACGATAATTACGAAGTAGCTGTCTGTTAATGAGAGAATTTTTAGATGTGCCTTTTATAATTCATGAAATCTTCAAACAAATAATAATGGCCACTTCTCCTAAATACGAACCCGATTTTGTGACTGTTCATATAAATATGTTCAATAAACTTAAAATTTAACTTAAATTTAAAATACAGTGTAACCCGGATATAAGAGAAACCCGGATATAAGAGAGATTTTCTCTGGTCCCAAATTAGAGCCCATACTTACCTAAACAAAATAGACCAAACCCGGATATAAGAGAAACCCGGATATAAGAGACTTCTTCTCCGGTCCCGACAACTCTCTTATATCCGGGTTACACTGTACTACATTTTCACAATGCAAAGGATCACTTGAAATAATGCAAGATTTACTGTTCCTAGTAGAAAAACTCAACCGATATTGTCAGCGATAGATTGTTTTTTTTCTGCTCATCAGTATTTTCAAATTAAAGATTCTATCTGGAATTCATCTACAAAGTCGTGGTCAATACTTTCCTGTGTAAGACTTTAAACAGCATCCATTCATACAACAATCCTGTCCTGGTTAAGACTTTAAACTAAATCCGGTGACGAGCCCTGTTTGCGGGACTTGGGGAGGGTGGAATCGTCTTCTGATTATCATTACTCCCAGGTACATTCTAATCTGGAGTAGTAGTACCTGTTAGGGTTATCTTTGATAAGACATTAAACTGTTTACACGCAATCCATTGGCAAATCCAACACAGTAGAATTTCTTCACTGCACTGTATTTATCATTACCATTGAAGTTTACCAATACTTTAAAGAAATGATTTAACAAAGTTTTGGAATGACAAGGCAAGTTTCCTCTAAGGAGTAGACCTGATTTATATCTAAGTTTATTTGAATATGGTTTTTGTTATGCTTGTTTTTAGCCACACATTGTTCTTTACATATCTAGAAATTTCTTGAATAGTGGTATCTGCCAGAGAATGCGGAGTAACTTCTGATAGAGATACATTTTTTTAGAATAGTATAAGCAATTATTAAGAATTGCTGTTATTTGTATTTCGTTATTAATTTGAACTGGTTTAATAGATAGTATGGCCGCAGGGTTCAAATGTCTGGGAATGTGCTTGATCGTAAAGTAGTAACTCTGTAAAAACCGTAATCCCTATATTAAAATACGAAACAATGGCCATCCTGAAAGACGGTACAAAATTTTCAAATGTTCATGATCCTACAATATTTCAAAATGACAACCAAATAGATATAAAGTGGAATCTTTTACAGCCCCAAAACAACAGCTAAAGCTTCTCTTTCAATTTGACTGTAGCGGCGCTCCTGTTGACTGAGCATAAGCCACAAGTGGCACATTATCATCCGCTTGTCTTTGGGCTAGAATGGCCTCAAGTCCTATTGGTCCAGCATCAACAATTAAGATAGTCTTAAGGTCTGGATTATCATTCGTGACAGCATTTTTTAAATTTAATAAAAGCTTCTTTTCAGCGTCAGTCCATACCTATTTAGCTCCCTTCCGTAGCAATTTTCTAAGTATTCCGTTTCAGATGATAAATTCCTTATGAATTTACCTGAATATTTTATTAGTCCAAAAGAACTATAAAGTTCTTTATTTTAACTAGGTTCCTTGAATTCTTTGATGGCTCTAATTTTATTCTCAGCAGGTTGAATACCCTTA
Organism: Acanthosepion pharaonis; assembly: GCA_903632075.3. NCBI lineage: Eukaryota > Metazoa > Mollusca > Cephalopoda > Sepiida > Sepiidae > Acanthosepion > Acanthosepion pharaonis. The sequence goes on along the minus strand of CAHIKZ030000588.1, from coordinate 348,305 downwards.
TTAGAAATACTATGCCCAAAAAACTTAATTTTTGGAACATTAAACTCTCATTTCTCAAGGTTTATCGTGAGGTTATTTTCTTGCAAAATTCTCAAACAGGCCTTCAGATTTCGATTATGATCCTCTTGATTTATACCACCAATTAAAATATCATCTGAAATATTATTAATTTTTTTTTGAGGTGTTTAAATAACTCACTTATGCAATTTTGATATTCTTCAAATGCTAAAGTAGCTCCTTGTACCAACCTTTTATAACGTAACAAACCAATATGAGTAATAAAGTTAGTAATGTAACCAGATGTCTCATCCAATTCAATCTGGTGATATCCATGTTTTAAGTCAATTTTGCTAAATACCGTACAACCATTATACTTTTCTAGTAACTCCCCGGGCGTGAGTACAGGGTAGTGATTTCTTTTTAGGTCTGTGTTAGTTTTTCGCATATCGACTACCAATCTGACACCATTATCCTTAGGTACTGTAATTAATGGCGAAACTAATGAAGTGAGTTCCGTAACTAGTTCAGTGATGTCTAAGTCAAGGAGTTCCTTCAACTTATTTTCAACCTTTTTCCGAACTTGGAAAGGAATACAAAGCAAATGTTGGGACGCTGGTTTTATTGTTTGACCAACATTTAATTTGATTTTGACATTTTCCAGTTTGTCCGGTCCTTTAGATACTGAAGCAAATTTGACTAGAATAGGCTCCCGTGCTGAAGAGTTATTATATTCACTGTAGTAACAGCGCCTGGCATAGATAAGAGTCCTAATTATTTGGCAGTTTTCTTTCTCGGGATGTTGCCACTATTACATGAACAGACAACAATAAAATCTTAAATATTATGTATAGACCCTAAAGAGACCAAAGAGCCTCTATTTGTAAGGAAAATCTCAAGCCATACGTAAATATTTTCTTTTTACAATTTTTAATGTGTAGAGAACCGTGTGGGTTTGCGCGTTGTTAAATTAGAAACACGTGTGTAACTCCTGATAGAATATTAAAAGGTCTAACTACAAGAACACAATGCCGGACTCAAGTTAAGTCCAAATGAAGCTGTAAAGAAGACAAACAAAACCGATATATATATATATTCAAAAGAGCCAGGGTTTCCTCATGAATCTCATTTTCCATCGTCCAACATTTTGTAAATTTCCCATAGTTCAACAAACCCACCCTGATAAAAAAGAAACGCACTTTTTTTGTTTTGTTTCTCCTATATTCATTGCCATGAAATATATTCCCATTGTTTCTATCCACTCATCCCAAACCGTTTGGTGGTTAGTGACTGTGGAATCCAGATTCAATTGTGCAGGAGGTGGTACTGCAATCTCATCCTCGTCGCCAATTTTGTATTTCTCCTCTTCTCCTCCTCAAGAGCAAGCAGATAACCTCCTTTTATACGCCACATCTCTACTTTCTAAATAGTGGTCAATAGCGTTGTTTCTTGTGCGAGTTTATGTGGGTTTATCCCACATATTTTTCCAGTTTACTTGCTTCATTTACTGCTAATTTATAGTCATCACACAGGCGGAATAAGCAGTCTGGTTTCAGTAATGGAAACACTAATGCAGTTCAGCTTAAATATTCAACAGCTTGCTGGAGTTAGCTCCTACTTAATTCCCTGATTGTTCACTAGGGTTCGCTCTTCCTTCATTATTAATACTGGGCAACTTCTTGCCTCGTTTTCTTTTCACTTTGCATTTCAACGGACAGATCTAAAAATGTAATCTCTCGTAGAAATCCGCGTTTTGTCCACTTGTGGGAAAACGCCATGAAACATACACACACATACGTACGAACATTCACCAAAATACAAACTCTTTACGTTCACACACAAACACAAATGTTGATGTCTTTGTCACTTGTAAATTTGTTGTTTAATACATATATTTGTTGATATATATATAAATCGGTCTTGTTTGTTTTCTTTACATCTTCGGTTGGACTCAACTTGAGTCCGGTATGTTCTTGTAGTTGGACCTTCTAGCAGGAATAAACAGCACGAGTCCCTAATTCAACAACACTCAAACCCTCACGGCCCTCTACAAGCTTTTATAATCCACCCCTTCAGCTTCTAGTCTTCTGTGGTGAGTTTGAAATAATAATAACAACCCCTTTTACCAACTCACTGAAAATTCAGACGAGCTGAGGAAAAAGACGGAAAGAAATTCGTGAGCTTGTGTGAAATTTTCTTTGTACCAAGGAAAACTTTGTTTTCACAGAAATTAGCCGTTGAACTTAGAAAAAGAAAAAAAAGAAAATATTGAGCCTATGTAAAACCCTTTTGATATAAAATAAGGAAAAAAATTAAATCAACATGAGAAGAATGTTTGAAATCATTGTGAAAAATTTAATTTCTGTTCACGCGTACAGCGTTCAGATTTTTGCCAGCGTCAAATTACTCGCTAATTATATTATCAACTTTAACAAAGCACCTGACACTTCAAATTACTTTATTTTAACGATCCAAGAAAGATAACTATCTCTCTTTGTTTTGAATGTATGCAGCTGTATAACCCTTATGTGAGAAAAAAGACTTTTACCTTTGTTTTAAACATTTTTTAATATTTTTAATTTTTGTGTCAGATGACTTAATCTGTTAAATGTATTCAATTCGTTTAAACTACGGACATTAACTATTTGTAATTTATTTTCCTGAAACGAGCTACTGACATAATTTCAAGCGTGTAAATTAGTAAATAAATTCCTTATCTTGTTTTGTTAAAAATTACCCGTGTGTTTACTCGTCAAAATCTGCCTCCATTAAACTTCTTGGCGTGGGTAAATCAGTTGTTCATTTTAACGCCGAAGTCTCACGCTACTATACTTTTCCGACTTTATCCTTAATTGCAAAAAATAAAGAACCAACTTTCAGAAATTTAAGTACTTGATCCTTTGTTCCCTAGAGTTTTGTTTTGGTACCGTGTAATTAATTGAGTTCATCGTGAAACAACTCTTGATATTTTGTCTGGTATTTTTTCGACATGATGCGCTTGTAAATTGACATCTAGAGCGCTAAACCAAATTCTACGGAACGTACCTAAGCCTTAAGTTCTCTCATTGGGGACAATATTGTGGTAGTATCACGGAACTATTTCCCTACGCATAACCAGTGTAATACCATGGCGTAGGGATACTATAAAAACACCCGGACTTACATGCTCAACAGCTTTGGGCCTAACACTTAAACTCACCGTCTTGTTATTGTATACTAGCAGCATGGCCCGACGTTGCCCGGCGTTGGCCGGCGTTGCCCGTGCTTGATTCAAAAATCGTACGACTCATACAGCAATCGCTATCACTTGACTTAAAATATTTTTGCCTTTCCTTGCCTTTAAAGGAGTGCCCTTTGCCGTGCTAATGTTGCTACATGCCTTACTTCTTGCCTATCTCACACGGCAAATTTTTTCTAAGCTCTATACTAAACATTAAGTCTGTTACGAAAAAAGAACTAAACAAAATGAACACAAAACGATCAGCATTAAAAAAGGACTCGTAACTGGAAAAACCGAATGAAAAGAGAATGTTAACAACAAATACGTTTTCACACACAACCCAGTTCTGCGGAATCAGAATCAACGTTGTTTAAGCAAGCGAATGAGCCAATTGGAGTAAAGTGCCATGCAGATTTAAATTTTTCTCACTTGTGACGAATGCAGCTATCGATTTTTTTTGCATGCTAGCATGCTAGTTAACATTCCTGTCAGTCATCTGTTGGCTCTCACACTGGCCAATAGAATCTTCCTGCCTATTCGTGGCAGCCAGCTATAGGCTCTCACTCTGGCCAGTAGAAAATGGCCGCAAACTACATGAAAACTGCCGTAGAAGCATGAAAAAATCGATTATTTCCACTATCGATGGGAGTTGGAAAGTGCAATGTCAGTTTTGGCCTTCCCGCGCTAACTTGGAATATGTGCATGTAAATTTTGGTGCAAATCTGTCGAAAATTGCGGCCGTGCATTCGTTACACACACACACACACACACACACACACACACCCTGCCTTTTATAGATAGAGATACCTTATTGTTAATAAAGCCTCATTAAGTTATCAGTGCCTCACTTGTAATTAGCGCGATAATATAACACCTCCAACTTTACAGATACCACTTGTCACGTACGTGTTTTTAGCTTCTTGGAGCTCGAATTCAGCTTCACATCGGGATGGGGAAGGTTCTGCAGATATTTTCTGGTGCAATCGAAAAAGTTGCACTCGTATCAAAGCTCCATCTGGATTAATTAGAAATATTTATTCAAATCCTACATACATGTTCGTTTGACTTTTCCACGTTGTTGTTGATCAGAAAGTAGCCCGGTACAATTTTACTGCTCCGCGGTCAGTTATCAACAAAGAGAGAGTTTCTAAATTGTCCGCCAAAGTGGAAACGAGGCAGGGTTGTCATTGACTCGTCTATTGACCAATCAGAGGATTCGTTACATGCTGGTTACAACAATACTGTGAAATAGATCTCTGTATTAGCTGTTTTCTTTATTTTCTTAAAAGAAGCCTTTACAAGGATAAATATTATTTAGATTTCCAAAGAATAGAAAGTTGTGGAGAGCCATGATCAATCATTCCCTGAACACTACAATGTTAACCTCTTCAATTCAAGTGTATGTTATTCTTTGTCCTCCTTATCTTTACAAACTTCAGTTCCTGGTACTTCCTACATCTATACTTCATTCAATAACCGTTTCTCTTGAGTGACTATCGAGCATTGTGTTGGATGAATTTTAGTTTAAATAAAGGCTTGAGCATAAAAGAATAAGTTTTGCTTGGCTTCTTTTTTCTGCAGGTTTGTGTGGATCTATTACGCATGAACATACATACATGCAAAAATACAAATCACATACAATGTCAAGCATTCATTGGTTAATAAATCACCACTACATTACTACAGGAAATTTACAAATCGCGACAATTTTGTAATCGCTCTATTTTTAAGTAGTCAATTTTGTGCACTTTTGGGAGAAGCAGATCACAGAAGCTTTCTTAAGTCTCCCCAAAGCTCGCTCGCTTATTGGTCGATGCTAACCAATCAGATCGTTTACACGTGAAGAATAATTCTTCCCGTGCAACGATTTGGAGCATATAGTTGCTTATTTAAGCCAAGATTTTTCTCCTCCCAATTAATGAGAATTCAATTGCCAAACCAATCCACGACAGTTGAAACCATGCGCCAACTATCTCACTCACACACACCATTCACATGCTGAATATACCCTGTACACACTCACATAAACTCTTCTTACACAGCAATATCTTTCAAGAACAACCATTACAAAAGACTCTCATGAATATTCTTCCAGTGAACTTTGAACCAAATGAGTATTTCTTATTGAACACTAAAATAACAGTTAAAGAGAGACAACTCTTGGTTGATTCAACCTTTTCTTACTTAAATGCATGCCTTCCTTCACATCGTTGTTTGATATTGTACATCTTGTAAATATATACTTTATGTGTAACAATGTCTTTTGGTTATCCTTTTTTGCGTGAGCCTTTTTTTCTAATCTAAAGTTAAATTAATGTGGTGAAGTGCGCCACAGGCTCGCGCCACGTGACCAACCTTACGGCATTCACAACATTTCTCTTCAGTACGACATAAGATTCTGGTGATTGATCCTCGCCTAAACAGCGGAAACATGATGAGTGCGACTAGCGAGATCTTGATTGGGAAATCTTCTGAACTACAGGCTTCACCTTGCGCTTAGGGTTAAGTTTGTTGTCGTTTGACGTTGCACCTATCTTCAAGTTTATCAAATCTCTAACCACACCCGCCGTTGTTAGTGCCACAAACCATTCTGTACAAAACATTTCCACGAAAACGTTTCCACATCTCCATAGATTACTTTTCTTTATTATTTTTGAATCGCCATCATTTCTTGGGAAAGAGAGTGGAGTTGTTTTCACGTTATCTTTTCCGTGCGTTTTGAATTCCAAATAGTTTTTCTCCTAGACTAGTTGCCAATCAAGCCTAGGAGGAATGGGGCCACAAACTCCAAGAGAAATTATTATTAACTAAAGAAGCTAACCGAGGACTGAAATGGACTTATTCAACAAGAACTGTTGATAAAATAACCCTGACGCCTTTCACCAAAGCAAAGTTCGCAGACGCACATTGTCTGAAACCACTTCTTTTTTTTTTCCATATCTCTCTTATTTTATTTGGATTAAATATATTTAAACAATATAGGTTTTTGCGTTTCTTTCTCTTCAAAAGCCGTTGCCTAGCTTGTTTGAGAACATGAGAACTTAACACTAATCGTCAGTAAACTTGGGGGTTGTATACTAACGTAACATCGTGGATTTAATCACCACATACGTTATCTGCCCCCTTCATACTATTTTGGTACCAAATACAAGTGTGGCCTTGAGTAATCATGCCAGTGTGAATTTTTCAATTAAAATAAGCAGGCTGATTCAAATAGATATTTTACCGGGAATTTTTCTTTTATTTCCGGAACAAAATAATTGTTCTACAGTGAATATTATTTGAAAAAAAAAAATTATAAGCATGCCGTACCAAATGAGCACCGTGATAGGAAGGCAAACTGAAGGAAATAATTTAACCGTGCCGGCACTTGTATTTGGTACACGAGTGTCTTTTTTATGCGTTGTGGGTGATCAAAACTTCCTATTCTTTATTGCAATGTTTTTTCCTTTTTTTTATTATCCCTTTACCTTTTTTATTGTTCTGCTATCAATTTACAACAAGGTGTTTCTATCTGTCCCTCTTTTTTTCAATATGTCCTGTGAGTGTCAAATTTTCCAAGTCTTCTTTCTTCGCTATACTAGAAATTCTAACTATCTCTTTTTGATTTTATGTATAAATGTCCTTTTTGTAAACAACGGTACTCTGTGACAAAAATTAAGCTATGCTTCCTAAATAATAACAATGTAAGGGAGATAACTTCAAATAAATTGCTGCATGTTTCGAAAAAGATTAAGCTTCTTAGACTATTTGAATAACGTTGTCGCAGGAGAAAAAAAAGACTGAATAATTTTTTATTTTTTATGGGAATAAAAGGCGTGAAAAGCCGATTTATTTTCACCTTGTTACGCTGTAATTATTATTGGTAAAATCCATCTATCAAGATCCAAAAAAGAAAGAAAAAAACGAAAGAGCTAGTTATCACCAAAAATAATGGAAGCGTTTTTTTTTTTCCTGAATTGAAAAATAATCGCCATAACGGCTACACTCTGCTTAAAAAAAATTGTTAAAAATCAGGGAATTATCAAATACAAACGAAATGTCCAGTACTTATTCACTAATGAATGACTTATATACTGAATAGATTATTTTATTGCCTGGAATTGGTGGGCTGTTTCCCTTTTTTCTTTTTTCTTTTTATTATTTCGTGTATTTTACAATAAAGGAAAATCACTGAAGATGTTATTTCAGTAAAACAAAAATTGTGAACATATGGAAAATTGGTCCCAACCCTTATCGATGATAATTCAATAAAACTCTTTTTTTTTCTGCGAGATGTTACTTTCATAATTTTTAAAAGTAAAACCCATTATCTTTTTTTCAGATTAAGCAAAAAAGACCAGCACGTTTATTTCTTCAAACATGTCTTTATCTAATAAACCTCTTTATTAATAAATAAAGGCATTTTTTAGTGAAACGATAAATATAAAATTTAATGCAATTTTCAAGCATGAATCTTTTTAAAAGAATCTTACCTTTTTTTCATTTTAGCAGCTATTAATTTATTTTTTGTATGGATGTTCAAAAAGGAAATAATTTCGAATTACCGCTTTGATTGAATATTCTTCTCTATCGGAAACATAATAAAAAATTTTCTATAACTCTTAAATTCATAATAATTAAAAAAGACCATATTAGGTGCCATTAAATATTTTAAGACATCAAACAGGTAAGAAAATAAATAAAAAATAAAAGAAGTATCATTTAACTAAAAAAACTACTTCTAATGTAATATAAAAAATGAAATTATTAATTATTCTAAGTATAAAATTATATAAAATAAAAAAATCATATTCTTAAATAACTAAAGTTAAAGATAACTTTTTTTTATACAATAGAGTTACGAAATAGTGTTGCTGTAAGGCATACAGGAAGGGTGCTGGAAAATCTGTCCCGGCTTTCCTACATCCAAGAGTTGAGGTTAAAAAATTGGGTTGAGGTTAAAAAATTGAGAAAATGTGAGTAAAAAACAGCAAGATCAGAGCGGACACTCTCTTTTAGGCATGTACGAATAAAGAAAAAACTCTTGCCTGGTATGTAGCAATAAAAGAAGAAAGTGTTTATTTACATATACAGAAAAAAAGAGTAATGGAATAAAAACAATTATGAGTGAAAGAAAGGGAGAAGAGAAAATGTCCTTTAAGGGAAGAGAAAATGTTCATAACAGAAAAAAGAGTAGGAAAATTGTTGGTAGATATAGGAATCTTGCAGTTGAGTGAGTTCGTATGTCGACGACAGAAGTCCAGAGGGCACAACAGAAGGAGTCGGGGAGGGAAGGGATGCAACTTTCAATTGGTTTTTAGTAGTAGGCTGACAGTCTGTCTTCCTAGCCCAACAGGAATTTCTTCTGTGGTTGAAAGTGATTCTAAAGTTGACTGGAGCTCCCTATTGTCGACCTTACAGACGGTGGGTTGAATTCTTACTGCCAAATAGGCAAAGATTGTCCAAATTTATGTAGATTTGGTAGGCTCAGAAGAATCAGGATCTTTCCCCTCCAAAATTGTTAAGCAAATTTCCTGGCCTCTTCATTGGTCAGAAAATATATTCTTATCTTTGATAAGAATCAGGGCTCTGGGATCCGGTTTTGAAAGTAATAAAAACAGGTTGGAGTGAACAAGCTGTGAAGTTTCCCCCAGACTTTAAGGTACCATGGAAAGAATAATGGTGGTGGAATTCGTTTTTATATTTTCCAGCTCTCTCATTAGTCAAAAAATATATTCTTATCTCTTATAAGAATCAAGACTTTGGGAACCGGTTTTGAAAGTAAAAAGAGAGGCTGGAATGGGGATAGAAAAAATAGCTACAATGTGAACTTGTACAATATTGGTTTCAAATTAAATTCCAACAAGGAATCAGGAGGTCTATATTATGAGAATACATAGGATTGATAATTGTTAACCCTAGACTTGAAGGTGTTAAGATTGTAATATTTGGAGAAACATGCTCTCAGGCATCTATTGTACAAAGCAACAATTCTGGGGTATAAGGTGTTTGAGTGGAACCTCCTCCTTGCTAATGGAATATGAATGGAATGAGGAGGAGTTGACTCAGTGTATCTAGCCTAGCAGATCATAGCTATAAAGCTCTGAATTGGTGGAACCAAAGAATATAATTTGCCCAAACCACAGCCATGAAAATAGTGATAGAGTAGCAAGAAGATAGCAATGTTTCATTTGTGGGAAAGGAGATGTAGGATGGAAAACTATTCATCATTCATTTAAAAAAAATATTTTAGAAAAATCATTAAGTTTATCAAAGAATGGAACTCCTGGAAAGAATTTTAAAAAAAATCAACAAAAAATACTATTTTTTAAAAATCATAAAAGTGTGAAATTAAACCAACTGACCCAACTATAATAATTACAAATTCTTGTTTGAGTTCGGGTGGGGGAAAGGACAAAATTATTAAATAGGCAAATCTTAACAAGCATGGGTGAGAGCTTTAAAAATTTCCTAAAAAATAAAGGTAATCCCCTCTTTTATTCAGCACCTAAAAGTATATACACTGAAATATGCAAATGATCATTCTAATATCCCTTTTGAAAGATTTTAGCCTCTGCCATTTTATTTTTTTTAATCATTTTACTCTATGCCAGGCAGTAAAAATAAGAAAAAACAAAACATTATTAAAAGAGAACAATAGAAGAGTAATCAAAAAGACAGTAGATTGTAGCAGTATTAAACAGCCTCAGTTTAATCTGTACATTTTTTACTTTACAAATGTGCTAGCAAACAATAAGGAAACAAGAGAAAACAACACAAAACTGAGAAAAGACAAAGGCTATATTTTGGTCAACAAACAATTTTCAGTATATTGTAAAAAGAATTACAATGGAAGATTTTTGTACTTGAAGGAATGAATAGACATTTATGTGTTTGGTTTGGTTTGGTTTGTTGTGTTTTACCAACATCAATGGGTTATTTAATGCCAACAACTTTTCCTGGTAATTTTTTGTCAAATTCTATTTCTGGTAATATTTTTTCCTCAAAAATGTAAATATTTTTTTTTTATAAAATTTATTTCTGGTAATAATTTTTTACAAAGTAATGCAAATAATGCTTTTTACTTCAGTTTCGGGGTTAAATTTGCATTGGGACCCCAACAGGTGTTAACACACAGGGTGGACCTGGGAACACCAGCAAGATGGTTCCATGCTCCTCAAAATCTGAAAGGCCTTTGCTGGAATCTTTCTCAGGATGTGGATGTAAAAACGAGAAACATTTCCCATTAAGTTCTGAAAAAAAAAGAAAAAACGAGAAAATGTTATTAAATAATAATTGAAATGATGTAAAATTAAAATTCTACAAGATAATGATTGACATTGCATTTAAATTTTTGAAAATCAAAGTGGGCTGGAATGCATGGAGCTGGAAGAGTGTTTCACAAGTGAGAAGTTAGTATAGAGCTTATGGTTACATCAAGCCAATTGAACTGTGAATTAATGAGACATTGCTGTGCTTAAATTCATAAAGTCTAGGTACTATAGCAAAGAGCCCATCTGAACAATTACCATGAAAGTATTTATAGAAAAGACACAGGGAAGCTATATTATGGTGGTGGGAAAGTCACTGAAGCTGAGATGCTAGGTCAGGACCAATAATATTGCTGATTCTTCTTTGGATTTTATCAAGAATCTCTAAATATACAGGATCACTCTATATACAGATATACTAGATCAAATGTGGCAGCAATATTCAAAGCATGGATGAATAATAGACTTATAAATATGTAAACCAGATTCATAAGAGAAAAATTGTCTAGCATGACACAATGAACCAACTTTCTTGGCAGAAAACCTAGCAATGGATACAATATAATCTTTCCATAAGGCCAAACGGCTTTGCATTTCCCAACATAGTGGAAATAATGATTTTTCATGCTTAAAACATCACTATCTATTAAAAGGCAGGATGTGTGTGTGTTGTTTCAAAAAAGTTGAGTTGTGATCAGTGTGTGTGCAACGAGTGCACAGCCGCAATTTTCAATGGATTTGCAGCCCTTTTTTGACTCGTTTATAAATTTACAAATATTAATTCATGCTCCTTCTTGAGACGATACCTGAAACTCAATAATAATTCTTAGGAAGTCATAAATCTGACTCCATTAACAAAAACATGTAGGAAGGCCAAGACTGACATTGCATTTCCCAACTCCCATTGATAGTGGAAATAATCCCTACTATTTTTTCATGCTTCTATTCTGGCAATTTTCATGTAGTTAACGCAGCCATTTTGTACTGGCCAGTTTAGTGAGAGCCTATAGCTGGCTTTTCATAATACGAATAGGCAGGAAGATTCTATTGGCCAGTGTGAGCCAACAGCTGATTGACATGAATGTTAACTAGCATGCTAGCATGCAAAAAAAAAATCGATAGCTGCATTCGTCACAAGTGAGAAAAATTTAAATCTGCATGACACTTTGCTCCAATTGGCTCATTTGCTTGCTTAAACTCAACGTTGATTCTGATTCCACAGAACTGGGTTGGGTGTGAAAAAGTATTTGTTGTTAACATTCTTTTTTCATTCGGTTTTTCCAGTTACGAGTGCTTTTTTAAAGCTGATCGTTTTGTGTTCCTTTTGTTTAGTTCTTTTTTTCATAACAGATTTAATGTTTAGTATAAAGCTTAGAAAAAATTCGCAGTGTGAGATAGCCAAGAAGTAAGGCATGTAGCAACATCAGCATGGCAAAGGGCACTCCTTTAAAGGCTAGGAAGGGCAAAAATATTTTAAGTCAAATGATAGTGATTGCTGTATGAGTCGTACAATTTTTGAATCAAGCACAGGCAACGCCGGGCCATGCTGCTAGTTAATAATAATAGAAGAGAAATCTTATTCCAGCCGTCAAATAAGTGAGGCTCATTATTATGAAATACACCAAGAAAAATATTCAAACTAATGTAAGGAACCTTGTTCTGGTCAACAGTTTATAGTGGTGTAGAGCTCTGGGATTAAAATTGTTTGACAAATTATTACCAAACAAGAACAAAAACCAGTATACACCTATTGTACCCAAGAGATCATTTAAAACAGGAAGAGAAAATTTACCGAACCTCTGGTTATCGACCATAAGAGAAAAAAATACTAACTCCCCCCAAAAGGGATCTAAGGAGGGTGACCCCTTTTTCGTACAAGTGGACTTGCCCAGTGTGTGCTTGTACTGCTGCCAGTGAATACCCAAAGAGTGAGAGAGTGAGAGTGTGAGGTAACCGTTTTGTAGGAGTCACAGTTGCGAGCACGTAGACTCAGAAGGAAGTCATACTTCGATACTGAATTTCCCAGACTGTATGTATATTATTATTGCTACTAACCGCATTTCTGGATCTACTAACCATATTAACAATTGTATTATTACGTCAATACATTTATTTGCTATATTTCATTCCTGCTTTTGTCCTTCATTTGAGACCAGATTTCATCTCGGAATACACAACAAAAATGAACATTTGATTTACCCAAGCTAAGAAGATTAATAGAGGATGGTAAATGACAAGGAAACACACAGGTAATTTTAACAAAACAAGATCAGGAATTTATTTATGAATTTAATTTACACACTTGAAAACGTATCAGTAGCTTGTTTTAGGAAAATAAATCATAAATTTTTAAAGTCCATAGCTGCAATAAATTGTCATGAAGAGAAAATGTTCATATAACAGCAGATTAAATGACAAACAAAAAAATATTTAAAAATAGAAAGGTAAGAGTGTTGTTCACAGAAGGGTTTATATGGTTGCAAATACTCAAAAGTAGATGAAGAGAGATAATTTGAAATACTTAGCTTTCTTGGATTGTTGAAATAAGGTTCTTTAAAATGTCAAGTGCTTGGTTACGGGCAATAATATAATTGGCAAGTAATTTAACACTGGTGAAAACTTCAATGTTGGATGTGGTGAACAGAAATGAAACCCTTTCATGACTTCAAACACTGTTCTCTTATTAATTAAATTTTTCTCCTCATTTTATATCAAAAGAAATTTCACATAGGCTTGCTAATTTCTTTCCAGCCTAATCTCTGTGAAGGCAATGTTTACATTGGTCCCAAAATAATTTCACATAGGCTCAAAATTTATTTTCATCTTCTTTTCAGC